>CM059263.1:24016275-24616275 GCA_030347555.1 Lablab purpureus
CAAACACCAATTCATGCAATAAAAAATAAAGAAAAAGGAAACACCTCCTTAGACACACTAAGGATGAACTCACCTCCTCAGACACACTGAGGATGATTCCCACCTCTCTTGACACACAAGAGATGAACACACCTCCCTTAGAACAGATCCAAGGGATGAATTATACTCGTTCAGAAAAATGGTAAAAGAAAACACCTAATTGAGTGCTGGATTGAAAGCTTAAGCACAATGATCACCACTTCCAAAGACTTAGATCAACCTTGAAAGAGCAAGAAAGCGGTTGTGAAAAACTTTAGCGCAAGAACACTTTGAATATTGTGTTTAATCAGATGTGTTGAACCTAAGACATTCTCTTTCATTTTATAATTCAAAAATACTCCAAAGTTTCCATTCTTAGGTTGATTCAACATTGAATTCGCAAAAATGTCGTATTTAATTGATTATCTAAAAGGTTTAATTGATTATATCAGAGTTAAAAAACTGGAAAACTCATTTTGCCTGATATAATCGATTAGATTACGGCCATAATCGATTATATGAACCCAGAAGCGATATAATCGATTATCAAAAACACTTAATCGATTATTTTGTTCATTAAACTATTTTGATTCAAATTTTAAGTGAAATAATCGATTAGACTTCGTATCTTAATCGATTAAAAGAGTAGAAAAATGTTTTTGCGAGAAAAAGACTTGCTCTCAAGTTTGAAATGGTCTTGAATGGGGTTTATGACTTACTCTTTTCATCCTTCACTCAAAATAGAAACTTCTAAACTTGAAACTCCAACTCTTGAGAAAATCTTCATCAATCTTCTCTCTTGAAAGCATTAACCATCCTTTATGTCTTGCCTTTTTCATCAAGCAACCTTCCTTTGTGAGATGACACAAGTCTTTAATGTTGTTTAGAGAACTTTAAATCTTCATCATCAAAACTTTAATCTTCATGATATATTGAGAGAACTTCATCAACACTTGAACTTGAAATATGTCAACAAGTAGACTTTGATATCTTTCTAGATCATATCCCTCTTAAGTGTGATAACACTAGTGCCATTAATTTGACTAGAAATCCTATCATGCATTCTTAGACCAAGCATATAGAAATTAGACATCATTTTATTAGAGATCATACAGCTAATGGAGATTGCATAATAGAATATATAGACACAAAACATCAACTAGCGGATATCTTTACAAAACCCTTGGCTAGAGATAGATTTTATGAGCTTAGAAGAGATCTAGGTATTGTTGATGATAAATCTCTAGATTGATTTGTGTTTATTGATAAGTTTTGATGTTAATCATGTGTTTTTGTGAAAATCTGTTTTAATCACGTAGATAATCGATTAGATTTCGTATTGTAATCGATTAAAAGCGTTGTTTGTGAAAATGTTTTCGTTCATAATCGATTAGCTCGTGTCATAATAGATTAAAAGCGCTTAGGAGTGATTTAATTGATTATGTAAAACAGATAATCGATTATTTTTCTGGGTTTTTGTTTTCTGTAAAAATTTTGCACACAAATAATCGATTACGTTTATCCCATAATCGATTAAATACGACGTTCTGTGTTTTTCTGCACACTGTTTTTGAACGTTGGAGCTTTGAATCACGTGATTTTCATCCTACAATGGCTATATTCCTTCCCTAATGGCTAGATTGTCATAAATTCAGTGGATTGAAGTCAAATTTCATGTCTATAAATACCAAGATTGAGAATCAAAGTGCCACTTTCAGCTTCTCTCACTCTTGCTATTTTTCTGCTTCTAAGTCATCTTGTGTGCGAAAATTCTCTGCTAAATTTGTGTTGTTAGACTTGTTTGTGCTTCTACATTCTTTCTTTCATCTAATGGTTGATCAAAGAAGGAGAAAGATGCCCTCAAGAAGAAGAGGCAAGGCACCCATGACCTCCCAACAGCAAGAACATGAAGAAAGGCAACCCAATCTTGTTGGATGGATTTCAGATGAAGATCTGCAAAGGGCTTACATAAATCACTGGAAAGATAAGAAAACTTTCACACCTAAATTTCTATCTTGTGATTTTTTCAGATCTCACGGTTTTACATTTCAGGAAATGTTAGTTTCCAACGGCCTAAAGACGTTGTAGAGATGGAAGGTCCTTACTTCCGGACTTGGTAAGAGTTTTCTACCTTAATTTAACTTCGCATACAGGTAGTCCAAGCACCAAGGTAAAAGAAGTACGAATTCATCTTGATTAAGACGTATGGCAAACAGTAGCTGGGTTATCAACAAAAGGAGGCATCAACATCACCTGTGGTTTTGAAGGTCTTAACAAACTTGCTGAATTTAGAAAATTCTGCGAAGATCCCAACCTCCAAGTAGAGAGTCTCTACAAAGTTGGTAATGTTAAATTAAATGAAAGGATGCTTCATTATGTTATTGTTTGGATTCTTTCTGCTAGGGGCACAAATCATGCCAAACTAACTAAAGAAGATATTTTATTGATGTATGGCTTTTTCAATGGTGTTAGCATAGATTGGCCAGCCATTATTCTTGATAATATGTTTAAAGCCACAAGATTATCTACTTTTTCTTTACCCTACTCAGTGTTTATTTCTAAGATTTTAGAATACAAAGGAGTAAATCTCATAGGGGAAACAAAACAGATTTTGCTAAGCAACAGTAAAATAGGAAAAAGCGTTTTGCGCCACATGGGCCTCATTGAACAAGGTAATGTTTTTAGACAAAGAGGAGAAGAGGCGCCAATGGAGGAAGATGAAGACAATGACCAAAAACAACCCCAACCAGGTTCCATGGAGGCTACCATATACTCAAGGATGGACAACATTCTAAACCTCCAAATCTCACATTATGATGATCTTTGCTCAAGACTTTCGAGGTTGAATAGAAGAGTACATCATGTGGAAAGGAAACTGCAAATTGAAGATATATCTCCTGAAGAAGATAACACTGATTCTTCCAGGGAAAAACAACCAGCTGAAGATGTTGAAGAAGAAGAAGAAGGGGATAGTGAAGACACCGAATAGGATGAAAATTCACTTGTCCCTTAGCTCCAATTTTTTTTCAGCTGCTATTTTTTATTTTCTCTCCATGTTTTTTTGTTTATTAAATGCTTCTGCTGTGTAAATTTCATGTGTTGTATAATCTTTTTGATCATGTTAAAAATAAAGGGGGAGAAAATATATTTTGATTGATAATTGTCTAGAAAATATCCAATTAAGCATTAAGAGTAGAATTTAAGCACGAGAATA
Source organism: Lablab purpureus (assembly GCA_030347555.1). Lineage (NCBI taxonomy): Eukaryota > Viridiplantae > Streptophyta > Magnoliopsida > Fabales > Fabaceae > Lablab > Lablab purpureus. The sequence goes on from CM059263.1 coordinate 24,019,508, forward strand.
AAAGGTTAAAGGGGAGAATAAGGAAGTATTTCAAAATAATTGATTAGAATATATTAAACATTAAGAGCAAAGTTTAAGGGGGAGTTCAAAGAAATATTTCCATGCATTAAATTCTTTTCTGTGCATTAAATTCCTTGAAACTTAATTATTTGAAATTCAAATTCAAATTGAAAATTAAATGCTATAAGATTGCCTATATTATTTCCTTTGTGGACTAACATTTATGATGGAGATATCCATACAATATTTTCTAAGTTTTTGTTAAAGGATATCAATCACAAGTCTTTAAGTTTCTTTTTATCATCATCAAAAAGGGGGAGATTGTTGACATATTTCAAGTATGAGTAAAAAGTTACTCAGAAAGTTTTGATGAAGTTTTAGTCTCAATAAGTCATGAAGATTGGAGTTTTTATGATGAGGATATAAAGTTTTATTGCAACATTAAAGACTTGATTTTATCTCATAAAGGAAGGTTGCTTCATGGAAATTAAGGCAAGATATAAAGGAGAATAAATGCTTTCAAGGAAGAAGATTGTTGAAGATTCTCTCAAGTGCTGAAGATACAAGTTTAGAAGTTTCAGTTTTGGGTGATGGATAAAAAGAGTAAGTCATAAATCCCATTCAAATCTATTTCAAACTTGAGAGAAAGTCATATTTTCGCAAAAACCTTTTTCTACGCTTTTAATCGATTAGGAATCGAAATAGAATCGATTATGTGTTTTTGATAATCGATTATATTGCTTCTGGGTTTCATATAATCGATTATGGCCTTAATCTAATTGATTATATCAGAAAAAATATGTTTTCCAGTTTTACTCTGATATAATCGATTACATCTTTTATATAATCAATTAAATACGACGTTTTTGTGAATTCAATGTTGAATCAACCTAAGAATGGAAACTTTAAGCTGATTTCAAATTATAAAATGACAGGCAATGTCTTAGGTAAAACACATTTGATCAAACACGAAATTAAAGTGTTCTTGCGCTAAAGTTTTTCAAATCTTCTTTCTTGCTCTCTTAAGGTTGATCTAAGTTCTTGGAAGTGGTGATTGCATTGTGCTTAAGCTTTCATATCCAGCACTCATCAAGTGTTTTTCTTTACTGTTTATTGATTGTTGTAATTCATCCCTTGGATCTGTTCTAAAGGGAGGTGTGTTCATCTCTTGTGTGTCAAGAGAGGTGGGGATAATCCTTAGTGTGTCTAAGGAGGTGTTGTTTTTTATCTTTAATCTTTTTTACATTGTGTCACTGATTGGTATTTGTAATTGCATTTAAAGATAGTTGGGTGATCATCACGTGTTTGTGGTGATTGGGAACTGGACGTAGGATTGGCTAAATCCGAACCAGTATAAATCTCTGTGTTCTATCTCTCTTTCCCTATCTCTTTATTTTTATTGCGGATCATATTAACAATTGTTATTCAAACTGCTCTTATCAAAGGTTAAGGAAAATCCGAATCTTGATTTTAGAAGTATTTTTTAAAATCTGGAAAATTATTTTAATAGGGAAAAAGTTGTTTTGAAAATCCAATTCAACCCCCTCTAGATTTTTTACACTGTCGTTATTTCTAACAGGCGCCACATGCATCATAATATGAGATCATAATGTGAGATCATAACGTGAGATCATAACGTGAGATCATTGTGTATCAATTTTTTGATCAAGTGTGGTATGATATTAGCGCCACATGCATCATAATGTGAGATCATAACGTGAGATCATTGTGTATCACTTTTGCGGTCAAGTGTGATATGTGATTGGCGCCGCATGCATTTATCATCATAGTGTACATATGAGTACGACATGTATTGAATATGATGCAATTATGATATGGATATGTTGAGCTTATGGATAATTGTTGTTGAAGTTAAATTAATTTGTTTCTCATGTTTGGATATGATTAAGTATTGATTAATTGTTTGTTGTGTGAAACTATCCTGCAGTGTTTTTACACCGCAACCTGAGTGAGATATTTCTCACTCCCTTTGTTTCCTTGTTGTGTTTTTTCCTTTTGTATTGCAGGTGATCTCCAGTTTGATGTAGTGTTCATGGGACTGCTCTGATAGGATATGTGACACCGAGATAGAACTAGAAAATTAGAACTTTTGTTTATTTATTTTTAATTAAGACTTTAGTTGGTTTATCTTACATAATGTAATGTTATTAGTGAATGTGAAAACTTTATCCTATGTACACTATTATTAAAAAATTTATTAATTATGAGGTTACTTATAAATGTGTTACTTTTATTCTCATGACATACGATGTGCGGTAGAGGGTGTCACATTTAGTGGTATTAGAGCCAGGTTGTCCAAAATCGGACTTGTGTGTTATGAGCCTACTATTGTTTCTGTTGTGTTCTCTGATAGTGTTATAATTTTAGGACTTGCACTTAATCTATTTGTTGCTTTTCTCAAAACATGGCTTGTAAAATTGATTGTGTGATAGCTAACACTCTTAAAGTGTTAGCACAAGCTATAAGTAATGGTAGAGCTAAAATTCTACTCCTTAATGGTTAGAACATTTTCGGTGTAACCATCCATTCTCTTTTAAGGGATGATATAATCCAGATGACACTATGGTTTGAGTGACTGAAGTAAAGAAGATCTTTAGAGCAATGGAATGTTCCACTAGTATTTCTAATAAGTAGTTTTAGTTGACTTGATTTGTTTGCGTCTTAGTCAATATGACATTATTCTCGGTATGGACTGGTTATCTTCCAACTATGTCTTGTTGAACTATTTTGATAAGTCAATTTTGCTTTGTGAAAGTAAGAGTACAAAATTTTTAAGTGTTGTTAAAATTAAAACTTGTTTAAAAGAAAATGATAACGTATACATGATTTTAATCTCCTTGAAACTTGAGAAATATAATGAGCTTAGTGAGATTTATGTAGTGAGTGAGTAAGGATGTGACTATTCTAGCACCTGATAGAGAGATTGAGTCCTCCATAGATTTAGTACCTGGTACCGCACCTATACGTATAACACCCTATAGAATGTCCCCTAGGGAGCACCAATGTTATTAGTTAAGAAAAAGAAAAAGGATGGGAGCATGGGATTGTGCATGAACTACCGCCAACAATAGATGATGTTGATGATTTTGGATTTGATGATGTTGCTGAAACTTTGATTAATGGTTTTTGATTATACAACTTAGTGGAGATGTTAGATTATATGTTAAAGAGTTAGCTAATTGAGATATAATAGCCTGCTGTTTATGTTAATCATCGTTTAGTCCACTAATTCTATTATGTTAGTCGACTAGTTTCATTAATGTACTAGGAATATGAGTTTAATGAAAATAGCTAACTGCTTTGCTGCTTCAGTCGACTATTTTTTTTCAGGACCCCTTTATGCAGAAAACAGCAGAACGCGTTTTATTCCTTTTAAAAGAGCATGACCCATAGCTCTTATCTTTGCCTATATATACAACTCTCAAGGACGAATCTGAGTGCGAAAGAATTCAAGAGAATACATACAAAGTTGCATAAGATCATAGCAAGAGATTTCTGCAGAATTTGTTTACAGCTTTTAGCTTTTCAAGAAGAATATTGTTTTCACTTTTCTTTGTATTCTTTTAATCTCTGGGTAGAGATTTCTTAGAGGGTTTGTGAACCCTGTTATCTGTGATCGGGGTGATCACAGTGACTCAGTGTGAGTCAGTGGTTTAAGGTCTGTTCTATAGAGTTTAGAATAGGATCTTGTGTTTCTTGTAGTGTTCAAGAAAGATTTTTGTAAAGAATTCATTTCTGATAGTGATTAAGATCTGTTGGAGTTACGGATCACCAACTGGAAGTAGTTCTTGCATAAAGAACGAACCAGTATAATCCTTGGTGTTATCTTTTATTATCCTTCATCATCTCTTATATTCTGCATGTTGAACTAACCTACTATTTTGCAATAATCAGTCAACTATTTCTCAGTATACTGCATCAGTAAAATTTTTGAAAGGCAAAAGTTTTCAATAAATCTTTATATCAATTCAAACCCCCCCCTTCTTGATATACTTTCGCATCTAACAATTGGTATCAAGAGCAAGTAATTGAAAGATACTCAAGAAAGATCCAAGATGGGTGATAAGCTACCCTTTACTAAAGGAGCATCTACCAACAGACCTCCACTCTTTGTAGGAGCGAATTACCCCTTCTGGAAAGCCAGAATGAAGATATTCTTCGAGTCTGTTGATAGAGGCGTCTGGGATGCAGTGATTAATTGTCCTTTCATTCCAACAGTGAAGGATGAAGATGGAAAATTGATTGAAAAGCCATGGGAACAGTGGACTGATGCAGAAAACAGAAAAGCTCAGTTTGACAGTAAGGCCAAAAACATTTTAACATCTGCTTTAAATCTTGATGAGCTTTTCAGGGTCTCTCAATGCACAACAGCAAAAGAAATGTGGGATATTCTACAAGTTACCCATGAAGGTACTTCAGAGGTAAAAAGAGCAAGAAAGCACACCCTTATCCAAGAGCATGAAATGTTTCGGATGCAACCTGGAGAGAGCATCCAAGACGTACAGAAACGTTTTACACATATAGTGAACCATCTGCTAGGTTTGGGAAAGAAATTTGATGATGAAGAAATCAACATTAAGGTTCTCAAGTGCCTAAGTAGAAGCTGGCAGCCGAAAGTCACAGCAATCATTGAAACAAAGGACTTGACTGTCATGAACACTGCCACTCTGTTTGGGAAACTAAGGGAACACGAGCTGGAGTTAAGTAGGCTTCATCAACTGGAGACTTCTGATAAAAAGAACAAGAGTCTTGCACTAAAAGCCAAGGAATGCTTAAAGAGTGATGAAGAGAAAGAAGATGATAGTACAGAATTTTCAATGATGGTTAAGAAATTTGGAAAGTTCCTAAAGAGGAAGAATAACCCAAAAGACAGGTTTCAAGAAAATCAGAAAAGGTACACCAGAAAATCTGATTTCAATTCCTCTAATTTCTCTTGCTTTAATTGTGGGCAGCTAGGACATGTCAAGATAGATTGTCCTCTCTTGAATCAAAGAAAAGATAGAAGCCCAGAAAGGAAGGAAAGAAGAGACAAAGACAAACGCATTCAGCACTTCAAGAAAGGCAAGAAAGCATACATGGCCTGGGATGAAAGTGATTCCAGCAAATCATCAACTTCAGATTCTGAATCTGAAAATCAAGCCAATCTATGCCTTGTAGCTAATGAAGAAACATCTAGCCAAGTGAGTATTTGTGATTCTGATGTTAGTGAGAATTATGACACCTTGTTTGATGCATTCAAAGAATTACATGATGAAGCAAAAAAACTGGATCATCAAAATAATCAACTAAAAGGACTGAATAACTGGCTAGAAAACAAATTACTGGAACTGGAAAACCAGAATAGCATACTGAAAGATGAAAACAGTCAACTAAAAGACAGAGTCCTGGAACTGAAAAACCAGATAGAATCTGATAAGTCTGAATGTGATAAAATCAAATCTGCAAAGTGTGAAAACTGCATTAATCTCCAAAATAAAGTTGGTTATCTGATTAAAACATTGGGTAAATTTCAAATTGGTCATAATACACTTAATCAACTACTAGATTCTCAAATTGGATATTCAAATGGAAATGGTCTTGGTTATGGAAAGTCTACAAAACATTATCATGATGCAAAGTATAAATCTTATCCAAGTAACAGATTTAAAAAGTGTTCTTATTGCTTGAAACATGGACATATATTTAGATTTTGCTATATTAAGAATTTTGGAATTTCAAGAGGTGAATACTACTGGAAACCCAAATCATATGTTGTTCCTAACTCCAAAGGACCCAACCTGTTTTGGGGACCTAAATATCTAAATTAACTTTGTTTTGCAGATCTGTCATAGAGCAAAGAGAGCTTTATGGTATCTAGATAGTGGTTGCTCTAAACATATGACAGGTGACAAATCAAAGCTGATAAATTTCAAGGCATATGAAGCTGGTTTTGTTACTTTTGGAGACAATAGCAAAGGCAAAATCAAAGGTTTTTGGAGATGTAGGAAACTGCTCTTCTTCACAGATAAAGGATGTACTCTTTGTTGAAGGATTGAAACACAATCTGCTAAGTATAAGTCAGCTATGTGACAAAGGTATGAAAGTCACTTTTGATGCAGAATTTTGTGTTATATACAACTGTAAAACTGCAGATATTATGCACATTGGAAGAAGAACAAACAATGTATATATGCTGGACATTGAGCCCTCAAATCTCAAGAACATTTGTTTGTTAACCAAAGAAGATGAAGGTTGGCTTTGGCATAGAAGGTGTGGACACATCAACATGCAGTTATTAAACAAAATCAGCTGCAAAAGTCTTGTTAGAGGCCTTCCAAATGTGAAATTCCTGAAGGACAAAGTATGTGCATTTTGCCAAAAAGGAAAGCAGTCAAGAAACTCATTTGAGTCAAAGAACATCATCTCAACAAGGAGACCACTTGAGCTATTGCATCTTGATTTATTTGGTCCATCAAGAACTGTAAGTCTTGGAAATAACTCATATGTTTTTGTCATTGTTGATGATTTCTCAAGATTCACTTGGACATTATTTCTTTCTTCAAAAGATGAAACATTCCATGCATTCAAGAAATTTGCAAAGATCATTTCAAATGAAAAAGATCTTAACATTGTTTCTTTAAGAAGTGATCGTGGAACTGAATTTCAAAACATACATTTTGAAAAGTTTTGCTCTAAACATGGCATATCTCACAAATTTTCTGATCCTAGAACTCCACAACAAAATGGAGTTGTTGAAAGAAAGAATAGAACACTTCAAGAATGTGCAAGAACCATGTTGAGTGAATCCAAGCTTCCTAAATACTTTTGGGCAGATGCAGTTTCTACAGCTTGTTATGTACTTAATAGAGTATTGCTAAGACCAATTCTTGATAAAACTCCTTATGAACTCTTAAATGATAGAAATCCTAGTATTGCATACTTCAAAGTTTTTGGTTGCAGGTGTTTCATATTAAACAATGGAAAAACATCTTTAGGCAAGTTTGATGAAAAAGCTGATGATGGTATATTCTTAGGTTATTCTATGAATAGCAAAGCCTATCGTGTTTTTAACAAAAAGAACTTAACTGTAGAAGAATCAATTCATGTTGTATTTGATGAGTTCTTATGTCAAAAAGAGACAAAAGGTAATTCCCTTACAGGTTCAGATGATGAAAAGTCTGAAAAATCATAAAAGAATAAAGATTATGCAGAAAAATCTGTTGATGCTGACAGACAAGATGAACCAGTCGACTATAACTCTGGATCAGTCGACTACTCTGCAACAGACAATGCCTTATCTAAATCCTGGAGGACTCAAAAAGGATTGTCTCTGGATAACATCATTGGAAATGTTGAAAAGGGAGTTACAACTCGAAACTCTTTAAATGATTTCTGCAATCACATGGCATTTGTTTCACAAATTGAACCAAAAAATATAAATGATGCATTACTTGATAATAATTGGATTACTGCTATGCTTGAAGAGTCAAATCAGTTTGTTAGAAATAATGTTTGGTATCTAGTACCTAGAAACAATGAAATGAATGTTATAGGAACAAAATGGGTTTTTAAAAACAAACTTGATGAAAATGGAATAATAACCAGGAATAAAGCTAGATTAGTAGCCAAAGGATATAATCAGGAAGAAGGCATTGATTTTGATGAGACCTATGCACCAGTCGCTAGGTTAGAAGCTATTAGATTGTTGCTTGCATTTGCATGTCTTAAAGGCTTCAAACTCTTTCAAATGGATGTCAAGAGTGCTTTTCTAAATGGCTTCATAAATGAATGTGTATGTTGAACAGCCACCTGGTTTTGTTGATCTTAAGTTTCCTAATCATGTATACAAACTCAAAAAGGCTTTGTATGGTCTCAAACAAGCACCTAGGCAATGGTATGAAAGACTTACAATTTTCCTCATATCACAAGGTTTTAAAAGAGGAGTTGTTGATAAAACTCTTTTCACTAAGAAAGTTGATAATGAACTCATATTAGTGCAGATTTATGTTGATGATATCATTTTTGGTTCATCTAATCAATCTCTTTGCCAAGAATTTGCAGATTCCATGAAAGGTGAATTTGAGATGTCTATGATGGGAGAGTTAAATTTCTTCTTAGGATTGCAGGTTAAACAGCTGCACAATGGAACTTTCATAAATCAAACAAAATACTGCAATGAGTTATTGAAAAAGTTCAACATGGAAGCTGCAAAGAAGCCTCTACTCCTATGTCTTCAAGTTGCTATCTTGACTTGGATGAAAAAGGAAAATTAGTTGATGCAACCATGTATAGAGGATTGATTGGTTCTTTGCTGTACATAACAGCTAGCAGACCTGACATAATGTTTGCTGTGTGTTTATGTGCAAGATTTCAAGCTAATCCAAAGGAATCACATCTCACTGCAGCAAAATGAATTCTCAAGTATCTCAAAGGAACAATGAATGTTGGACTATGGTATTCCACTGGTAATGAATTGAATTTAGTTGGCTATACTGATTCTGATTTTGCAGGTTGCAAATTGGATAGGAAAAGCACTAGTGGAACATGCCACTTGTTTGGAAACTGCTTGATTTCTTGGACCAGCAAGAAACAAGCATGTGTAGCACTTTCCACAGCAGAAGCTGAATATATAGCTACTGGTAGCTGTACTGCACAGATTCTATGGTTAAAACAACAGCTAAGTGATTTTAATTTGCTTCTTTCTGATATTCCCATTTTATGTGATAATACCAGTGCTATCAATTTATCTAAGAATCCCATTCAGCATTCTAGAACTAAGCATATTGAAATAAGGCACTACTTTATAAGAGATCATATAGAAAAGAAAGATTGTAGGATTGAATTCATCTCTACTAATGACCAGTTAGCTGATATTCTCACTAAACCTCTTGGTCGTGATAGGTTTTTCAAACTTAGAAATGAATTGGGAATCGTAAACATCAATCATCTTTCTTAAATTTTCTGCTGCTGAGTTAAACAGTTTGTTAATTCTATGAAATAGCTGACTTATTTCATTTAACTGACATAAATATTTTGCTGCTGCAGATTTCAGTGTGTTAAATTCTTGTAATAGTTGACTTATTTCACTTAACTGACAATATTGCTTTACTGTTGCATAAAATAGCTTGCTTATTTCTATGAAATAACAGACGTATTTCATTTAATGTGCTTACTGGTGTTACTTCTATCAGAACAACCTATTAATTGCTTTGACTAGTTGATTAATTCTAATAACTACAATTAAATTCAATTGGGTTTTCAAGAAATCAGTCTAAATTTCTTCAAAACAATTCAAACCGAATCAGTAAATGACCAATTCGTACATTGGGTGCACTGTCATTCAAAGCATGAACAGTTTTAGATGCATGTGAAGTTACTTTATTGGGTTTGCAAAACTGAGTTTCCATTTCTCAACATATTCTCTCTGCATTTTCTGACCTTGAGCATCAGTGATTGAGTGCAAATCTGTTCAAAATATTCACTGATTAATATTCGTTTGACCATGTCTATCAATATCTCTATATAATTCTAATCCTTTTGCATATCAAATACCACAACTGTGCATCTCTCTTTTTGCATTTTCGCATTACAGTACTACTGCACTCTCTCATTTTTCTTCAGCTAAAATGTCAACAAATGAGTATTTCCTAGTAGAGAGTGATGACTCTGATGCACCAATTGCTACTGCATTTCAAAGACTAAGAAGGTCATCAAGAAATCGTGTACCCACACAGGCTGCTGCTCATCAACCAGCTAGAACTAACAGGAACAGAGGTTCCAATCTGGGTCTCCAGCCCAACCAATTCAGGTTCCAGAATTAGCTGTTGGACCTTCTAATCCAACAGAAAGAAGATTTCCAAAAAGGTACAAAGTACGTGTGAGGCTTCCTCAACCAGTGCCTTCTGCAGAAAATGATTCCAATGAGGAGACTGAATCAGAACCTGAAGAACAAAATGAAATTGTTGAAGCTGTGGAATTAAAGATGCAGAGGAAGCTGATCCTCACTCCAAAGATATTGAAGTTCAACTGGCTCAATAATGAGAACCTGATTTTCGTGAAAAACACTCTTCAAGCACAAGGACTACGACAGTTTGTTGAACTGGAAGGTAACTTCTATATTGATCTGATTAAGTTGTTTTATGCTAACCTAAAGGCAGAAAACAATGTGCTGGTATCTCAAGTGAGAGGAAGAGAAATCAGAATAGACAACTCTTTATGGAGAAGGATTGTTGGACGAAAGAATGAAGGAGTAAAAATTAGCAAAGGAAATACAGGATCAGTACCAGACTTCAACAAAGATGTTGTTTATAAGTCCTGCATGTGCAATGTTGATGAAGCAGTTATTCTCAAGTACAATGTTGGCAGGATGAACCGTGATGAAAGGTTATTGGCATTTATTCTTGCTTGGAAGCTTATTCCCAGGGGGAGCAACCATGCTCAACTCATGGAAGAGGACTTAGCCTTGATCCATTGCATGAAAAAAAATATCAAGATTAACTGGGTATATGTAATCAAAGGTCATATGTTCAAAGCTAAGCGACTCAATGACCATAAGCTCCTTTATGCCATTCTCATTTCCAAGTTTCTGGACCACTTCAACTTCCCCACAGAAGGAGAAACCACACGTATTGTCAATCACAAGCACCTGTTTGACAATTATTATCTCAGAAAGATGGGCCTATCCAAGATCAATGATGACTGGACCTTTGAAGCTGGATCCTCCTCTTCTGCACCAAGATCAAGCATTAATGATGGCACCTCATCAAGGAACCAGCAAGACTACTCAGCTTATCAAATGGTTCCTTATTCAGCACCTCCAGCATATCAGGGAGTACCTATGTCTGAATTTGAACGTATGTTAATGTCTAGACTAAATGTGCTTACCTCCATGCAGCGAAATACACATGAGACAATGGTAGCCAGGTTTACTAACATAGACTATGAGATCGAGCTTATCCAACAACAACTTGCTGAACTTCAAGTTACAGTGGAAAGCTTTGATGGCTCCCATGCACCAAACTCTGCTGCAGTGGAAGAGGATGATGCTGAAGATGATGATGATGATGAGGATGATGAAGATGAAGATGATGATGATGCCTGATCTTTTCTGTTTCTGATCTTTTAATATTTTTGATATTATGTTTCTGCAATTTGAACAATTGGGTCTGTAATATTACTGATATACATAATTTTCTACTATAATGTCAAAGGGGGAGATAATCTTCCATCTCTTCTCTTTATGTTTTTACAGGTTTTGCAGGTTGACATCATCAAATAGGGGGAGTTTGTTGATGATTTTGGATTTGGTGATGTTGCTAAAACTTTGATTAATGGTTTTTGATTATACAACTTAGTGGAGATGTTAGATTATATGTTAAAGAGTTAGCTAATTGAGATATAATAGCCTGCTGTTTATGTTAATCATCGTTTAGTCCACTAATTCTGTTATGTTAGTCGACTAGTTTCATTAATGTACCAGGAATATGAGTTTAATGAAAATAGATAACTGCTTTGCTGCTTTAGTCGACTATCTTGTTTCAGGACCCCTTTATACAGAAAATAGCAGAACGCGTTTTATTCCTTTCAAAAGAGCATGACCCATAGCTCTTATCTTTGCCTATATATATAACTTTCAAGGACGAATCTGAGTGCGAAAGAATTCAAGAGAATACATACAGAGTTGCATAAGATCAGAGCAAGAGATTTCTGTAGAATTTGTTTGCAGCTTTTAGCTTTTCAAGAAGAATATTGTTTTCACTTTTCTTTGTATTCTTTTAATCTTTGGGTAGAGATTTCTTAGAGGGTTTGTGAACCCTGTTATCTGTGATCGGGGTGATCATAGTGACTTAGTGTGAGTCAGTGGTTTAAGGTCTGTTCTATAGAGTTTAGAATAGGATCTTGTGTTTCTTGTAGTGTTCAAGAAATATTTTTGTAAAGAATTCATTTCTGATAGTGATTAAGATCTGTTGGAGTTACAGATCACCAACTGGATGTAGTTCTTTCATAAAGAACGAACCAGTATAATCCTTGGTGTTATCTTTTCTTATCCTTCATCATCTCTTATATTCTGCATGTTGAACTAACCTGCTATTTTGCAATAATTAGTCAACTATTTCTCAGTATACTGCATCAGTAAAATCTCTGAAAGGCAAAAGTTTTCAATAAATGTTTATATCAATTGAACCCCCCCCTTCTTGATATACTTCCGCATCTAACAGATGACTTGATATATCATTAAGAATAAATAGCCTTTACCTATAATAGATGACTTGATAGACCAATTAGTTGGGGTGTGTTTTTCAGTAAGATAGACTTGAGATTTGGTTACGACCAAATTGGGTGAGGTCTGAGAATATTCCGAAGACCGCTTTTAGGACCGCTATGGGCACTATGAGTATTTGGTTATGCCTTTTGGTGTGACTATTGCACCTAGTGTCTTCATGGATTACATGATTCAAATATTCCACCTATAGCTTGATAGGTTTGTAAGAGTATTCATAGATGACACCCTAGTGTACTCTAAGACTAACGAAGAGTATATTGAACACCTCAAATTTGTCTTACAAACCTGTTGAGAAAAAAAAACTCTATGCTAAGTTGTTTAAGTGTGAGTTTTGCTTGGGCAGTGTGAGCTTCCTAGGTCATGTAATTTTTGAAGAAGAGATAGTTGTAGACCCTGTCAAAGTAGAAGTTGTGCTAGAGTGAGAAGAACCTAAGTTAGTCTTTGAGATTAGGAGTTTTCTACGATTAGCTAGATATTAAAGGATGTTCATAGAGAATTTCTCTTACCTAATTTAACCAGGAAGAACCAACCATTTGTGTAGAATGCCAAGTGTGAGGAGAGTTTTCAGGAGCTTGAGGGAAAGTTAACTAGTGCACTGATATTAGTGTTACCCAATCCAATTCTAATGAAACCATTGTAGTGTTCTATGATGCCTCTAAGTTGGGTTTAGGGAGAGTTCTTATGCAAAATGGTAAGTAGTAACATATGCCTCTAGACAACTTGAAATCTATGAGCAAAACTATTGTACCCATGATTTGGAGTTAGCTACGATAGTGTTCGTCTTTAAGATATGGAGGCATTATCTTTTTGGGTCCAGTTTGAAATGTTTAGTAATCATAAATCCTTAAGTACTTATATGACCAAAATGAATTGAATATGAGCCAGAAGTGATGGTTGGAGTTTCTTAAGGAATATGATTTTCAGCTTAGCTATCAATCAGGTAAGGCCAATGTAGTAGCCAATGCATTAAGTAGGAAATCCCTTCAAGTGTCAGGTTTGATGATTAGAAAGTTTAGGCTTATAGAAGAGTTTGTATATGTGTGTCTAGTTTGTCAGAAATCTAAGATAGAACACTGAAAGCCTTCAGGAATGTTGCAATTATTAGATACACTAGTGTGGAAATGCATTAGTATCTCCATAGACTTGTAGTTGGGTTGCTTAGGACTACCAAGAATCTAGATGTCATGTGGGTCATTATAGATAGACTGACCATATCCGCTCACTTCATCCTTATCAATATTAAGTATCCTTTGGAAAGGTTGATCAAGCTTTACAAGAGGAGAAAAGAACTTGAGTTAGAAGAAGGTAATAATGTATTCCTTAAAGTAACTCACTGGACTCGAGTAAGCAAAACATTGAGATTATGAAGTTTAGTTCTCGTTTCATCGGTCCCTATCAGATCCTAAAGAGCATTGGTAGTGTTGCTTACCAAATAGTCTTTCCTCCTTCTCTTTCAAATCGACAAAATGTCTTTTGTGTTTCTCCCAGTTAAAAACAAAAACAATCTTTTAGTCAAGGTCATTTAGGGAAGGAATGTAGATAAAAGTGTGACTTGGGAACTGAAAAGTCAAATGCATGAGACGTATCCATTACTATTTTCTTTTTAACGTAAGTTTCGAGGACGAAATTTTTAAAAAAGAGGGGAGAATTGTGACACCCCAATTTTTATAAGATTAATTAAATATTTTTAGGAAATTTCAAGATTTTTAATTTAATTAATATACGTTTTTTATGTGATTTTAATATATAGTATTCATGTTCATAATTATAAAATAATTAATTTTAGAATATGAGGTCTTATGTTTCACATTCGTCCACCGTTGGATCGGGATGGAAATTTAATAGGGGGTTCATCACTTCTAGTTCTTGATTATGACCAGTTGGATATCGTTGATACAAAGTCTGAGTAGAGAGATATTCAATTTGCACTGTACCTGTGATTTGAGATTTTCATCTTCTTTGTTCTCTATTTAACAAGGGAGAGGAGAAGAGTAAGAGGGAAATTTTAGAGTATTGGGAGCACCATCTGCACATGAAAAAGGTAAGGGGGAGTGAGAACTCACTTTGGGGTGTGAGATATCTGTTGGGTAGTGGAATTGACCCCCAATTCCTTAATTTGGATGTGTTCTTGAAAGAGGGGTTTTTCTCTTTCATCTCTGTTTGATTCCAAGTTACTCTTATTAGCCTTTTATGATGTGAATTGAAGAATAATATGTATAATTTCTTAATTTGATGATATTGTAATTGCTTTGGAGAACCTTAAGGATTCTTGTGATACTCTATGAAGGGGATAAGTTAAAGGTGATATAGTTATAATGATGAATGAAGGATAATGTGTGTTAATTGAATATTATTATATTATTTTATCCATTGATTATGATAAGAGTCATGTGTTAGGTGATTGTGATGGTAAATGTGAACTTATGTGAAGGGAAATGTGTATGAGTGTATAAGATGTCTTTGGACTTATGTGAACATCCATCATAATGTGAGATCATAATGAGAGATCATTGTGTATCGCTTTTGCGGTCAAGTGTGATATGATATTGGCGCCACATGCATCACAATGTGAGATCATAACGTGAGATCATTGTGCATTGCTTTTGCAATCATGTGTGATATGATATTGGCGTCACATGCATCATAATGTGAGATCATAATGTGAGATCATAATGTGAGATCATAACGTGAGATCACTGTGTATCGCTTTTGCAGTCAAGTGTGATATGATATTGGAGGTGGTTCAGTTTTGATATTCAATTTAAACAACTTTCTTTTACTAGACTTCTTTTTCAACTGAAGGATCATTAACATCAACCTATTGTACATCTCTTGATGAAATATATAGTGTTTTGCATAAAGAAAATTACAAGAGAAATGTCTTAGGTTGGATGGAATCAAACAAGAGATATCTTTATGGAAAAAATCTCATATGTAGAGTTCCAACAAAATTTGTATGAAAAGTTTTGTTATTGATAGACTATGTTGGTCATGGTAAAGACTACTACTTATGATTTCTACTAAGCATATAAAAGGTTGAATCAAGAAATATTCAACCTTCAAGGATGCATGTTCTACACTATTTGTTGTAGGTTGATAGAAAATTTATTAATGTAATTCATGAAAGGAATTATTCAACTTCTGGTCAATAAATAGGAGATTTTTCTATTTTTTTATTTCGAATCTGTCTAAGTTTGAATTTTTATGAAAAAAATTCCAAAAAAAGTTGTCTAATGATATTCTTTACAAATAAAGAAGAGTTATAAAATTACTAGGTTATAAATTAATTGAGTTTTTTTTTTACTATTCTAAATTAACCTTTTGAATCTTATTTTAACTCTTTGATTATGCAAAATTAATGTTAATTGATGAAAATATAAAAAACTTTTAGTTGACATAAATAGAATAAATAATCTAATATAATGGTAAGAGTTTGAAGGATTATATGCTAATATTATCAAAACTCATTCTTAGATTCTTACCCTCATAACCTTTTATAATTTAAACAATAAAATGAATTAAAATATAATATTTATTTAATTTAAAAAATATTATCTAATAAATCAATAAAAAAATTATATATATATATATTATAAAATTGTATACAATTTAATCACTTTACAATTTTATTAAGTCTCTACAATTTTGTAAAATATAATATAACTTTAAATAATTAACATATATAAAATTATAAATTTCTATATTTTCAACATAATATTTTTAAAATATATTGTTTAAAAATTATATAAAATTATATACAATTCAATAAATTTACAATTTTATTAATTTTATTAATTTTATATATTTAAATTATATAAAATTATAAATTTTTATAATTTTTAAACAGTATTTTTAAAAAAAATATATTATTTCTATAATTTGAACAATAAATTATTTAATGATTTATATAATCTAATCAAACAAATTATTTAAAATATATTATTCAATAAACTAATTACAAAATTATAAAATCAATAAGAAATTATATTTAATTAAATCAATTTAAAATTTTTCTTACTTGTATATAATATAATAAACTTTATATAATTCTATATAATGTAATATATCTTTATACAATTTTATATAATGTAATATAACTTTATATAATGTTATATAATATAATATAGTATAATTACTTATTACAAAATTGTAAAATCAATTAATCAAATAATCAATAATATATATTTTATAAATTTATATAAAATAATTAATTATTATAAATTTTCAGAATAATTTAATACGTCATGTTAGAGTCGATCTCCTCTACAAAATTAGAGACTATATGTAACGACCCAAGAAATCGCTACTTTTATCATACTTAGTATGCAAATGTAACTTGTATTAACTGATAATAAAACACATTATATTTAAAATTTGTATTTGTATTCAATACAAAAGGGAATCTCTACTAGTACAAAATTCTATTATAAGAAATAAAAACATATATAAATATATGTGTATAACTACTACTTCATCTTTCACTATAATCCTGGGACTCTAAAGCATCTCGCTCACCTAACTAGATATTTGCTCCCGTGTAGCAAAACACGATCATCACAGGCCAAACAATCGCCAATTGTAGGGTAAGCTAATCATTCAAAAATATAACAACACAAAATAATAACATCATGTAGTATTCATCATCATATCATTCTCATGCACATTCATCATAGAACATACTTAAATGCTTTGAAATTTAATGCATCTTTAATAATTGAAAAGTAACAACACAAATCATATTATCATGTAATACACATACTCACAACATTCTCATTAACACACATAAGTAGATTATGGGCACCAACCCCAGGCTCTACTCAGCCCAACACAAACATATCGGTAGATTATGGGCACCAACCCTGTGCTCTACTCGGCCCCACACACAAACATATCGGTAGATTATGGGCACCAACCCCAGGCTCTACTCGGCCCCACACACAAACATATCGGTAGATTATGGGCACCAACCCCAGGCTCTACTCGGCCCAACACAAACATATCGGTAGATTATGGGCACCAACCCCAGGCTCTACTCGGCCCAACACAAACATATCGGTAGATTATGGGCACCAACCCCAGGCTCTACTCGGCCCCACACAAACATATCGGTAGATTATGGGCACCAACCCCAGGCTGTACTCGGCCCCACACACAAACATATCGGTAGATTATGGGCACCAACCCCAGGCTCTACTCGGCCCCACACACAAACATATCGGTAGATTATGGGCACCAACCCCAGTGCTCTACTCTGGCCCAACACAAACATATCGGTAGATTATGGGCACCAACCCTAGGGTCTACTCGGCCCCACACACAAACATATCGGTAGATTATGGGCACCAACCCCAGGCTCTACTCGGCCCCACACAAAAACATCATAGGTCATACATAACCAATCAATTTTTCTAAATTTTTTTAGAGATAATAATCTAAATTTATAAACAAGAATAGGATCGAGACCAAAACCCTCCATGGAAAGAAACTTTTG
This sequence comes from Lablab purpureus, assembly GCA_030347555.1. NCBI lineage: Eukaryota > Viridiplantae > Streptophyta > Magnoliopsida > Fabales > Fabaceae > Lablab > Lablab purpureus. Next base: position 24,037,282 of record CM059263.1, read on the forward strand.
TTTTCTACCCCTCAAACAAATTTTCCATTTTACTGATTGTCAACAAACATCCAAATATCAACTTAAACATCATAAACAATACAAAAACAAGGTTTTTAACACATTACACTCAATACAACAATAATATACAAAACATACTAATTATATATATATATATATAACATTAATTTTCTTAATATCAATTTATATATTTTTGAACATTAACTTCCCTAACCTGAATTTTCTTTGTTCCTCGATCAGATGAAAACAAACTGCAAATCCCAAACCTTAGCTTGTCTTTTATCTCAAAATTCTAGAGAGCATCGCCCCATAAAGAGAATTTATTGATAAAAATCTTCAAAGACCATATACTTTCCAAAAGAAAATTCTTAAGAATAAACGGACCTAGACTTACCCGTTCTCAAAACTGATCGGGTATAACTCCTCCTTATACTGTTAGCCTTCTATTGCTTCTTGTGGATCTAGAAACCGTTAGGGTTTTCAGTATTTAAACCTTAGAGAAAATGTAGAGAGAATGGAGAGAGAATAGAGAGAATGGAGGTATGTGAAAACAAACTACCCAACTAGTCTTTTGTTTTTATATATTGTATTATCTTTATAATCTAATATTTTTATAACTCGAACATCTTTATAATATAATATCTTTATAATATAATATTTTTATAACTAAATATCTTTATAATCTAATATTTTTATAATCGAACATCTTTATAATATAATATCTTTATGATATAATATTTTTATAACTAAATATTTTTATAATATAATATTTTTATAACTCGAATATCTTTATAACTGAATATTTTTATCAATCTAATATCCTTATAACAAAATATCTTTATAATATAATATGTTTATATTATGATATCTTTATAATTTAAAATATTGGGGGAGTTACAATCTTCCCACCATTAAAATTTTCGTCCTCGAAAATTGACTTACAAACAAACATAAATGGATATGATTCTCTCATTTGGTTCTCCAGTTCCTAAGTAATTTACCCATCTGGTCAGTCTACACCACCTAACCCATGTCATTCATTTTGTCTCAGAGTTGCTTTATCTGAAAATTAATCACTTTTACGGCTTGATTTCTATAGATAGGTCTTCTCTAATTTGTACATCGTCTTACTCCAAACTATGGACTAGATCATGTACTTATTTCCTTAATGTTATGTAGATTTTCCAAATGAGGGGACAAAGCCAACTCATAAGCCACTGCACCAATCTTCCAGAGAATTTGGTATGGTTCAATGAATTTCATAGTCAATTTCCTAGATTTTATAGTTTGACCAACTCTTATAGTAAACTTTACTCTCAGGAAAACATATTCTCTCATATTAAACTCCAAAAGCATTTGTCTTCGATTTTTTTTTATATGATTTCTTCCTACTCATAGCAGTCACCATTTTCTCCCGAATCTCTTAATTCTTCTTTGTAGTCAGTTGTAATAACTCGAGTCTTACTAACACTTGTTCACCATTATGGTACCAGGATAGAGGTGTCTTGTATTTCTATCCATATAATGCTTTATATGGTTCTATCCCAATGTTGGCATGATAGTTGTTGTTATAAGTGAACTCCACTAAAGGAAGGATTTCATCTCGACTCCCTAGATGATCCATTTCACAAAATCTCAACAAATTTTCTAGTGATTATAATTTTCTCTCGAATTGTCTCGTCTATCTAAGGATGGTAGGTCGAGCTCAATCTTAACTTGGTACTTACCACCTCTTGTAGTGTCTACTAAAATCTAAAGATGAACCTAGGGTCTCTATCCGAAATGATACTAGACAACACTCCATACAATCATACTATCTCTTTAATGTACAACGAGACCAACATAGCCATGGAAAATCCTTAAGTTAACTAGCTAAAAGTGAGCACTCTTCATCAATTTATCTACAATCACCCAAATCGAATTATGCCCTATGATTGCCATGACGGATGGATAACAAAACCCATAGCAATGTTATCCCAATTTCACTCAAGAATCTCCATCCGTTGTAACATCTCACACGGTTTCTAATGCTCCACCTTAGCCTTCCGCTAGGTTAAACGAGCAACAACATATTGAGCAACATCATTCTTCATGACCAACCTCTAGAAGAACTTCTTTAGACCCTAGTATATCTTAGTCATCTCGGGATGTATACTCGAGACGAGTCTTGTACCCTTCATCCAATACCATTTTCTTTAGTGTTAGATCAACTAGAATGCAAACTTTGTCTCGGGACCTCAACACTCCATCCATTCTTAATTTGAAATCCTTCGCTTGATCTATTCCAATGTGATCAAAAACAACTTTTTAACTCAAGATCTATCCTATGCTGTTCTCAGGTATACCTCATGCTCCTCACACGAGCAAAAGTAGTTCAGAATCTCATCCATAAACACCACTACAAACTAATCTAGGTATGACCTAGAAATCTTGTTCATGTACTCCATGAACACTACAAGGCATAACTACATACTAATAGTGACCATATTTCATCCTAAAAGTTGTCTTATGCACATCTTCAACCTTCACTCTGATATGATGAAAGTCTGATATCAGATCAATCTTAGAGAATACAACTGTTCCATACAACTAATATTACAAATCATCAATGATAATAGATACTTATTCTTTATAGTGAGTTTGTTGAGTTGCTTAATCAATGCACAATCTTAATGACCCATCAAACATAATTAACACCCAATTTTCATATATATTTATTTCTAGTGCTCTAGGAAAAGATGTGGCTAAATGGTTTTCATCACTATCACACATCCAACACACATAGAGCACATCATCATCATACCAAATGTTGGTGTAACACCAATAAATCACATTACAACTTCAATGGAAGCTATAATTACTTCACACAAGCACATGACACAAGAGAGTGTGTCTCTCCATAATCATACATCATATAATTATTTATGTGATACCCTCACAATTAAGACATAAATTCATCCTGATTTAATTATGAGTGTGCACCCTCATTACTTAATCTAGATTCCTTCCTTCCTTAATATGTTTATATCTATTAAAAACAACAATCTCATTCCAATGAAATTGAGATTTGGAAAACATCCAATCAAATTTCTCTATCTATAACAAACTAGCATGGCAAACCAATCCCCTTAGGTCAATCTTAGGAAGGAACTGCTCTGATACCATTATTGTAACGACCCAAGAAATCGCTACTTTTATCATACTTAGTATGCAAATGTAACTTGTATTAACTGATAATAAAACACATTATATTTAAAATTTGTATTTGCATTCAATACAAAAGGGAATCTCTACTAGTACAAAATTCTATTATAAGAAATAAAAACATATATAAATATATGTGTATAACTACTACTTCATCTTTCACTATAATCCTCGGGACTCGAAGCATCTCGCTCACCTATTTAGATATCTGCTCCCGTGTAGCAAAACACGATCATCGCAGGCCAAACAATCGGCAATTGTAGGGTAAGCTAATCATTCAAAAATATAACAACACAAAATAATAACATCTTGTAGTATTCCTCATCATATCATTCTCATGCACATTCATCATAGAACATACTTAAATGCTTTGAAATTTAATGCATCTTTAATAATTGAAAAGTAACAACACAAATCATATTATCATGTAATACACATACCCACAACATTCTCCTTAACACACATAAGTAGATTATGGGCACCAACCCCAGGCTCTACTCAGCCCCACACAAACATATCGGTAGATTATGGGCACCAACCCCAGGCTCTACTCTGCCCCACACACAAACATATCGGTAGATTATGGGCACCAACCCCAGGCTCTACTCGGCCCAACACAAACATATCGGTAGATTATGGGCACCAAACCCAGGCTCTACTCGGCCCAACACAAACATATCGGTAGATTATGGGCACCAAACCCAGGCTCTACTCGGCCCCACACAAACATATCGGTAGATAATGGGCACCAACCCCAGGCTCTACTCGGCCCCACACACAAACATATCGGTAGATTATGGACACCAACCCCAGGCTCTACTCGGCCCCACACACAAACATATCGGTAGATTATGGGCACCAACCCCAGGCTCTACTCGGCCCCACACACAAACATATCGGTAGATTATGGGCACCAACCCTAGGCTCTACTCGGCCCAACACAAACATATCGGTAGATTATGGGCACCAACCCCAGGCTCTACTCGGCCCCACACACAGACATATCGGTAGGTTATGGGTACCAACCCCAGGCTCTACTCGGCCCCACACACAAACATATCGGTAGATTATGGGCACCAACCCCAGGCTCTACTCGGCCCCACACACAAACATATCGGTAGATTATGGGCACCAACCCCAGGCTCTACTCGGCCCACACACAAACATATCGGTAGATTATGGGCACCAACCCCGTGCTCTACTCGGCCCACACACAAACATATCCGGTAGATTATGGGCACCAACCCCAGGCTCTACTCGACCCACACACAAACATATCGGTAGATTATGGGCACCAACCCAGGCTCTACTCGACCCAACACAAACATATCGGTAGATTATGGGCACCAACCCAGGCTCTACTGCCTACACAAACATATCGGTAGATTATGGGCACCAACCCAGGCTCTACTCATCCACACAAAAACATCATAGGTCATACATAACCAATCAATTTTTCTAAATTTTTTTAGAGATAATAATCTAAATTTATAAACAAGAATAGGATCGAGACCAAAACCCTCCATGGAAAGAAACTTTCGTTTTCTACCCCTCAAATAAATTTTCCATTTTACTGATTGTCAACAAACATCCAAATATCAACTTAAACATCATAAACAATACAAAAACAAGGTTTTTCACACATTACACTCAATACAACAATAATATACAAAACATACTAATTATATATATATATAACATTAATTTTCTTAGTATCAATTTATATATTTTTGAACATTAACTTCCCTAACCTGGATTTTCTTTGTTCCTTGATCAGATGAAAACAAACTGCAAATCCCAAACCTTAGCTTCTCTTTTATCTCAAAATTCTAGATAGCATCTCCCCATAAAGAGAATTTATTGATAAAAATCTTCAAAGACCATATACTTTCCAAAAGAAAATTCTTAAGAATAAACGGACCTAGACTTACCCGTTCTCAAAACTGATCGGGTGTAACTCCTCCTTATACTGTTAGCCTTCTATTGCTTCTTGTGGATCTAGAAACCATTAGGGTTTTCAGTATTTAAACCTTAGAGAAAATGTAGAGAGAATGGAGAGAGAATGGAGAGAGAATAGAGAGAATGGAGGTATGTGAAAACAAACTACCCAACTAGTCTTTTGTTTTTATATATTGTATTATCTTTATAATCTAATATTTTTATAACTGAACATCTTTATAATGTAATATCTTTATAATATAATATTTTTATAACTAAATATCTTTATAATCTAATATGTTTGTAACTGAACATCTTTATAATATAATATCTTTATGATATAATATTTTTATAACTAAATATTTTTATAATATAATATTTTTATAACTGAATATTTTTATCAATCTAATATCCTTATAACAAAATATCTTTATAATATAATATGTTTATATTCTGATATCTTTATAATTTAAAATATTGGGGTGTTACACTATATGTGGATGGAGTTAAAAAATAGGAAAGAGAGGTAGGAATTCTCTTCCTTTTAATTCAGGACAAAACTAATACTACAACTTAAAAGCATTACTCATTCATGTGAGAGATCTTAGCAACATGGATAGTTTAATGTGGTCATGAACATCTAACTTTGAGATGTTAATTCTCCAAGTCACATTAACGTGACCTACTTATTCTGTTTGTACCAGAATTTAAAACCAAACTTACCCTCAGGAGGATAGACAGGATGATTCATGTGAGATCCAAAGTATCTTCAACTTTCTCTTCACTTCTGGGATTCGAATTATCTGAGAGAACTATTACAACTTCTTTTCTATCGCTAATTCATACATGGACAATCTCGAACATAGGTTTTAATTTTGCTTCTATTGAAAAACAAGCTCTAATAAAATTGGTGGTCTTTCTTCTTGCTGTTAAGAGGACATTGGTGCTTTGCCTCTCCTCCTTGAGGGCATCTTTCTTCTTCTTTGATCAGTCATGTGAGTAGATAATTGACAAAAAAAGAACAAACACACAAGATAACACAGAAACAACTAACCAAATTCGCACAACAGTGAATATACCAGCAGAATATCAGCAAGAGTGAGAGAGAGTGAAAGTGGCACTTTAATTCTCAATCTAGGTATTTATAGGCAAAGAATCTGATCATAAATGATTGATTTAATGCGAAAATAGCCGTTAGGATTCGAATATAGCCGTTTGTACTGAAAACCACATGAATTTGAGGCTCAATGTTCAAAAACCAGTGTGCAGAAAAACGCAGAACCTCGTATTTAATCGATCATGTGAAGAACGTAATCGATTATTTGTGTGCAAAATTTTCCAGAAAACGAAAAACCCAGGAATTTAGTCGATTATGTGCATTCCTTAATCGATTAAATTGCTCCCCAGCGATTTAATCGATTATGTTATGAACTTAATCGATTATGCTTTAAAACATTTTCAAAAAGAGCGCTTTTAATCGATTACCATACGAAAACTAATCGATTATATACGGAATTTTCGTAAAAACACACAATTAACATCAAAACTCATCAATAAACATCAATCAATCATCAGATTTATCATCAACAATTGCTAGATCTCTTCTAAGCTCATGAAATCTATCTCTAAGCAAAGGTTTGGTGAAGATATCAGCTAATTGATGTTTTGTATCTATGTATTCTATAATGCAATCTCCTTTAGCTATATGATCTAGAATGAAATGATGTCTAATTTCTATATGCTTTGTCTTAGAATGCATGATAGGATTTCTAGTCAAATTAATAGCACTAGTGTTATCACACTTAAGAGGGATATGATCTAGAAAGATATCAAAGTCTTCTAATTGCTGCTTCATCCACAGTATTTGAGCACAACAACTGCCTGCTGCTATATACTCAGCCTCTGTGGTTGAAAGAGAAACACTAGCCTGTTTCTTAGAATGCCATGAAACTAAAGAACATCCTAAAAGATGACATGTACCACTAGTACTCTTCCTATCAACTCTACAGCCACCATAATCTGAGTCAGAGAAACCTATAATACTAGGTGAGGCTCCTGAAGGGTACCATAAACCAAAGGTTTTTGTTCCTCTAAGGTACTTAAGGATTCTCTTAACAGCCTTTAGGTGTGATTCTCTAGGATTGGATTGAAACCTAGCACAAACACACACACTTTGCATAATATCAGGTCTACTAGCAGTAAGATAAAGTAATGATCCGATCATACCTCGATACTTTGTTTGATCTACTGCCTTACCACTTAAATCTTGACCCAGATAACAAGATGTAGCCATGGGAGTTGCAGCTTCCTTGGAACTTTCCATCTCAAATTTCTTTAAGATTTCGTTGCAATACTTTGTTTGACATATAAATATGCCTTTCTTCAATTGTTTGATTTGCAAACCAAGAAAGAAATTTAATTCACCCATCATGGACATTTCAAACTCTCCCTGCATATTACTTGCAAACTCTTGGCGAAGATCATCATTAGTTGATCCAAATATGATATCATTGTTAAATATAGACAACAGTGTAAAAGCCAAGAGGGGGGAGTGAATTGGATTTTTAATAAACTTTTTCTCTTTAAAATAAATTTCCAGATTTTAATTAAACGTTTTAAAATCAGGATGCGGATTTTCTTTAACCTTAGATAAGCGCAGTTTGGATTGCAATTGTTAGTATGATCCACAATAAAAAGAGATAGGGAAAGAGAAAGCACACAGAGATTTATACTGGTTCGGATTAAGCCAATCCTACGTCCAGTTCCCAATCACCACAAATGTGTGATGATCACCCCACTATCTTTAATTGAAATTACAAACACCAATTCATGCAATAAAAAATAAAGATAAAGGAAAACACCTCCTTAGACACACTAAGGATGAAACACCTCCCCAGACACACTGAGGATGATTCCCACCTCTCTTGACACACAAGAGATGAACACACCTCCCTTAGAACAGATCCAAAGGATGAATTTTCCCGTTTAGAAAAATAGTAAAAAGAATACACCTGATAATAGTGCTGGATAGAAAGCTTAAGCACAAAGATCACCAGTTCCAAAGACTTTGATCAACCTTGAGAGAGCAAGAAAGCGGTTTTGAAAAACTAAGGCGTAAGAACACTTTTAATATTGTGTTTAATCAGATGTTTTGAACCTAAGACATTCTCTTTCGTTTTATAATTCGAAAATACATCAAAGTTTCCATTCTTAGGTTGATTTAGCATTGAATTCGCAAAAACGACTCATTTAATCGATTATCTAAAAAGCTTAATCGATTATATCAGAGTTAAAAACTGGAAAACTCTTTTCGCCTGATATAATCGATTAGATTAAGGCCATAATCGATTATATTAACCCAGAATCAATATAATCGATTATCAAAAACACTTAATCGATTATTTAGTTCGTTATACAATTTTGATTCAAATTTTAAGTGAAATAATCGATTATCTACGTATCATAATCGATTAAAAGCGTAGAAAAACATTTTTGCGAGAAAACAACTTGCTCTCAGGTTTAGGAAAGTCTTGAATGGGATTTATGACTTACTCTTTTCATCCATCACTCAAAACTATAACCTACTATACTTGAAACTTCAGCTCTTGAGAAAATCTTCATCAATCTTCTCTCTTGAAAGCTTTAAACACTCTTTATGCCTTTCCTTTTCCATCTAGCAGCCTTCCTTTGTGAGATGACACAAGTCTTTAATGTTGATTAGAGCACTTTAAATCTTCATCATCAAAACTTTAAGACTTCATTAAAAACTTGGAGGACTTCATCAACACTTGTCCTTGAAAAATGCTAACAATCATCAACATAAACTTGAACAATAAGAATATGTTTCTTTGATTTCTTAATAAAAAGAGTAGAATCAACTTTACCTCTTCTAAAACTGTTTTCAAGTAAGAAATTACTTAACCTTTCATACCAAGATCTTGGAGCTTGTTTGAGTCCATACAAGGCTTTCTTCAACTTGTAGACATGGTTAGGATTTTTGAAATCTTCAAAGCCTAGAGGTTGTTCTACATAGACTTCTTCCTTGATGTATCCGTTTAGGAAAGCACTTTTTACATCCATTTGAAACAATTGAATCCCATAATGGAGGCATATGCTAGCAACAAACGAATAGCTTCAAGTCTTGCTACTGGAGCATAGGTTTCATCATAGTCTATGCCTTCTTCTTGTCTATAGCCTTTTGCAACCAGCCTTGCTTTGTTCTTGGTGATATTTCCATCTTCATCAAGCTTATTTCTAAAAACCCATCTGGTGCCAATAACCTGCATATTGTTAGTTTTAGGAATTAAATCCCATACCTGATTTCTTTCAAACAGATTTAGCTCTTCTTGCATTGCTATACACCAATGATCATCTGTCAAAGCTTCTTCTACGGTCTACGGTCTTTGGTTCAATCTGTGAAACAAAAGCAACATTCATACAGAAATTATTCATGTTCCTCCTTGTTCTTACACCTTTTGAGATATCTCCAATGACATTGTCCAAAGATACTTCTTTTGGTGGTCTCCATTCTTTTGGTAGACTTTCATTTTGAGGAGGGTTCTCATCCATTTTTTATTTCTTCAACAGCTTCTTCTAAAGGAGTTTCTTCTAGATATTCTCCTTCATCATCTACAAAGATTCTTTTTGACTCAAGAGGGGTTTCCTCAAGGTAACATTTAAAGTCCTTTTATTAAAAACTTTATATGCTTTACTATGTAAAGAATAACCTAAAAATGTAGCTTCATCGGATTTAGCATCAAATTTTCCAAGGCTATCTTTTCCATTATTCAAAACAAAACATTTGCATCCAAAAATTCTAAAATGAGAAATATTTGGTTTTCTTCCTTTGAAAGGCTCATACGGTGTTAATTTCAAAATAGGTCTTATTAAAATCCTATTTAAAACATAACAAGCGGTGCTTACAGCATCAACCCAAAAATATTTAAGTAAATTATTTTCATTCAACATAGTTCTTGCAAGTTCTTCCAAAGATCTATTTTTCCTTTCAACTACACCATTTTGTTGAGGTGTTCTTGGTGCTGAAAAATTATGAGAAATACCTTGTTCTTCACAAAAACTTTCAAAAGAAACATTTTGAAATTCACCGCCATGATCACTTCTTAAAAACTTGATTTTCAAATCCTTTTCATTTTGAATAACCTTGGCAAATTTTCTAAATTCTTTGAAAGCATCACTTTTAGATGAAAGAAAAAGAGTCCAAGTAAATCTAGAGTAATCATCAACAATCACAAGAGCATAATAATTGCCACCAAAACTTTTTGTTCTAGAGGGACCAAATAAATCCATGTGCAGTAATTCTAAAGGTTTAGAAGTGGAAACAACATTTTTAGATTTAAAAGAATTTTTAGTTTGCTTCCCTTTTGACAAGCTGCACATAGTTTGTTCTTTTCAAAAATCAGTTTTGGCAAACCAATTACTAACTCTTTTGATATGAGTTTACTTAGATGAGGCATATGAATGTGAGCAGCTCTTCTATGCCATAACCATGGATCCTCTTCTTTAGCAACTAAACAAGATAAATTACTAGATGTAGATGCACAATCAATATCAATTAAATAAATATTATTATGTCTCTTACCAATGAGGGCGATTTCATTTGAGTCCTTGTGATGAATTTTGCAAAGATCACTATCAAAAGTTACCTTTAAACCTTTATCACAAAGTTGACTAATGCTTAGCAAATTGTGCTTCAACCCATCAACATGAAGAACATCATGAATCTTTAAAGATTCTCCAACAACTCCACTACCAATGATCTTTCCCTTGTTGTTGTCTCTATAGGTTACAAAACCTTGCTCTTTCTTTTGAAGCTTTTGAATTTGCTTTTATCACCCGTCATGTGTCTTGAACAACCACTATCAAGGTACCACAATGACTTTCTAGACTTGGGACCAACCTGCATCATAAACAAAAATATTTAGGTCCCCTAAAGTCACTTATTAGGGTCCTCATGAGTTAGAAACAGTTTTTTCTTTGGGAACCCATTTGTATTTCCCATTAGGAACACAAAAATGCTTAATATTGCATTTATAAACCGAATGACCTTTATGCATACATTAAAAACATGTAGGAGCATTTGTTTTTCTTGGAATATATGCATTTTATAAACTTTCTTTATAGGAACATTTGGTTTATTAAAGAAATTTATATTTTCAAAAATCTTACTTGAATTAGATGATTCTCCTTTTACAAAAACAGTTTTGGTAGGTTTATGATTATATCTGAAATTATAGCCAAGTCCTGCTTTTTCATATAAACCTTTTTGCACTTTTAAAACATTATTTAAATTTTTATTTCCCATGGTAATATTTGAAAGAGATGTTTCAAGATAAGATACTTTATTAGCAAGAACATTACAATTTTCACAAATAGGAATTTTCGTTTTGCATTTGCAAGGAATTTTTGCTTTTTCTAAATCCTCTTTCAAAACCTTTTTCTCTTCTTCCAAATCAACAATTTTCTTTTCAAGATTCTTATAGTCATTTTTTAATTTATTATGAAAAGAAATAAGTTTTTCATAGTTTTCACATAAATCAAGAAACTCTTCAAGCAATTCATCATAATTGTTTGGAAGACCAAAATCATTTACCTTGCTACATGTGGATTCAGCATCATCATCTGCCATGAGACAAATGTTTGCTTCTTCTTCCGAATCACTTGCACTTTTAGAAGAACTCACTTCATTATCTTCCCAAGCAATGTACGCCTTCTTTTTCTTCTTGTCAAAAGGCTTTTTGTGTTTCTTTGCTTTTTCTTCATCTTTCTTGATGTTGAGGAAATCCGACTTCAAGTGTCCCCTTTTTCCACAACCATAGCATTTAAAGTTATCAAGAGATTTAAAATTTTCAGCTTTCTTACCTTTCTTGAAATTCCCTTTGTTTGTTCTTGATAAACTTCTTGTATTTCTTGACAAACAGGTTGATGTCACTGCATTCAAGGTTGTCATCTGAATCATGTTAGCATATTTCAAGACCAAGTGTTAATGAAGTCTTCCAGAGTTTTTATGAAGATTTAAAGTTTTGATGGTGAAGATTTAAAGTGCTCCAATCAACATTAAAGACTTGTGTCATCTCACAAAGGAAGGGTGCTAGATGTAAAAGGAAAGGCATAAAGAGTGTTTAAAGCTTTCAAGAGAGAAGATTGATAAAGATTTTGTCAAGAGCTGAAGATTCAAGTTTAGTAGGTTCTATTTTGGGTGATGGATGGAAAGAGTAAGTCATAAATCCCATTCAAGACCTTCCTAAACAAGAGAGCAAGTTTTTTTCTCGCAAAAATGTTTTTCTACGCTTTTAATCGATTATGATACGTAGATAATCGATTATTTTACTTAAAATTTGAATTAAAATTGTTTAACGAACTAAATAATCGATTAAGTGTTTCTGATAATCGATTATATTGATTCTGGGTTAATATAATCGATTATGGCCTTAATCTAATCGATTATATCAGGCGAAATAAGTTTTCTAGTTTTCAAATATGATATAATCGATTAAGCTTTTTATATAATCGATTAAATGAGTCATTTTTGTGAAATCAATGCTAAATCAACCTAAGAATGGAAACTTATTAGCATTTTCGAATTATAAAATGAAAGAGAATGTCTTAGGTTAAAAACATCTGAAAACAACACATATTCAAAGTGTTCTTGCGCCTTAGCTTTTCAAAACCACTTTCTTGCTCTCTCAAGTTTGATCAAGTCTTTGGAAGTGGTGATCTTTGTGCTTAAGCTTTCTATTCAGCACTATTATCAGGTGTATTCTTTTTACTGTCTTTATAAAGGGAAAATTCATCCCTTGGATCTGTTCTAAGGGAGGTGTGTTCATCTCTTGTGTGTCAAGAGAGGTGGGTTTCATCCTCAGTGTGTCTGGGGAGGTGTTTCATCCTTAGTGCGTCTAAGGAGGTGTTTTCCTTTATCTTTATTTGTTATTGCATGAATTGGTGTTTGTAATTTCAATTAAAGATAGTGGGGTGATCATCACGCATTTGTGGTGGTTGGGAACTGGACGTAGGATTGGCTTAATCCGAACCAGTATAAATCCTTGTGTTCTTTCTCATTCCCTGTCTCTTTTTATTGTGGATCATTTTAACAATTGCAACTCAAACTGCACTAATCAAAGGTTAAGGAAAATCCGCATCCTAGTTTTTGAAAGTAGTTCAAAAATCTAGAAATTTATTTTAAAGGGAAAAAGTTTATTAAAAATCCAATTCACCCCCCCCCCCTCTTGGTTTTTACACTGCCGTCTTTATTTAACATTAATGACTGGAAATTATTTATAAAAACTCCCCCTTAAACTTTGCTCTTAAATGTTTAAGATATATTAGGTAATTATTTGAAATATTTCCTAAGACTCCCCCTGAAATTTTAATTGTCTTAAAAGCTAGAAATATGGACATATTATCAATCAAAACAAATATTTTTCTCCCCCTTTATTTTTATCATTTTCAAAAAGATTACATATTCAAAGATTAATACAGTAGAAGCAATTTAATTACACAGAAAATATAGAAGGAAAGAAATACAACAGCTGGAAAAATAAAATTAAGCTAAGGGAATTAGTGAACTTGTAGCTTATTCAGTTTCTTCATTATCCCTTGCATCTTCTTTGTCTTCCTCATCATCTACTACTAGCTATTTTCCTCTGGAAGATCCAGTATTATCTTCTTTTGGAGAGACATCTTCAATCTCCAGCTTTCTTTCCACCCTGTAAACTCTCCTGTTAAGCCTTGAGAGCTTAGAGCAAATGTCATCATAATGAGTTATTTGAAGACTCATCATGTTGTCCATCCTGGAGAGAATATGTGCCTCCATTGATCCAGGTTGAGGTTAAGGTGGTGGTTCTTCATCTTCATCCATTGCAGCTTCCTCATCTCTTTGCCTGAACCTGTTTCCTTGTTCAATAAGGCCCATGTGCCTTAGAACATTCTTTCCTATTTTGCTGTTGCTTAGCAAAATTTGCTTGTTTTCTCCTTCAAGATCTACACCTTTATATTCTAAAATCTTAGATATGAACACAACATAGGGTAAAGCAAAGGATAATAGCCTAGTGGCTTTAAACATATTATCTAAAATAATAGCAAGCCAATCAATACTAACAATATTAAGAAAGCCATACATCAAGAGAATGTCTTCCTTAGTAAGTTGGGCATGATTGGTTCCTCTTGCAACAAGAATCCACACAATAACATAATGTAACATACGCTCATTTAATTTCACATTACCAACTTTATACAAGTTCTCCACTTGTAAGTTTGGATCCTTGCAGAATTTGCGAAACTCCACCAGCTTGTTGAAGTCTTCAAAGCCATGTGATGTTTATACCTCCTTGGGTGGATAGGCCAGCAACATTATGCCACACCTCTTCATCAAGGTGAATTCGAACTCCCTTCACCTTGGTATTGGGATTGGATGTTCTTGAGGTCAGATTCATGTAGAAAACTCTGACTAAATCTGGATAGTAACCTCCTTCCATTTCTACAAAATTTTGCAAGCCACTTGCAACTAACAAATCCTGAAAAGTAAAGCCATGAGTTCTGAAAAATTGACAAGATAAATATTTTGGAGTTAGAATCTTCCTGTCTTTCCATTTGTTCACATAGCCAATCTGCAGATCTTCATCAGAGATCCATCCAGCAAGAGTTGGTGGTCTTTGTTCTTGCTGTTGGGATGTCATGGGTGCTTTGCCTCTCCTCCTTGAGGGCATCTTTCTTCTCCTTTAATCAGCCATGTGGATAGAGAATGGACAAAAGAAGAACACACAAACAAAATAACATAGAAATAGCTAACCAAAATCGCACAACAGTGAGAGTAACAGCAGAAAACCAACAAGAGTGAGAGAGAGTGAAAGTGGCACTATAATTCTCAATCTAGCTATTTATAGGTAAAGAATCTTAACATAATTCATTGATTTAATGTGAAAATAGCCGTTAGGATTCGAATATAGCCGTTTGTACTGAAAACCACGTGAATTTAAGCTCAACGTTCAAAAAGACAGTGTGCAGAAAAATGCAGAACGTTGCATTTCATCGATTATGTGAAGAACGTAATCGATTATTTGTTACCAAAGAGGATCAAGTCAAGTCTCTTTGAAGGTATATCGAGTTTTGATGTTTTCTCAAGTAAGCCAGATCGAAGTGTGAAAAGATCGAAGAGTTGAAGTCTTGAAGAATCGGTGGAGCTTAGATCGAAGTTGGTGTTGTTTGTGTCGAATCTTTCTAGAATAAGAGAAATCGAAACCAACAAACTGATCCAGCACTCTTTCACTCGTGATAGTTTTTAAAGAGTAAAACTGTTTTTAACAAATCGATCGATATAACATATTCGATGGTTTTTAACACAATCGATTATGTTGTTTTCAAACAATCTTTTCACATCATCGATTTTATACTTAATAATCAACAGTTTTTCGAAAAGTATTTTGAATTTCAAATTGGCATTTAAAATCATGAACGTTTTCAATTATTATACAGATCTTACGTTGTCAAACATCATAAACAGATTTTAAATGCATAAATGATTTCATAAATTGTTTTTGATACTGTGAAAGGTTTTCTCAGATTTTATTTCCTATATAAAGAGGAAAAATACACGTTGATAGACACAGAGCTAACTTGAGCACAAAATATCATTTGTTTACACTCTCTGGTCTACAACATTCTTTATCACTTGTGAAAGGAGCTAACGATCATTAACGTTGTTTTGGATTCTCTCTTTCCAGGTGATACTGTTTCAGTATTTGTTTACATATATCTGTCAACACCATTGTTGGTGTAGTGGTTCATCCCTTGTAAGTTTTCAAGGGAGGTGTTTTCATCTCTTGTGGGTTTCAAGAGAGGTGTTCAGTCTTTAGATTTTCTTTTACAAGTTCAATTGTAATATTGATTGTAACAACTTTTCTAAAGATAGTGTTTGGGAAGTCATTCTCGAATTGAGGTGACTGGGCACTGGACGTAGGGTTGGCTATACCCGAACCAGTGATAAATCCTTGTGTTCTTCTCTTCCCTTATCCTTTTATTTTGTTTATCGCTTCCGCTCGACTTAACGTTTTTCGAGATAAATCGAAAAGGGTAATCTTCTTAAATATATCAATTCACCCCCCCCTCTTGATGCTATTTGTCTAACATTATTTGCATTCAAAATTTTCCAGAAAACGAAAACCCAAAAATTTAATCGATTATGTGCATTCCTTAATCGATTAAATTGATCCCCAGCGATTTAATCGATTATGTTATGAACTTAATCGATTATGTTTTAAAACATCTTCAAAAACAGCGCTTTTAATCGATTACCACACAAAAACTAATCGATTATATACGGAATTTTTCGTAAAACACATAATTAACATCAAAACTCAACAATAAACATCAATTAATCAACAGATTTATCATCAACAATACCTAAAACCTTTCTAAGCTCATAAAATCTTACTCGAGATAAGAGTTTGATAAATATGCTAACTCGTTGATCTTTTTGCCTCCCTTCATAAGCTTGATCACTTGCTTCTCATCACCAAAGAGGCTTTTTGAAAGAGGAACCAGCCTACAACACAAACAAGAAAAGTCCTGGTTCCCTAAAATCACTTATTAGGGTCCTCATGGGTTAGAAACAGTTTTTCCTTTGGGAACCCATTTGTATTTCCCATTAGGAACACTGAAACGCTTAATATTGCATTTATTAACCGAATGACCTTTATGCATACAATAAAAACATGTAGGAACATTTGTTTTTCTTGGAATATATGCATTTTTATAAACCTTCTTTATAGGAACATTTGGTTTATTAAAGCAATTAGGAATTTCGAAAATCTTACTTGAATTAGATGATTCTCCTTTCACAAAAACAGTTTTGGTAGGTTTATGATTATATCTGAAATTATAACCAAGTCCTGCTTTTTCATATAAACCTTTTTGCACTTTTAAAACATTATTTAAATTTTTATTACCCATGGTAATATTTGAAAGAGATGTTTCAAGATAAGATACTTTATTAGCAAAAACTTTGCATTCTTCGCAAATAGGAATTTTTTATTTGCATTTACAAGGAATTTTTGCCTTTTCCAAATCATCTTTCAAAACCTTTTTCTCTTCTTCTAAATCAGCAATTTTCTTTTCAAGACTCTTGTAGTCCTTTTTTAATTTATTATGAACCGAAGAAAGCTTTTCAAATTTTTCACAAAGACTAAGAAATTCTTCAAGCAATTCATCATAATTATTAAGAAGATCAGAATCACTTACCTCACTGCATGTGGATTCCGCATCATCCGCTATGAGACAAATATTAGCTTCTTCTTCTGATTCACTTGAACCTTCAGAAGAACTCACTTCATTGTCGTCCCAAGCAATATATGCTTTCTTCTTCTTTTTGAAGAATTTCTTTCCTTTCTTTTCCTTTTCTTCGGATTTCTTGGAATTTGGACAATCTGCTCTCATGTGTCCCTTTTTTCCACAACCATAACATTTATAATTATCGTTAGAATTTGAATTTTCAAATTTCTTACCTTTCTTATGGTTGCCTTTCTTCTTGATGAACTTTTTGTATTTCTTTACAAATTCATTGAGATCATCGTCTTCTGAATCATCAGTATCACTACTCTCCTCTTTGTAGGATTCCGCTTTAAGAGCACCACCTTTCCTCTTGGCGTCTTCCTCTTCTCCTTTGAAATGTCCAAGCTCAATTTCGTGTTCTCTAAGCTTGCCAAAGAGAGTTGTCATGTTCATGCTTGTGAGATTCTTGGATTCCGTGATAGCCGTCACTTTGGGTTGCCATGTCCTGTCCAAAGATTTTAAAATTTTCACATTTAACTCCTCAGTGTCAAATTTCTTACCTAACGCCTTCAGGTGATTTACAATGTGAGTAAATCTCTTTTGAACGTCATAGATGGTTTCCCCTTTGCTCATCCGGAACATCTCGTATTTCTTACCTAACGCCTTGCGGTATTTTTCCTTGATCTCTTGACATCCTCCGTTCCTTCATGTGTGACTTCTAAAGTGTCCCACATCTCCTTTGCTGTAGTGCAATCAGACAACCTGTAAAACTCATCAACCGTTAAGGCAGATGATATCATATTACACGCCCTTATATCGCACTGATATTCATTGTATTCATCCTTGGTCCAACTTGCTCTCACTTTGGGTACCTACACTTCATTAACAACAGTCATAGGAATATATGGACCATTTACAATTGCATCCCAAACGCCTTGATCATTAGACCTAAGAAAAATCTCCATCCTCTTTTTCCAAAAAGGATAGTTTTCACCTGTAAAGAGTGGTGGTCCATGAATAGATGCACCTTCAGCAAAAGATTGATTTTTTCCTGCCATAAGGATCTTGTTTATGAGTAATTTTCAAAAAACCAGCTCTGATACCAATTGTTAAATAAAGACAGCAGTGTAAAAACCAAGAGGGGTGTGAATTGGATTTTTAATAAACTTTTTCCCTTTAAAATAAATTTCCATATTTTGAATTATTTTCAAAAACTAGGATGCGAATTTTCCTTAACCTTTGATTAGTGCAGTTTGAGTTGCAATCGTTAATATGATCCACAATAAAAAGAGATAGGGAAAGAGAAAGAACACAGAGATTTATACTTGTTCAGATTAAGCCAATCCTATGTCCAGTTCCCAACCACCACAAATGCGTGATGATCACCCCACTATCTTTAATTGAAATTACAAACACCAATTCATGCAATAACAAATAAAGATAAAGGAAAACACCTCCTTAGACACACTAAGGATGAAACACCTCCCCAGACACACTGAGGATGATCCCCACCTCTCTTGACACACAAGAGATGAACACACCGCCCTTAGAACAGATCCAAGGGATGAATTTTCCCGTTTAGAAAAATAGTTAAAGGAAATACACCTGATATAGTGGTAGATAGAAAGCTTAAGCACAAAGATCACCACTTCCAAAGACTTGATCAAACTTGAGAGAGCAAGAAAGCGATTTGGAAAGCTAAGGCGCAAGAACACTTTGAATATTTGTGTTTTATCAGATGTATTGAACCTAAGACATTCTCTTTCATTTCATAATTTGAAAATGCTCCAAAGTTTCCATTCTTAGGTTGATTTAGCATTGCATTCGCAAAAACGACTCATTAAATTGATTATCTAAAAAGCTTAATCGATTATATCATATTTAAAAACTGGAAAACTCATTTCGCCTCATATAATCGATTAGATTAAGGCCATAATCGATTATATTAACCCAAAATCAATATAATCGATTATCAAAAACACTTAATCGATTATTTAGTTCGTTAAACAATTTTAATTCAAATTTTAAGTGAAATAATCGATTATCTACGTATCATAATCGATTAAAAGCGTAGAAAAACATTTTTGCGAGAAAACAACTTGCTCTCTTGTTTGGAAAGGTCTTGAATGGGATTTATGACTTACTCTTTTCATCCATCACTCAAAACAGAACCTTCTAAACTTGAAACTTCAGCTCCTGAGAAAATCTTCATCAATCTTCTCTCTTGAAAGCTTTAAACACTCTTTATGCCTTTCCTTTTCCATCTAGCAACCTTCCTTTGTGATATGACACCAGTCTTTAATGTTGATTGGAGCACTTGAAATCTTCATCATCAAAACTTTAAGACTTCATAAAAAACTCTGGAAGACTTCATTAACACTTGGTCTTGAAATATGCTAACATCAACAGTATACATGATTAGGAAATTTAAAATCAATAAATCTAGGAGGTTGTTCAACAAATACATCTTTATTAATAAAGCTATTTAAGAAAGCACTCTTGACATCCATTTGAAAAAGTTTGAAACCTTTAAGACAAGAAAAAGCAAGTAATAGTCTTATAGCTTCTAATCTAGCTACAGGAGCATAGGTTTCATCAAAATCAATACCTTTTTCTTGATTATAGCCTTTAGCAACTAATCTAGCTTTGTTCCTAGTGATTATCCCATTCTCATCAAGCTTATTTCTAAACAACCATTTAGTTCCAATAACATTCATATTGTTATTTCTAGGTACAAGAAACCATACATCATTTCTGGTAAACTGATTTAATTCATCATGCATAGCAGTAATCCAATTATCATCAAGCAAGGCATCTTTGATATTCTTAGGTTCAATTTGTGAAACAAAAGCCATATGATTGCAGAAATCATTTAAAGAATTTCAAGTTGTAACTCCCTTTTCAACGTTTCCTATGATGTTGTCCAGTGATAGTCCTTCTCTAGGATTTAGACAGTACATTGTCTGTTGCAAAATAATCAACTGTTCTAGAGTTATAGTTAGCTTTTTCAATTTTTTTGTTAGCAGCAACAGATTCTTCTGCACAGTCATTATTCTTTTCTGAAATATCTGACATATCATCATCTGTACCTATAAAAGAAATACCTTCTCTCTCTTTTTGACATAAGAATTCATTAAATAAAACATGAATTGATTCTTCAACAGTTAAATTCTTTTTGTTGAATACACGATAAGCTTTACTATGCATTGAATATCCTAAAAGTATACCATCATCAGCTTTTTCATCAAACTTTCCTAAGGATGCTTTTCCATTGTTTAATATGAAACACCTGCAACCAAAAACTTTAAAATGTGCAATGCTAGGAGTTCTACCATTCAATAGTTCATAAGGAGTCTTTCTGAGAATTGGTTTTATCAATACCCTGAAAATACTTAGGAAGCTTAGATTCACTTAACATAGTTCTAGCACATTCTTGAAGTGTTCTATTCTTTCTTTCAACAACTCCATTTTTTTGTGGAGTTCTAGGAGCAGAAAAATTGTTAGATATACCATCTTTTGAGCAAAACTTTTCAAATTGACTATTTTGAAATTTTGTTCCATGATCACTTCTTAGAGAAACAATGTTAAGATCTTTTTCATTTCAAATAATCTTGGCAAATTTCTTAAATGCATAGAAAGTTTCATCCTTAGAAGATAGAAATAATGTCCAAGTGAATCTTGAAAAATCATCAACAATAACAAGAACATAGGAATTATTAACAAGACTTACAATTCTTGATGGACCAAAGAGATCAAGATGTAGTAACTCGAGTGGTCTTCTTGTTGAGATGATGTTCTTTGAATCAAAAGAATTCCTTGACTGTTTTCCCTTTTGACAGTATGCAGAGACTTTGTCTTTCACGAATTTGACATTTGGAAGTCCTCTAACATGATTTTTGCAATAGATTTTGTTTAATAATTGCATATTAATGTGTCCACATCTTCTATGCCAAAGCCAACCTTCATTCTCTTTGGTTAACAAGCATATATTCTTGAGATTTGAGGATTCAATGTACAACATATATACATTGTTTGATCTTCTTCCTTAAGGTTTTGTATCAAAAGTAACCTTCATACCTTTGTCACATAGTTGACTAATACTCAATAGATTGTGTTTCGATCCTTCAACAAATAGAACATCTCTTATCTATGAAGATGAACAACTTCCAATATCTCCAGAACCTTTTATTTCTCCCTTGTTATCATCTCCAAATGTAACAGAACCTGCTTCATATTCCTTGAAATTGATAAGCTTAGATTTATCACCTGTCATATGTTTAGAGCATCCACTATCTAAATACCATAATGCTTTCTTTGCTCTTTGACATATCTGTAAAACAAATTTAGTTTAGTTTTCTTGGTCCCCAAACCAAGTTGGGTCCTTTTGAGTTAGGAACAGCAGATAGTCTTGGTTTCCAAATATATTCACCTCTTGAAATACCAAAATTTTTAATGTAGCAATATTTAGATATATGCCCATTTTTCATACAAAAGAAGCATTTTCTTGATTTGCTATTTGAGAAAGATTTAGATTTTGCAGCAGAAAATTGTTTAATAGATTCATCATAGCCAAGTCCAGTTCTGTTTAAAAAACCTTTTTGAGAGCTTAACAATTTATCAAGACTATTTTGACCCATTTGAAACTTTCCTTAAGGTCTTTATTAGATAAGCTACTTTTTCTTAAAGATTCTTGCAGTTTTCAGAATCAGCAAGGCTGTTTTTGTTATCAGTTTCAAATTTTTTATATTCTAATTTTAATTCAATCTGATTTTCCAATTCCAGGATTCTGTTTTCTAGCCAGCTGTTTAATTCTTTTAGTCTGATAATCTGATGATCTTGTTTTCTGGCTTCATCATGCAGTTCTTTAAAAGCATCTAATAAAGTGTTATAGTTTTCACTGAGACTAGTGTCATTGTTACTCACCTGACTTGAGGTTTCTGCATTTGCTACAAGACATAGATTGGCTTCATTTTCAAATTCAGAATCTGATATGGAGGATCTGCAAGATTCACTATCATCCCATGCCATATAGGCTTTCTTTCCTTTCTTTAAATGAGGATTTTGTTTTTCACAGACTCTGTCTTTTCTTTCAGGGCTTCTTTCTTTTCTTAGGGTAATAAGGGGACAATCCATTTTCACATGTCCTAGCTGTCCACAATTGAAACAAGAGAAATTAGAAGTATTAAAATCATATTTTCTTGTGTACCTTTTCTGATGATCCTGAAATCTGTCTCTTGAATTGTTTCTTTTCTTTATAAATTTTCCAAATTTCTTGACAAGCATGGAAAATTCTTCAATGTCATTTTTGTTCTCCTCTTCATCACAGTTTAAGTATTCTTTAGCTTTCAAAGCTAGGCTCTTATTCTTCTTGTTAGAACTTTCCAGCTGATCAAGTCTATTTAATTCTAGTTCATGCTCTCTCAATTTGCCAAATAATGTTGTTGTGTTCATGACTAAAAGATCTTTTGTTTCAAGAATTGTAGTAACCTTTGTCTGCCAGCTCCTGTTTAGGCATTTCAGGACCTTGATATTCAGTTCTTCATCATCAAACATTTTGCCCAGACCTATTAAATGATTCACAATGTGGGTGAATCATTTTTGAACATCTTGGATGTTTTCTCCAGGCTACATTTTGAACATTTCGTATTCTTGAATGAGTGTATGTTTTCTTGCTCTTTTCACTTCAGATGTGCCTTCATGAGTCACTTGCAAAATGTCCCACATCTACTTTGCAGTAGCACACTGAGATATCGTGAAAAAATCATCAAGATTCAATTTAGAAGTTAAGATATTTTTGGCCTTATAGTCAAATTGTGCACACTTGTTTTCTGCTTCTGTCCATGTCTCCCAAGGTTTTTCAGATATTGTTTCATCCTCTTCTTTTATCTTTGGAATGTATGGCCCATTAACTACAGCATCCCATGTGCCTCTGTCCACAGATTCAAAAAAGGTTTTCATCCTAGCTTTCCAGAAAGGGTAATTAACCCCAACAAACAGTGGTGGTCTATTGGTGGAAGTGCCTTCAGCAAAGGGAAGCTTGTTTTCTGACATCTTGTTCTTGGATCAAACTTGTGTAACTTTCAAGAACCTGCACTAGATACCAATTCTTAGAAATACAGAGAGATATCAAGAAGGGGGGATGAATTGATACCCTATTTTTCCTCCAAATCTACCAATTATCAGATTTTACATTTGCTTTCAAGAACAGGTTAGTTCACTTATTGATTAAAATAGTTGAGAGATTATAAAAGAAAGTTAGGGAAGAGAAAGAATACACAAAAAATTATACTGGTTCACCCTTTTTCAATACCTCCGTCCAGTTTAAATCTACCACACTAACAGATCACAATAACACTAATTGAACAAGTCTTTACAAGAACCCCTCTTCTAAAGACAATCTAAACCAAAATGATGAAATCCTAAACACTATAGAATTCAATAAAAAAAGCTAGACTCACCCCAAGTCTACAGTGATCACACCAATCACAGAAATACAGATTTAGAAAATATACTAAACTATCCCAAACTTGGTAAGACCCAATACAGATTTCACTATTGCAATTCCTTTTCTTGATTCTTCCTAAAACATAATTCTTCAATGAATTTGTGAATGAGATCTTTTTCGTAATTCTCTCTTCTAACTTGGATCTTCCAAGTGGCTTGTATTTATAGAGAATGAGAGACTGACTCCAACAGCTGATATTCAGTCTTGACTTACCGGAAGAGTCTGGAAGAAAATAGTTAGTTAGCTAAACATGAAACAGTTGGCTTAATTCATTAAAACACATTCCAAGCATATTTCCTGTATTAATGAAAATAGCAGACTAATATATCAAATTAGGTAACTAAACAAAGATAATCTGACATCAACTAAAAACTGTAGTAACATTATTGAATCATCAAACATTGCAGCAACATCATCAAATCAAAATTATCAACAATGATTCATGTGAGATCCAAAATATCTCCAACTTTCTCTTCACTTCTGGGATTCGAATTATCTAAAAGAACTATTACAACTTCTCTTCTATCACTAATTCATACATGGACAATCTCGAACATAGGTTTTAGTTTTTCTTCTATTGAAAAACATTTAACAAACAAACCAAGAATTATGAGATCCCCTCTTCCATTTTTTTGGTGACGGCGGGATTGTACCAATCATGTTTTTTCTGGGGTCTAGAAAAATATGCAATCAATTGGATTTTCCTAATTTTTCTAAAAGGAAGAACGTGGTTCTTTCTCATTTCCACGAAAAAGATTCTTGACTATTAAATACTAACTCGTTGGACTTTGATCTTCTCAATGTCTGCTAGTGGTAGACTATCCCATGTTCCTATTGGTAATGTAAAGTCTTTTACTTATGATTTAACTTATCCTCAAGAAGATAGATGAGGCAATTCAAGTTAGACCTAATGTAGATTTAACTTTCTTTACATTTATGGAATTTGGACAATCCAAGAGGATCACTGTGGCTTCTCTTTTCTTGTATAATTCATGCATACAGGAATATTTATCTCTTGAATACAAGTTTAGGTTTACTTTCTATTGAAAAAATGAGGCACCTAACAAATATACTAAGTTAGGATATCCCCTCTTTCATTCTGGGGGTTGATGGAAAGATTGTAAAATTCATGTTTTTTCTATGGGTTTTAGAGAAAATTGCAGTCAATAAGATTTTCCTAATCCTTCCTAAGAGGCATGAATTCTTTCTCCTTTCTACAAAATCAGGAGGTTGGATCTAACCATAAGAAGATTAAAATGATTGGTTGTTAAATAATCCACTTCTTGTCTTTGTAACTCTGAAAAGGAGAAATATGTCATGCAGATGACATAGGAGAAATATGTCATGCAGAATTTAGGTTTGATAGTTTAGTTTCAGATGACAAAAAGACTCAAGAGGAAAGGAAAAAGACTAATTAAAGTAACACTCTGTGGATCTTTTTCAAGTGGAATAAGACCATCAATCTCCAATTATCTCCTGTCAAAAATCTTATTTCAACACTTTTTTGTTGATGCATATACAAAAGTTGATTGAGTATGAAAGATTGAGATTCATTTGTTTTAGTCAACCTAGGTCAAGTGTAAAGCTTTATAAGGACTTTTTAATTTATTTCATTCATTTAATTTTTTTTTTCATAATTTTCATATGTTTGTAATGTTTATAGTTTTAAAAACATGACTTGCCTCATGCTCCCATTTTATGTTTTATGAATGAGATGCCAAGTCTAAGCCTCTTGAAGATAATGTATATATTTTTATAGAAATACCTTCTCAAAGCTTTCTATAGTAGTTCAGAAATGTATGATTCATAATCAATGTGACTTTTTGAACAAGAAGTCTCCATGTATGAAAAATGGGATCATGCATATGTTGATGAGATTATATCATACTATGAATTGTGTGTGTATATGTTGATGAGATTATATCATAGTAGATACATTTCTTCCTGTGAAGTTTCATGGAGGTGGTTTAGTTTTGATATTCAATTTAAACAACTTGCTTTTACTAGACTTCCTTTTCAACTGAAGGATCATTAACATCAACCTATTGTACATCTCTTAATGAAATATATAGTGTTTTGCATAGAGAAAATTACAAGAGAAATATCTTAGGTTGGATGGAATCAAACAGGAAATATCTTTATGGAAAAAATCTCACATATGTAGAGTTCCAACAAAATTTGTATGGAAAGTTTTGTTATTGGTAGACTATGGTTGTCATGGTAAAGACTATTACTTATGATTTCTACTAAACATTTAGAAGGTTGAATCAAGAAACATTCAACCTTCAAAGATGCATGTTGTACACTATTTGTTGCAGGTTGATAGAAACATTCAACCTTCAAAGATGCATGTTGTACACTATTTGTTGCAAGTTGACAGAAAATTTATTGATGCAATTCATGAAAGGAATTATTCAACTTCTGGTCAATAAATAGGAGATTTTTCTATTTTTTTTATTTTGAATATGTCTAGGTTTGAATTTGTATGAAAAAAATACCAAAAAGAGTTGTCTAATGATATTCTTTACAAATAAAGAAGAGTTATAAAATTACTAGGTTATAAATTTTTTTATTCACCGTAGAAGGCAGTGGCGTAAAATCTTGATGCTGTTGTTGCTCAACGAAACAAACATGGATAGGTTGCATAGACAGAAGAATATAATACAGAAGATAAATTTTGCAGCTATGAAGAAGTATTAAATTACAAACACGTCCTTATATTATAACATTTTTTATTTTATTTGAATAACATAAACAAATCTTAAGAAAATAACACAATTTTTTTATAAATCAATCAATATTATGTATATAAAAAAATTGATTATAAGACACTAAAATGTAAATAATGAATATATTTTCTTTCAAAAGGAACTTTTTTCTTTCCTTCTATCCAATAATAAAACAATTTATTTACTATTGAAATTACATATATATAATTTAGTTCCACCATCTATACTTTTATTAATTTTATACAACTTTATATAATATAATATAATTTTATAAAATTAAGTTTTATAAATTTATAAAATTTTATAATTTTAGCAATAAAATTAATTCAAATATATTAGTTATAAATTAAATAATAATTTTTTTTAAATGTATGGTTTAATAAACTAATTACAATGTTATAAAATCAATCAATGAGATATGTTATGAAATTGTATATAATAAAATTCAATTAATTTACAATTTTATTAATTTTATACAATTTTATACAATTTTATATAATATAATATAGTTTTCTACAATTTTATATAATTAAATTGTATAAAATTATAAATTTCTTATAATTTAAACATAAAATTATCATATTATTTATTAAACTCATTCCAACATTATAAAATCAATTTATATATAATTCAATCTATTTACAATTTTATTAATTTTATATAATATAACTTTATATGATTTTATATAATAAAATATAATATAATATAATTACTTATTACAAAATTAGAAAATTAATCAATCATCAATTAATCAATACTATATATATATATATATACATGTTATAAATTTATATAAAATTATAAATTTTTACAATAATGATTTAAATAATTTTAAATAACAGAATAAAAAATAATCATTGTAAATTACAAAAGAAGAGACATAATCACTGATTTAATTATCAGTTAAATTTAAATATAAATTGTGTTGAATAATCACTAATTATTAATATCCATTCCTTTTCATAAAATCAATAAAATGAGTTAAAGTCTTTAGATTTTTTCTTATGTATTTTAATATTTTAATTTGTTTAGATTTAATTTCTTATTTGTAATGTTTTATTTTTATTTGTAGTAATACTATTTTTTTATTGAAAGATTATGTTAGAATTCTTATATTTATTTTGTATTTAATATTTTAATTTTTTTAGAATATATATTTTTTATAATATTTCATTTTCAGTAACATAGGAATGCCATTGATTTAAATATAAATATAGTTTCTTCATTAAATATAAAGATAATACGTTATGAATATAAAATGGATAGTTTAATGTGCTTATCTGTGTGACATGTAATTAATTCTAAGATGTGGATCATCTAAGGCACATTAGAATGGTCTACTTCTCCTGTTAGAACATGGATTTGAAACCAAATTTATCCTTGAGAGGATAGATGAGGCAGTTCAAGTTAAATTCAATGTAGATCCTACTTTCTCTACATGTATGGAATTTGGACAATTCAGGAGGATCATTATGGCTGCTTTCTTCTCCAAAGCATCCCTTATTTATATTTAAATACAGGCTGGCTTAGGTTACGTTTTTATTAAACAAAATGGAACACCTAACAAATCAACTAAGAATTCATATATCACCTCTTTCATTTTGGGGTGACGGAAAAATTGTAATTCATGTTTTTTCGAAGTTTGAAAAAAATTGCAGGTGTTTGGAGAAAATTACATTATAGGATTTTCCTAATCCTATTCAAAAGGAAGAAGGTGAATTTTTTCTCCCTCCTTTTTTACATAGACCAGGAGGTTGGATTTAGCTATAAGAAGAAGAATAAAATGTTTGGTTGTTAAATAATTCACTTCTTAATCCCAGTCTACCAACAGTCACCTTAATGGATGCAATGAGATTATCTATTTATGTATTTCTCTTGACTCAAAAAAAGATTTTAAAGTGTCTAAGATTTTTCTAGAAGGGTTTCTTAATGCCTTATTTCACAAAGAAGAAGGGGAACAAGCACACTTGTAATTCTTGGTTTGTGAAAAATATGTTGTTAGATGTTTCATTTTCTAGACAAACCTAAATTTGTGCTCAAGAGATAATTGTCCATGTATTGATAAGATGTGTATGAGTTTCTCGAGAAAAGTGGAGCCATAGTATACCCTTATATCCCTCAAATCCCATAAGTGAAAAGAAAAAGTTAGATTTACATCAAATCTCATATGAATCACTTCATATATCACGAGGAGAAGTATATCATGTATACGACTTTTAGTCTCCATATTTTAGTTTCAGATGACAAAAGGACTCGAGAGGAAAAAAATAACTAACTAGAGAAATATATCATGTATACGACTCGTGAATTGTTTTCATGTAGATATAAGACTATAAATCTCCAATTATTCTTCTGTCAAAAAATTTATTTCTACACCTTTTAGTTATGAAAGATTAAGATTTATTTGTTCTATTGAATAACTAATAATACTTACATTTATTGAAGACTAACATATATCTTAAATAATTGGAATATATATTTATACATATATTCCAATTATAAAATTAATTAATAAAATCAATTATATGAAATTGTATAAAATTATATACAATTCAATTAATTTACGTTTTTATTAATTTTATATGATATAATGTAATTTTTTATAATTATATATAATTAAATTATATAAAATAGTTAGTTACTACAAAATTATTAAAATTATTCAATAATATATATTATAAATTTGTATAAATTATAAATTTCTATAACTTTTCAAAATGATTTAATAAGAAGGATTTAAATTATTCATTACACTAAATAGTTGGTTAAAAAAGAAAAATAATTTTAAATAATAGAATGAAAAAAGAATAATAATTCATTTTATTATAAATTAAAAGTCATTTATTTTATTTTATTGTAAATTAAATTTGACTTTAAATCATGGTAAATCTCTCTTTCAACATTATCAATTCTTCTTCATCAAACTATTAAAGTGATCTAGAGTTCTTATATCTTTTTCATTTTAATTTGTAATTCTTTTCTTAAGATTTGGTATCTTGTCTTGTATTTCATTTTTAACTACAATAATATTATTCTTTTTATGTTAGGAATTCTTGTATTTATTTGATATCTTAATATCTTAATAATAATAATATTATCAAGACTCATCTCTCTTAGTTTAGAGTTCCTACATTTTTTACATTCTTAATTTTTTTTAGGATTTTATTTTTTTATAATATTTCATTTTTAGCAACAATAATATTATCAAGAATGAAAAACATGTCATAAAAAGAGAAAAAAATAATTTATTTATTCAATATCAATCCATTCTAGAACTACAAAGATATCAAATGATAATATTATTTTCATTTTCCATATATATTTTGAAATAATTATTTAATGTTAAACTCTTTTTCTCGTTTTCAATTATCAACTGATACTATAATTTAAATTTGCAAAGATGTACGGTTAAACAAGCTTTCATCCAAGATTTTAATAATATAGATAAGATTTTTTTTAATTAATACACATTTCATTCCTCTTTATAAATTAATATTTTTGAACCTTTTTGTTTATTAATATATTTATTATTTTAAAAATTCAGTATTTTAACACTATAAAGTCATATTATTTAAGTAAGGTAAACAAGCCTTTGTATGAATATTTTTTTTTTCAATTATTTGAAGAATATTCCATTTAGATTTATATTTGAATGTAATTGATAAAAAAATTGGGACACCGGTGGCCTTATTTTTAAATGTTCACAATATGAGACTTTCTCATGACTTGAAAAGATTTTACCTGAAATTAGATTATCAGTATGTCAAAATTATAAAAGCCTCTTAGTGTTCTGATTGATCTATGTAGTAGTAACAATAATGAGAAAAGTTAATATTTTTTAAAGAATTCATAGTTTTCAATTCAATTTGTTTTACTTCCATGTTCAAAAATATTGATTATCATATAAATAATGAAACAACTCTACCAATCTTTTCTTAGTGATAAAAATTATCATTTCATTAGAAGTCTTTTGTCTTTTGATAACCAAAATTTGAAATTTGTATAGTTGCACGTGTGATACTAAAAAATGATATTGATAACAAAATCTGACTAGTCAAATAATTTTTTTTATATTTTAAATTTTGTATGATTATAATTTGAATTACTTTAATAATAAGCTTATTTTTTTCGTTTGGAGTTGTAGGTATGATAGGATAGGACTGTCATTGATAGAAGTGTCACTAGGTGATAAGAGTGTCACTAATATCAGTATAAACTTATGCTTGATGAATACAAGTTGTGCTAGCAATGATGATTTTAAGCAAGGTCAATTTTATTAGTTAAAATAAATATTAATGTTCTTCATCAAAATTATTTTAGTTTACAATATCCATTATCAAATCTTTGTAATTTGTATATACAATACAATAAAGTTTGTGTAACACCCCAAAAATACAAATAAACAAAGTAATTCACTAAATCATGCATCATCATTATCATAATAACATCTACTCAGATAAAGATCATACAAGCAAAAGATGAATATATGCATATACAGTCATCCTCAAAAAGTTGTACAAAGTTAAACACATGCCCCGACAAGCAGGCA
Organism: Lablab purpureus; assembly: GCA_030347555.1. NCBI lineage: Eukaryota > Viridiplantae > Streptophyta > Magnoliopsida > Fabales > Fabaceae > Lablab > Lablab purpureus. The sequence goes on from CM059263.1 coordinate 24,068,489, forward strand.
GTCTCAGATTACAAAAGGAATAAAGCAGCTAAGGGGGTCTAGCTTTTCTCTAGCTTGGCCCCACTGCCTGAAGCCACGTCTCTCCTGTCATCTGCTCCCGTGTCAAAACACGATCATAGCAGGTACAAATTCAAACCATGAAAGAAAAGGGGTAAGCCAAAAATCAATATTTCCATAATTAAGTCTATACATGAACATTAATTTAATCATCCACATTATTCAATCAATCAGCCTACCGAAGGCTATGGCAATCACAATCACACACATCAGACTGACGACTTCCGGAAGACTGTATGGACTCAGACAGCTGGAACTAACACCTGATACACGACATGGGGATTAAATATTATATCTCAACCTCTACCACCATGTGAGTCAGGGTGAAAGAATTAGGCCTTTTCCCGTAGGTCATCCTAATCCAATCTCCGTCGACTTCTCACAACTGATGACAGTGTCTACGTGACTCTGATCATCAGTGAAGTCCGGATATTCCATCAGGAAATCCCTAGTCCATACACACTACTATTATCACATACAAGCACAACACACCACAATCATTCAAACTTGTTCCACCTCAATATAACCCATTGGCCTTACTGCTAGGTACCTCATGAAATTATCCCTCTGGCCTTACCGCCAAGTAACCCCTCAAATATCTTCATCACAACATATCATTCCTCAATTTCACATCATATAGATCAACATATATCAATCTCATATAACACAAGTCATACATTCTTCAATTTCATAAAAGAAACACAATCTGGGTGCAGGGGTTCTCGCCTGGGCGAGACCAGGCCGTAACCAATTCTTTGCCACTGGAAGGGTCTCGCTTAAGCGAGACCAGGGCTCGCCTGGGCGAGGGCTGACCAAAATTGGACAGCATCTCCCCTAAAACTTGGTCATTTTCCAACTTTGACCTGCTCAATTTACACAATTTATAGCAGACAGTTCATCACCAGCTAAAGCAATACAATCATACTCAGTTTAGGGCATTGGTCATCCCATTCAACATTCATTCATCACATAAAACAATTCCTGCCAATTTCTACTTATTAACTATTCACATTCATCACAACAAGTTGAGATTCAATCAAATTCATATCCAAATGAAATCCATCATACACATAACAGTATATTCCAATTCACTCCTACTCAAATCAAGTTTAATTCAACAATTTATGAACTAAATGGTATTTCAACATAATGCATCAAGCTCACAAAAGAGAAACTCAATTTAACGCACAAAATGCCTTTCGCTTCACCTTAGCTAAAAAAAGGCACCTAAGCGATTCAATCCCTCAATCAACCGGGAATTTCCCACTTTTCATTGAAGCTTTTAAAGAGACTAAATTTAAGACTTCCCTTACCAGTTGCTCCTGCAGTTCCTCTATCACCAAAAGTGCTCCTTTTTCCTCTAAGTGCTCACTTAGTACTCTAGGGGTACCTAAACGCAAAACGACGAGCATTAGCACTGTCCCAACACTTCACAGAGGAAGAGCAAGCCCAAAAACAGCGCCTGCGACATGAAATTACGCGAAGAACGAAAATCCCCAAATTGGAACCCTAAAAAGGTGCGAATTTGAAAACTCACCTAATCGAAGATTGTGATCGGTGCAAAACGTTGCTCTCGTGACGCTCGTCGCGTAGGCGGTCTCCGCTCTTCAATCGGACAACAAACCGTCAAGAAATCGAAGGGAGAAAGGAAGAAGAGAAAAGAGCTCTAGAGAATGAGTGAAAGAGGAGAGATAGTGTTCTTTGAATAATGAAGAACAAAAGGAATTAAGTACTTAAGGACGTGGGTCCCACTCCTTTGTTCCTTAATATTTTAATACTCTATCCCTTTCTCAGTCAATTATTTTCTAGGTTCTTACAGTTTGAATATTTTATAAAATTTGCCTAATTCTTCTTTCTGGTATAAAATTTTAGTAGATTCCACTTCATCTAGAAATATATAATATTTTTCATTTCATTTAGTTTTCATTTTGAATTATAAGATTTTTTATTTTAAAAAGGAGTTTTTTATGTCATGTTACAGAGGACCTGATTTTAAAACAAATGTGTGGACGCATGGATGGGGTGAAAATAGAAAAAAGAGGGATGAATTTTCTCTTACTTTTAGTCGAGGACAAACTATTAGCCTAATAGCATGAATAACCTTTAACAATTGTCATTGTGTCTGGATTGTGACAGCTCTCAATTGCATGGATAGTTTAATGTGCTCATGAACACCTCCTAATCTTAAGATGTGGATCCTCCAAGACACATTAGCTTGACTTACTTCTTCTATTTAAACCAAGGTTTGAAATTAAACTTATCCTCACGAGGATAAATGGGACGATTTAGATATTTTGGGTATCCAAGTTATTTTATTACAATGACTTGAAACCTACATGACTTGAAATAAAGAAATTTGTTAAAACGTGTAGATTAAAGTCAGAAAATCATTCATATATGTGCAAGGTCTTTAAGATTAATCTTGATGAGTTTATTAATGATCTGAAAAGAAAAAAAGATCTTAGAAAAGTCCTTATATGTGAGATCTTCAAACTCATCAATTATAGAATTTTTTGTTTGAAAATTTTAATTTATTTTATTTATTTATTTTTTTTGAAAATGTATAACATTTTTTTATAATTTTATGATGTTTGTAGTGTGTGACTTTCAAAAGAATGAATTGTATTTTTATAATTATCATTCATTTCATTGGAAGTCTTTTTCCTTTTCATAACCATAAGTCAAAATTTAATTTGTTGTATGTGTAATACTACAAAATGAGATTGATAACAAAATTTGACTAGTCAAATAAAAATTGTGATATTTTAAATTTTGTATGATTATAATTTGAAATACTTTATTAATGAGTTTATTAGATTGGTGTTATTGATAGGAGTGTCACTGAGTGACACTGATCTTGATATAAAGATGATTTCTTCATTAAAGACTTGAATTCAATGTCTAAATGGTTTTTTCAAAATGATGGTTTTAAGTAAAATCAATTTTCTTAGTTAAAGATAAAATTTACTTTTAAATAAATATTGTTGATATTTCACATGTTGTCTAAATATTTTTTAGAGACTAAATCTAACCTTCTTCAGATTAATTCTCTTCATCAAAATTATTTTAGTTTGTAATATCCATTATTATATCTTTATAGAGTATTTTGTATATACAATACAATAAAGTTTAAATATTATAAAATTTTTCTAATTCTTCTTTCTACTATAAAATTTTAGTAGATTTCACTTTATTTAGAAATAAATAATATTTTTCTTTTTATTTAGTTTTCATTTTGAATTATAAGATTTTTTTTACTTTTAGTTTACAAAGAAGTTTTTTATGTCATGTTATAAAGGACATGTGGTAACGCATGACGATATGGATAGGCTGAACAAAAATAAGAGAGGGATGAAGTTTTTCTTTCTTTTAGAATAGGGCAAACGATTAGCATAATTGTGTCATTATCTCTGAATTGTGAGGACATGGATAGCTATGAGATAGTCTCTTTCATTCTTGGGATGACTTCATGCTTTTTCTGAGGGTCTGGAGAAAAGTGAAATCAATAGGATTTTCCTAATCCTTCCCAAGAGGAAGAATGTGGAATTCTCATTCTTTTTTCTATGGAAACTAGAAGATTTGATCTAGTCACAAGAAGAATAAATTTTTTGGTTGTTAAATAATTAACATCTTGGACTTTGACATCTTCAATCACTACAAACATCCACCCCTAATCTATGGAATCAAAAAGATATGTCTCTTTATCTATCTCTCTTGAATAGAAAAGGAAGAGTAAGTTTGAAAAAAGATGTGTCTAAGGTTGTGATAAAAGGATCTTTAAATGGCTTACTTTTCTTCTCATCAATTTTATTTCACAAAGACTTGTCATGGTAAAAGGAGGAAGGGGAACAAGTACACTTGGGAGAGTTCACAGCAACAAATAGTTCAGGAGGAGTGATCTTGTAGTTCTTAGTTTGTGAAGTTTTGTTATTAGGAGTTCTCGAGAAAAACTCCTAGTTTTTTCAAACGAGGCAAACTCAAACCTGCCCTCAAGTTATAATTTACATATAATAAGGGATGTATGAGTTCTCGAAAAGAGGAGAGTCGTAATGGTCTTTCACATCTCCAAACCTCATGAGTGAACAAAATGTTGGATATACATTGGATCTTACCTAAAAAGTTCCATCCATTCTCCTAAAAATAAGTTTGATTTCAAACCCCAATTTAAACAAGAGAAGTATAGTAACAATGATTTTAGGTCCAATATTTTAATTTCAGACTACAAAATGATTGCAGAGAAAAGGAAAAAGATTACCTGAATTTCATTCATATAGAATTCAAGACTTGGGATGGGAATCTCCAATTATTCTCCTGTCAAAAAGCTTACTTAAAAAAAAATTAGTTGATGCATAAACAAAGATTAAGTCTTAAAGGTTGAGATTCATTTGTTTAAGTTATGAGTGCTTAATTTGTGTTAAAACTAATATTATTACCACTGAACAACTAATAATACTTCCAAGTAATTGGAGGACCAACATATATGTTAGACAATTAGAATGATATATCAGATATTTGTAAATATTTTGGGTATCCAAGCTATTTTATTACATTATTGAAGCACAAGGGTGCATGTTTTACACTTGGTTTGTTGCATGATGATAGAGAATTCAATGATGCAATTTGTGAGGTGAATTGTTTTCTATTTTTTTGGTTTCAAACTATATATATAGGTTTGAATTTGTATGGAAAAATTGTTGGAGGGAGTTTTTAGATGCTATTCTTTAAAAACAGAAAAGAATTCTAGAATATCTAGGTTATTTAATTAATTTTTTTTATATTTTTACTATTTTAGATTAATCTTTTGAATCTTATTTTAACTTTTTGATTCTACAGAATTAGTGTTAACCAATAGAGATATCAAATACCTTTGTTTGGTAGAAATAATCAATCCACCAACGTCATTTTTCTCAATTGATTCTTTTATAAACTTATAATTAAAACTTATTCTGAAAAAATTGAAGTTTAATGACACATATTTGTCATAATTAATAAATTAATACCTTTTTTCGATGATGAATGATTAGAAGTTTACTTATGACAAGATAATGAAAGTAATTGGTGTTTTCTTTTTCATTTTATATGATTGTGGAAATATAGGTAAAAGATGCATGTAGAACACAACTACACTATTTTTTAAGGGTCAAATTTGTTTCAATGCTACTTCCAACATATTGATTGTTTGTTACTTTCAAATGAAACAATTGTCCATTCAAAATTTAAAATATATTTAAATACAATAAAAAAATCATGTAATATAAAATAAAGAACTCCTCATTTTACTAAACTTCTGGAAGAACCATTAAGAACTCATAAATGAAGGAGAACGATATTGATGTACAAAGATGAATTAGATTTGGAATTGAAAATTTAATTGAAAAAAAGATAGAAAGTGAAAGAAAATTTTACAAGAATGAGAAAAATATTAAATTGCATTGTTTTATAATTTTTTTTTTACTTTATTTCAATAACATAAAAAGGTTTTATCCAACTAACATAACTCTTATAAATTAATGTATAAAAAAGTGTATTTTAAGATAGAAGAATGTATGAGATGAGTATGATTTACCTCTTAAATTTCATGTACCTATCTTCTTCTTCCTAACTAATAATAAACAAATTATTTATTATTTAAATTATATAAATATAACTTAATTACATAATTTACACTTTTTTTATACAATATAATATAAATTATACAATTAAATTGTATAAAATTACAAATTGTTATAATTTAAATATTAAATTAATTAAAAATAATAATTTAAAAACATATATTTAAAATATACTGTTTAGTAAACTAATGATAAAATTATATATACACATATATGTTATAAAATTTGTATAAAATTATGTACAGTTCAATCAATTGATAATTTTAATAATATAATATAATTTAAATAATTTAATTATATAAAATTATATATTTCTATAGTCTAAACATAAATTATTTATATAATTTAAAAAATAAAATTATTGATTATAATTCAATCAATCAAATTATTTAATAAATTCATTATAAAATTATAAAATCAATTAATATTTTATAAAAATATATGTAATCTAATTATTTTTTAAGTTTTTTAACTGTATATAATATAATATAACTTTATATAATTATAAATAATATAATATAATGTAATATAATTAATATTAGAAAATTATAAATTTAATCATCAATTAATCAATGAGATATTTATGTTATGAATTTATATAAAGTTATATATTTTATAACTTTTAAGAATCTGAATTATTATTTCTATTAACTAGTTAATATTTATTTAATAGAAAACAAAGAAATGTATGTGAAAAAAAATATTTGATTAAAAAGAATGATAATTTTAAATAATAATAAAAGTAATCATTCATATTATTGTAAACTAAGAAAAAGAAGAAAAATCATCCTTCATTTTATTGTCAATTAAATCCAATTATAGATTATGTACTTAGTATTATCCATTTCTATATTTTAAACATATATTATAACATAATATAGTATAATTAGTTATTAAAAATTATAAAATAAATTGATAAATTAATCAATAAAATATATTTTATAAATTTGTATAAAATTAATAATTTCTATAATTTTTAGAATGATTTAATAAAAAATGTATTTGAATTATTAGTTCGATGGAGTATTTTATTTTTATTTAATAAAAATAAAAAAACTAATAAAAAAAAAGAACTCATGAAAAGAAAAATACTTAATTAAAAAGAATGATAATTTTAAATAGGAAAATGTAAAAAATAATAATTTATTTTAATCTTTATTTTATTATAAATTAAATTTAAATACAGTGAAATATCACTTCTAAACATTATTATTTTCTCATCCTCGGTAAAGAAAGTAATTTAGAGTTTCTATACTCTTTAAATTGTTTTCAATATTTAGTTTTTTATTTGAAAATATTTCAATTTTAACCATAATAATAATATTATTAAGAGATATATCAAAATATTTTTATATTTCTTTTACATCTTAATCTTTTACTTCTTGAAATTGATTTTTTATTTTAATAATATTTTATATAATATATCACGACCTCTTCAAGAAAGTAGGTTTTGTATACTAAAATTTAATTTTTCTTCACATATTAATAGTTTTAATATTTTATTGGTTATTAACATATTTATTATTTCATTTTAGAAATTTATCATATAACATTATAAAGTCAAATTATCTTGACAAGGAATTACTATTTATATGAATCAATAATTTTTTATATTTTGAAAATATTGTTTCTTATATCTAGATTTATAGTTAAATATAATTGCTAGAAATATGTGACAATGGAGATCTCATTTTTAAATATTTTTAATATAAATTTTTCATGTTTTAAAATTTAATATTTATTTTTTGTTGTATAGATAGAAAAATCAATTTGTACGTCTAGTTTTTTAAAAGATGTTTTTATTGTAAAGTTTTTATCAATTTAGATCCTAATCTTATGATCATCTGCATAATTCTTACAATAAAGATATTTAAATGGCCTTATTAATCTACATAGCAAATATAGTGAGAAAGAACAATACTTTTAAATAATATCATAGTTTTATATTCAATGTTTTCTTTTACATTTTTAGAATTGATTGCAATAATATAATAATTCTTTTTATTTTTTTCTTGATGGTCAAAATTATCATTCTATTAAAAATCTTTTACTTTTCGATGACCAAAAGTCGAATTTTGCACAATTCTACATATGTGATAACAAAATTCAATATTGTGATCTTTTAAATTTTGTATAGTTATAGTTTGAATTACTTTAATAATAGGCTTATTAATTTGAGGTTATAAGTGTGATAGGAACGTCATTGATATTAATATAAATATAGTTTCTTTAGATAATGCTTGATGAACACAATGTCTTAGAAAAATAGTTTCGCTATGCAAGGATCTTTTTGCAAAGTCCATTTTCTCAATTGAAGATGAAATTTATTTATTAAAGAAACATTTTTAATAGAATTTATAATCTTCTTACTACTACTCAAATTGTTGGAAATATTGTTCACCATATTGTCAATCTATCATTTGAGAGATTAAATTCATCCTTCTTCGGATTGATGTTCTTGGTCCAAATTACAAATTATCATAGTTTAGAATATCTGTTATTTTATTCTTATGGATTTTTTTATATACAATACAATAAATTTCAGTTGATAAAATTAATCTAATTTTTTCTTATACTTTAAAACTTTACTACATTTTGTTTAATTTAATTTAGAATTATACAATATTTTTTATTTAGTTTAGTTTTCATTTTGATTTATATTTTTTTTTCATTTTAATATGCCACAATATGAAGGATTTCATCTAAAAAAAGAAAGATAATTGCATCAAGATTTGAAAGTAACATGGATATAGTTTGATGTGTTCGTTGAACGTCTAACCTTGAAATGTAGATCATCCATGACGTATTAGTGTATTTGAACCAATGTTTGAAATCAAACTTATCCTAAGGAGGATAGATGGGTGATTCAGATAAGATCCAATATAGATCCAACTTTCTCTTCGCTCTTGGAATTTAGATGATTCGGGAGGACCAGTACAACTTCTCTCTTCTCGAGAATAGTACATGGATAATTATCTATCGCGTGCATTAGGTTTGTCCTCTATTAAAAAAATGGAACATTCTAACAAACAGAATAAGAACTATGAAACAAAAGGGCTCCAAAAGTAGGATCCTACCATCACCTTAGAGTGAAAGGGGAAACAAAAGGGAGTTCCAAATTCGAATGCTCATTCCCCTTAGTCCTCAACTCCGGGACTTATTCCACTTAGTCCTCAACCCCGGGACTTATTCCAATACACCCAATAGTCCCACATCGTTTAGGAGTCGGGATCAATGACAATTTATATATCCTTTCCTCCCTTAATCCTTTGAGGTGTTTTTTAAGAATAAAACTGTGATGAAACTCTATAGGGTAACTAATAATACTTTCCATTACATTTATTGGAGGATGCACATATTTTAAGTATCCAAATTATTTCATTAGAAGGACTTTCAACCAAAAAACATTATTAATAGTTTAAAGTCTCAAAAGTGTGCAAATAAATTTTCAAATTCATCCATTACAAGATTTTGTGTTGAACAATTTTTTAATTTATTTCATTCTTTTAATTATTTGAAAACATTATATAGAACAAGAACTACAAAATTAGAACACTTGGATACAGAGAACACACTGACATAAATATTAATGTTGATGTTGCCCTTATATATCCATAATAACAACTATGGATTGGATTTAGAACTAGAGATTACATAGACATAATAATAGAATGGTACTACAAACAAGTCCTTATATATTTTTTACTTTATTTTTATAATATAAACAAATTTTATTCAAATAACACAACTCTTTTATAAATCAATCAATATTATATATATATATATATATATATATATATATATATATATATATATATATAATATAATATGAGTCTTCCCTCCAAAACTTCAAGTAATTTTTTCTCCCTTTCTATCACATAATAAAACAATTTATTTACTGTTAAAATTATATAAGTATTATTCATTGACACATTTATACTTTTATTAATTTTATGTAATATAATACAATTTTATTTGTATAAAATTATAATTTTTTATAAATTAAAAAGTAAAATTAAATAAAATATATTATTTATATAAGTTAAAAACATATTTAAAATTCATTATTTAATAAACTAGTTATAAAATTATAAAATCAATCTATAATATATATATATATATTATGTTATTGTATAAAATTATATACAATTCAAACAATTTTTAATTTTATTAATTTATATAATATAATACAACTTTTTATAATTTTATATAGTTAAATTATAAAAATTTGTAAACTTCTGCAGTTTAAACATAAAATTATTATATTATATATAAAATCAATTATATATAATTAATTAATTTATAATTTTATTAATTTATATAGTACAATATAATATAATTTTATATAATATACTATAATTAGTTACTACAAAATTATAAAATTATAAAATGAAGCAATCACCAATTAATAATAAAATATATACTTATGATGACTCACATTGAAATATCTAATCCATATTGATCCAAATCTATATTACCTCAAATCCACTTTAATGATTTCTTTTAAAACCTAATCCATTTAATTGTATTTTGATTGAATATAGATTAGATAATTTTTTGGATTTTAAAAATCTAAGATTAAGATGTTTCTTAGTAATTTCAAGTTATAAAATATTAGGTCGAGTTGAATCTAAGTTGAGTAAAGTCAGTCCAATCTCAAGTTAGGCATAGTTGGCATAGGCTCGGATTGACCTGAGATGGCTCGAGCTCAATTCAATCTGAGTAGGCCAAGGACCAGAACAAGTTGAATCAGTATGATCCATGTTGACCAGAGTCGACCTGGCCCAGATTGAACATAATTGACCCGACCTAGGTAGACCCAAGTCAACCTACGCATAGTCAATCTCATTAAACCCGAGCCTAGTCGCCCCAAATCGAGCTTGGAGCTGATCGACCCGAGTTGATCCTATCCTAATCAACAAAATTTGAAAATTAAAAGAAATAAAATGTCTTTTATCTATACATTTATTTGGAAATCGAATTATTTATATTGATGGGAATATAAATTATAATAATCATTTGCTTGTATATATATATATTTATTTATTTATTCTATTTTAAGAATATTTATTTAATAAGAACTAAAAATCATAAATTGAAACTATCAAAACTTATCAAATATCATAATTTCAATTAAAACACAGATAATTAAAGTTAAAATGTTTACAATCTCATATTTTATAAATTATTTGGTTAATTTCATGTATTTAACTCTTTCTTCGTACATGGTCCATATACATATAAAAAACACAATATTAGATTAATAATCTATAATTAATAGAGATTAATTAGTAATTCTCATGTGAATAGATATTCATTCAAACTTCACACCTTTCCAATACAAAAATTAAATTTAATAAACTTTTTTGTCCTAATATTTTATGGATTTTTACAGTGTATTTCTAGTATTATCTTTTTTACATGATAGTCATTTAAACCTGACACCTTTCCAATAAAAAAATTAAGTTTAGTAAACTTTTTTGTCCTAATATTTTGTGGATTTTTATAGTGTATTCATACTATTATTTTCTTTTCAATATAGTCTAAATTTTTATTAAAATCAATTAATATATTCGTCTTTTCTATAAGATTGATATGGATGACATTAAAAGAGTGATAACGTAACACATTACAAGACATATGTCAGATGCACATATCACGTCTAAGAATATTATTTCATTTATCTTTTTTTCTCTTTCGGTTTTTCCTCTCTCTCTCTTTGATATGTTATGCATCTACCACATGTTCTCTTATGTACTACGTGATCATTCTTTTAACACCGTTCACATCAATTTAAGATAAGTGACCATATTGATTGATTTTAACAAAAAATGAAACTATATTGAAAGAAATAATAATAGTGGAAACACATTCCAAAAATACCCACAAAAAATTAAAACAAAAAACTTATTAAACCAAAAAATTATTTGCATAATGTCTTTGTCACCTGTTAATTTTAATTTTATATAACATATTATTAATTTAGAATTGTAAATAAACTTGTTGTACGGATATTATTTAAATTTATTATAATTTTAATGGAGATTTTCCATATATATATATATATAATATTTAAGAGGATTCTCTTTGTCTAAGGCTAAAAATTCGATGGTCATTTTCTTCATGAGCTTTAGTTACTATGATATCATAGACAAGAGTTTTGGTATATCTTCAATCAAATATAAATGTTTTCTATAAAGTTAAAGAAAGAAGTACCCCTCCTTCACTCTTCATACATTTTCATTTAAATTATTAAAACATAATTAATTTATTAACTAATATAAAATACTTTTTTTAATAATTTTTAATCTTTTTGTTTTGTTTTATTTAAATACTTTTTCTTTTGTTACATAATTTCTTATATTTTCTTAATTATTTAACTTATTTAATATTAATTAAGTTTATTAAATTTTATATACTTTTTCTCTTATTTGAAAAAACAATAAATGTTGTAATTGTTATAAAATTTTAATTATATATAATTGTTTTACTCTCTTCTATTATTATTTGACATTTATATAATTTTAATGATATTTTATTTTAAAATTTGTATAATTATAATTTTTTTAAAATTTGACGTTAGAAAAAAAATATTTAGCAATTGTAGAATACAGACAAACTCATTTAATTGTGAAATGCACGACTTTGTATCTTATGCATTGGAGGTGTGAGAGAGTCTAGTCTTCTCTTGAATACAAGTTTAGGTTTAGTTTCTATTGAAAACATGAAGCACCTAACAAATATACTAAGTTAGGATATCCCCTCTTTCATTTCGGGGGTGATGGAGAGATTGTAAAATTTATGTTTTTTTTCAAGGGTTTTAGAGAAAATTGCAGTCAATAAGATTTTTCTAATTCTTCCTAAAAGGCATGAATTCTTTCTCCTTTCTACAAAATTAGGAGGTCAGATCTAACCATAAGAAGATTAAAATGATTTGTTGTTAAATAGTCCACTCCTTGTCTTTGAAACTCTGATTTCAAAAAGGAGAAATATGTCATGCAGACTTTAGGTTTGATAGTTTAGTTTCATATGACAAAAAGACTAGAGAGAAAAAGAAAAAGACTCGAGATTTTTCTATTTTTTTTATTTTGAATATGTCTAGGTTTGAATTTGTATGAAAAAAATACCTAAAAGAGTTGTCTAATGATATGCTTTACAACTAAATAAAAGTTATAAAATTATTAAGTTATAAATTAATTGAGTTTTTTTTTAACTATTTTAAATTAACCTTTTGAATCTTATTTTAACTATTTGATTATGCAAAATTAATGTTAATTGATGAAAATATCCAAAACTTTTAGTTGACATAAATAGAATAAATCATCTAATATAATGATAAGAGTTTCAAAGATTATCCTCTAATATTATCAAAACTCATTCTAAGATTCTTATTCTTATAAACTTTTATAATTTAAACAATAAAATAAATTAAAATATATTATTTAGTTAATTTAAAAAATATTTAAAAAATACTATTTAATAAATTAATAATAAAATTGTATATATATATATATATATATTATAAAATTGTATACAATTATACACAATTTAATCACTTTACAATTTTATTAAGTCTGTACAATTTTGTAAAATATAATATAACTTTAAATAATTAACATATATAAAATTATAAATTTCTATAATTTCTATAATTTAAACATAATATTTTTAAAATATACGGTTTAAAAATTATATAAAATTATATACAATTTTATTAATTTTATATATTTAAATTATATAAAATTATAAATTTTTGTAATTTAAACAGTATTTTTTAAAAAATATATTATTTGTATAATTTGAACAATAAATTATTTACTGATTTATATAATAATAAAACAAATTATTTAAAATGTATTATTCAATAAACTAATTACAAAATTATAAAATCAATAAGAAATTATATTTAATTAAATCAATTTACAATTTTTCTTCCTTATATATAATATAATAAAACTTTATACAATTTTATATAATGTAATATAACTTTATATAATTTTATATAATATAATATAGTATAATTACTTATTACAAAATTATAAAATCAATTAATCAATAATGTATATTTTATAAATTTATATAACATTATTAATTATTATAATTTTTCAGAATAATTTAATATGTCATGTTACAGTGGATCTTCTCTACAAAATTAGAGACTATGTGGATCAAGTTAAAAAATAGGAAAGAGAGGTAGGAATTCTCTTCCTTTTAATTCAGGCCAAAACTAATACTATAACTTAAAAGCATTACTCATTCATGTGAGAGATGTTAGCAACATGGATAGTTTAATGTGCTCATGAACATCTAACTTTGAGATGCTAATTCTCCAAAGTCACATTAGCATGACCTACATGACCTACTTATTCTGTTTGTACCGGGATTTAAAACCAAACTTACCCTCAGGATAGACAGGATGATTCATGTGAGATCCAAAGTATCTCCAACTTTCTCTTCACTTATGGGATTCAAATTATCTGAGAGAACTATCACAACTTCTCTTCTATCTCTATCTCATACATGGACAATCTCGAACGCAGGTTTTAGTTTTGCTTCTATTGAAAAACACTTAAAAAACAAACCAAGAATTATGAGATCCCCTCTTCCATTTTTCGGGTGACGGCGAGATTGTACCATTCATGTTTTTTCTGGGGTCTAGAAAAATATTCAATCAATTTTATTTTCTTAATTTTTCTAAAAGGAAGAATGTGGTTCTTTCTCATTTCCACAAAAATCAAACAAATGTTAGATCTAGCCAAAAGTAGAATAAGATTCTTGACTGTTAAATACTAACTCGTTGGACTTTGATCTTCTCAATGTCTGCTAGTGGTAGACTATCCCATGTTCCTATTGGTAATGTAAAGTCTATTACTTATGATTTAACTTATCCTCAAGAAGATAGATGAGGCAATTCAAGTTAGACCTAATCTAGATTTAACTTTCTTTACATTTATGGAATTTGGACAATCCAAGAGGATCACTGTGGCTTCACTTTTCTTTTATAATTCATGCATCCCTTATCAGTACAGGAATATTTATCTCTTGAATACAAGTTTAGGTTTAGTTTCTATTGAAAAAATGAAGCACCTAACAAATATACTAAGTTAGGATATCCCCTCTTTCATTCTGGGGGTGAAGGAGAGATTGTAAAATTCATGTTTTTTCCAAGGGTTTTAGAGAAAATTGCAGTCAATAAGATTTTTCTAATCCTTCCTAAGAGGCATGAATTCTTTCTCCTTTCTACAAAATCAGGAGGTTGGATCTAACCATAAGAAGATTAAAATGATTGGTTGTTAAATAGTCCACTTCTTGTCTTTGAAACTCCGATTTCAAAAGGAGAAATATGTCATGCAGATGACATAGGAGAAATATGTCATGCAGACTTTATGTTTGATAGTTTAGTTTCAGATGACAAAAAGACTTGAGAGGAAAGGAAAAAGACTAATTAAAGTAACCCTCTGTGGATCTTTTTCAAGTGGAATAAGATCTTGAATCTCCAATCATTCTCCTGTCAAAAATCTTATTTCAACACTTTTTTGTTGATGCATATAAAAAAGTTGATTGAGTCTAAAAGATTGAGATTCATTTGTTTTATTCAACCTAGGTGTTAGAATTACAGAGAGATATAAAGAAGGGGGGATGAATTGATACTTTGTTTTCCTCCAAATCTGCCAATTATCAGATTTTACATTTGCTTTCAAGAACAAATTAGTTTACTTATCGAAATTAAAATAGTTGATTAGTTATATCAGCAGATAATAAAAGAATGTTAGGGAAGAGAAAGAATACACAAGAAATTATACTGGTTCACCCTTTTTCTAGAGCTACGTCCTGTTTAAATTTGTCACACTAACATATCACAATAACGCTAATTGAACAAGTCTTTACAAGAACCCCTCTTCTAAAGACAATTTAAACCAAAATGATGAAATCCTAAACACTATAGAATTCAATCACCAAAACTAGACTCACCCCAAGTCTATAGTGATCACACCAGTCACAGAAATACAGATTTAGAAAATATACTAAACTATCCCAAACTAGGTAAGACCCAATACATATTTCACTATTGCAATTCCTTTTCTTGATTCTTCCTAAAACTTAATTCTTCAATGAATTTGTGAATGAGATCTTTTTCATAATTCTCTCTTCTTACTTGGATCTTCCAAGTGGCTTGTATTTATAGAGAATGAGAGACTGACTCCAACAGCTGATATTCAGTCCTGACTTACTGGAAGAGTCTGGAAGAAAATAGTTAGCTAAACATGAAACAGTTGGCTTAATTCATTAAAACACATTCCAAGCATATTTCATGTATTAATGAAAATAGCAGACTAATATATCAAATTAGCTAACTAAATAAAGATAATCTGACATCAACTAAAAACTGCAGTAACATCATTGAATCATCAAACATTGCAGCAACATCATCAAATCAAAATTATCAACAAACTCTCCCTATTTGATGATGGCAATCAACCTACAAGAACCTGTTAAGATCAAGGAGAATAGATGGAAGATTATCTCCCCCTTTGAAATTAGCAAATAGGCAATGTTTAATAATAAAGCAAACAATAAGTTGCAGATTATATTACAGACCAGCAATTGTTTATCAAAAAGCAGCATAAAAATGAAACTATAGAAAAACAATTTAACAGCAAATTTTAATCTTCATCATCATCCTCATCATCCTCATCTTCATCTTCATCAGCATCCTCATCCATTGCAGCAGTAGTACCAGAGGTGCCTTCAAAAGCTTCAACAGAGACTTGAATTTCTGCAAGCTGTTGCTGTATGAGTTCAATTTCATAATCAATGTTTGTAAACCTGACAACCATAGTTTCATGGGTATTGCGCTGCATAGAACCAAGAACGTTAAGATGAGTAATAAGCATTCTTTCAAATTCAGATAAAGGAATTCCTTGATATGCAGGAGGAGTTGTGTAAGGAACCATCTGATAACCGGAGTAATCTTGAGTGTTCCTTGAAGAGTTATCTTCTTGAGCTAATGATCTGGGTGCAGTAGAGAATGAACCAGCTTCAAACTTCCTTTCATCATCAACCTTTGAGAGGCCCATTTTTCTGAGATAATAATTATAAAAAATGTGCTTGTGATTGATGATTCTGGTTGTAGCTCCTTTAGTGGAAACATTAAAGTGATCCAAAACTTTGGAGATGAAAATTGCATACGGAAGTTTGTGGTCACTAAGACGCTTAGCTTTGAACATATATCCCTTGATGACATAAATCCAGTTGACCTTGATATTATTCTTCACGCAATGGATCAAAGCCAAATCTTCTTCCATTAACTGTGCGTGATTGCTCCCCCTGGGTGTGAGCTGCCAAGCGATTATGAAGGCTAGAAGTCTATCATCACGTTTGATTTTTCCAACTTGGTATTTCTACAGAACCTCTTTAGCATTGCCCATGAATGACTTGAACACAAAATCTTTGTTGAAACCATGCACAGAAGAGGTGTTGCCTTTGCTTATTTTTACACCTTCATACTTCAAACCAGCCAATCTTCTCCACAAGGAGTTATCAATTTTTATCTCCTTTCCTTTGACTTTTGAAACTAGTATGTTGTTCTCAGCTTTCAGATTAGCATAAAATATCTTAATCAAATCACTGTAAAAGTTACCTTCCAGCTCCAAAAACTGACGCAGACCTTGAGTTTGTAGAACATTTTTCACAAACATCAAATTTTCATTATTTAACCAGGTGAACTTGAGAATTTTGGGAAACAACACCATCTTGCTGTTACCAAAGAGGATCAAGAGGATCAAGTCATCACTCTTTGAAGATATATCGAGTTTTGATGATTTCTCAAGTAAGCCAGATCGAAGTTTGAAGAGTTCAAAGAGTTGAAGTTTTGAAGAATCAGTGGAGTTCTTTTCGAAGGCGTTAGTGTCAAATCATTCTGGAATAAGAGAAATCGAAACTAACAAACAGATCCAACATTCTTTCACTCGTGATCTTTTTAATGAGTAAAACTTTTTAATTAATCGATCGATATAACATAATCGACGGTTTTAACACAATCGATTATGTTGTGCTTTTCAAACAAACCTTTTTACATCGATTTGATTATATTTTTTTATTATAAAACGTAGTTTACTCGATTTTGTCATTATGTAAATAATGAAATCGATTCGATTATGTAGTGCTGTTTAAAGTTTTTCTAAAACTCTCACAGAATCGATTTTGTACTTAACATGATCGATTGTTTTTTGAAAAGTATTTTGAAATTCAAAATGACATTTAAGATCATGAACGTTTTCAATTATTATACAGATCTTACGTTTTCATACATCATAAACAAATTTTAAATGTGTGAATGATTTCATAAATAGTTTTTAATATTGTGAAAGTTTTCTCAGATTTTATTTCCTATATAAAGAGGAAAATACACGTTGATAGATACAGAGCTAACCTTGAGCACAAAAATATTTGTTTACACTCTCTGTTCTACAACATTTCTTTATCACTTGTGAAAGGAGCTGACGATCAGTAAACATTGTTTTGGATTCTCTCTTTCCAGGTGATACTGTTCTTGTATTTATTTTTTTAGTATATCTGTCAACACCTTTGTTGGTGTAGTGGTTCATCCCTTGTGAGTTTTCAATGGAGGTGTTTTCATCTCTTGTGGGTTTCAAGAGAGGTGTTCAGTCTTTAGATTTTCTTTTACATGTTTCAATTGTAATATTGGTTGTAATTGATTTTCTAAAGATAGTATTTGGGGAGTCATTCTCGAATTGAGGTGACTGGGCACTGGATGTAGGGTTGGCTATACCCGAACCAATATAAATCCTTGTGTTCTTCTCTTCCCTTATCCTTTTATATTGTTTACTGCTTCCGCTCCGTTTAACGTTAACAAGTATATCGAAAAAGGGTAAACATCTTTAAATGCATCAATTCACCCCCCTCTTGATGCCATTTGTCTAACACTTTCTTTGCATTTTCAGTTCCAGGGATTCAACAACTTTTGTTTCCTCTTCATTTTCAGATGCATTGTCTTCTGATGACTCAGAAGATTCAAATATGTTGCCTTCAACATGCATAGGAGAAGGAATTCTCACTCGAATCTTAATTCTCTTTGAAGGTTGACCAATAGTTGGATTCGGTGGTGCAGCAACAGAGGCAGAGTTCCTGTTGGTTTGAGTAGGAGAAGCAGAGGTTGATCCTTTGTTGCGCGTTTGTATTTTGCGTATTGGAGACTTAGAAGCACGAGTCTTCATTCTTGTTCTTGAAGATCTTCGTAGTCTCTCAACAACATTGACTAAAGGAGTATCTGAATCATCATCACTCTCAATCATGAAGTAGTCATTAGAAGACATTTTTGTAGAGAATAGTAGAGAAAATATGATGCACAGGGAGTGTGTGTATAATGCAGAAGAAGGAAATTAATAGGGAAGGTTGAATAGACTTGTTAGGAAAAGCAAAATCAGAGTCATAAGTGTGAGAAGATTTTGAACAGATATGCACTCAAACCATATGTTAGTAGTCAACTGTTATAATGTTAGAAACATAGAAGGAATATATTGAAGAATGGAAATTCAGTTTTGGAAAAGAAATAAAGCTTTCTCACATATATCTATAAGTGTTTATGCTTTATCAATGGGACCTAGTACGAAATTTTGGGACAAACAGATTTGGTTCAGACAGAATTGGAAGAATTAAACTAGTTAGTTTGAATATCCAATCAAATCAGATGTATTGGAAATAAAATTAGTCAACTAGTCAAAGAAATTAACAAGCTAAACTGACAACAATTATAGCAGTGTGTCAATTAAATGAAATAAGTTAGCTATTTCAAAAGAATTAACAAACTATATTATGCAGCAGTAGAACATTTTAAGAAAAATTCTTAATGTTTAAGATTCCTGATTCATTTCTTAATTTGAAAAACCTGTCACGACCTAATTGTTTAGTGAAAATATCAGCTAGTTGGTCATTTGTTGAAACAAATTCAATCCTACAATCTTTCTTCTCAATATGATCTCTTATGAAGTGATGCCTAATTTGTTCTAGAATGTTATATTTATAGCACTTGTGTTATAACAGAGAATAGGAACATCAGATAAACGCAAATCAAAATCAGACAGCTGCTATTTTAACCAAAGAATTTGTGCAGTGCAACTTCCAGCAGCAATGTATTCAGCTTCTGCTGTTGATAATGCAACACAGGCTTGCTTCTTGCTGGTCCAAGATATCAAGAAATTTCCAAAGAGATGACATGTTCCACTTGTGCTCTTTCTATCTAATTTGCAACCTGCAAAATCAGAATCTGTATATCCTATTAAATTCAGTTCATTACCAGTGGAGTACCATAGTCCAACATCCACTGTTCCTTTGAGATACTTGAGAATTCATTTTGCAGCAGTGAAATGTGATTCTTTTTTATTGGCTTGAAATCTTGCACATAAGCATACAGCAAACATGATATCCGGTCTGCTAGCAGTTATGTATAGCAAGGAACCAATTAATCCTTTGTACATGGTGGCATAGCAATTAGAAGACATAGGAGTAGAGGCTTCTTTGCAGCTTTCCATATTAAATTTCTTCAATAGCTCATTGCAGTACTTTGTTTGGTTGATGAATGTACCATTTGGCATTTGTTTAACCTATAATTCTAAGAAAAAATTTAGCTCTCCCATCATGGACATCTCAAATTCACCTTTCATAGTATCTGCAAATTCTTGGCATAGAGATTGATTAGATGAACCAAAAATAATATCATCAACATAAATCTGCACTAATATGAATTCATTTCAACTTTCTTAGTAAAAAGAGTTTTGTTAATAACTCCTCTTTTAAAATCTTTTGATATGAGGAAAGTTGTAAGTCTTTCATACCATCGTCTAGGTTTCTGTTTGAGACCATACAAAGCCTTTTTCAGTTTGTATACATGATTAGGAAATTTAAAATCAATAAATCCAAGAGGTTGTTCAACATATACATCTTCATTAATAAAGCCATTTAAGAAA
This sequence comes from Lablab purpureus, assembly GCA_030347555.1. NCBI lineage: Eukaryota > Viridiplantae > Streptophyta > Magnoliopsida > Fabales > Fabaceae > Lablab > Lablab purpureus. The sequence goes on from CM059263.1 coordinate 24,089,145, forward strand.
GCACTCTTGACATCCATTTGAAAAAGTTTGAAACCTTTAAGATAAGCAAAAGCAAGTAATAGTCTTATAGCTTCTAATCTAGCTACAGGAGCATAGGTTTCATCAAAATCAATACCTTCTTCTTGATTATAGCCTTTAGCAACTAATCTAGCTTTGTTCCTAGTGATTATCCCATTCTCATCAAGCTTATTTCTAAACACCCATTTAGTTCCAATAACATTCATATTGTTATTTCTAGGTACAAGAAACCATACATCATTTTTGGAAAATTGATTTAATTTATCATGCATAGCAGTAATCCAATTATCATCAAGCAAGGAATCTTTGATATTCATAGGTTCAATTTGTGAAACAAAATCCATATGATTGCAGAAATCATTTAAAGAATTTCGAGTTGTAACTCCCTTTTCAACATTTGCTATGATGTTGTCCAGTGATAGTCCTTTTTGAGTTCTCTAGGATTTAGACAGTACATTGTGTGTTGCAGAATAATCAACTATTCCAGAGTTATAGTTAGCTTTTTCAATTTGTCTGTTAGTAGCAATAGATTCTTCTGCACAGTCATTATTCTTTTCTGAAATATCTGACATATTATCATCTGTACCTGCAAGAGAAATACCTTTTCTCTCTTTTTGACATAAGAACTCATCAAATACAACATGAATTGATTCTTCAACAGTTAAATTCTTTTTGTTGAATACATGATAAGCTTTGCTATGCATTGAATATCCTAAAAATATACTATCATCAGCTTTTTCATCAAACTTTCCTAAGGATGCTTTTCCATTGTTTAATATGAAACACCTACAACCAAAAACTTTAAAATATGCAATGCTAGGAGTTCTACCATTCAATAGTTCATAAGGAGCCTTTTTGAGAATTGGTCTTATCAATACCCTGTTAAGCACATAGTAAGCTGTGGAAACTGCATATGCCCAAAAATACTTAGGAAGCTTAGATTCACTTAACATAGTTCTAGCACATTCTTGAAGTGTTCTATTCTTTCTTTCAACAACTCTATTTTGTTGTGGAGTTCTAGGAGCAGAAAAATTATGAGATATACCATATTTTGAGCAAAACTTTTCAAATTGACTATTTTGAAATTCTGTTCCATGATCACTTCTTAGAGAAACAATATTAAGATCTTTTTCATTTGAAATAATCTTGTCAAATTTCTTAAATGCATAGAAAGTTTACTCCTAAGAAGATAGAAATAATGTCCAAGTGAATCTTGAAAAATCATCAACAATAACAAGAACATAGGAATTGTTACCAAGACTTACGATTCTTAGTGGACCAAAGAGATCAAGATGTAGTAACTCGATTGGTCTTCTTGTTGAGATGATGTTCTTTGAATCAAAAGAATTCCTTGACTGTTTTCCTTTTTGACAGTATGCATAGACTTTGTCTTTCACAAATTTGACATTTGGAAGTCCTCTAACAAGATTTTTGCAGCAGATTTTGTTTAATAACTGCATATTAATGTGTCCACATCTTCTATGCCAAAGCCAACCTTCATTATCTTTGGTGAATAAGCATATATTCTTGAGATTTGAGGATTCAATGTCCAACATATATACATTGTTTGATCTTCTTCCAATGTGGACAATATCTGCAGATTTACAGTTATATATGACACAAAATTTTGCATCAAAAGTAACCTTCATACCTTTGTCACATGGTTGACTAATACTCAACAGATTGTGTTTCAATCCTTCAACAAATAGAACATCTTTTATCTGTGAAGATGAACAACTTCCAATATCTCCAGAACCTTTTATTTTTCCCTTGCTGTCATCTCCAAATGTATCAAAACCTGCTTCATATTCCTTGAAATTGATAAGCTTAGATTTATCACCTGTCATTTGTTTAGAGCATCCACTATCTAAATACCATAATGCTTTCTTTTCTCTTTGACATATCTGCAAAACAAATTTAGTTTAGTTTTCTTGGTCCCCAAAGCAAGTTGGGTCCTTTTGAGTTAGGAACAGCAGATAGTCTTGGTTTCCAAATATATTCACCTCTTGAAATACCAAAATTTTTAATGTAGCAATATTTAGATATATGCCCAGTTTTCATACAATAGAAGCATTTTCTTGATTTTCTATTTGAGAAAGATTTAGATTTTGCAGCAGAAAATTGTTTGACAGATTCATCATAGCCAAGTCCAGTTCTGTTTAGAAAACCTTTTTGAGAGCTTAACAATTTATCAAGACTATTTTGAACCATTTGAAACTTTCCTAAGGTCTTTATTAGATAAGCTACTTTTTCTTGAAGATTCTTGCAGTTTTCAGAATCAGCAGGGCTGTTTTTATTATCCATTTCAGATTTTTCAGATTTTGATTTTAATTCAATCTGATTTTCCAGTTCCAGAACTCTATTTTCTAGCCAGCTATTTAATCCTTTTAGTCTGTTAACCTGATGATCTTGTTTTCTAGCTTCATCATGCAGTTCTTTAAACGCATCTAATAAAGTGTCATAGTTTTCACTGAGATCAGTGTCACTGTTACTCACCTGACTTGAGGTTTCTGCATTTGCTACAAGACATAGATTGGCTTCATTTCCAGATTCAGAATCTGATATGGAGGATCTGCAAGATTCACTATCATCCCATGCCATATAGGCTTTCTTTCCTTTCTTTACATGAGGATTTCGTTTTTCAGAGACTCTGTCTTTTCTTTCTTTTCTTTTAGGGCTTCTTTCTTTTCTTTGAGTAATAAGGGGACAATCCATTTTCACATGTCCTAGCTATCCACAATTGACACAAGAGAAATTAGAAGTATTAAAATCAGATTTTCTTGTGTACCTTTTCTGATGATCTTGAAATCTGTCTCTTGAATTGTTTCTTCTCTTTAGAAATTTCCCAAATTTCTTGACAAGCATGGAAAATTCTTCACTGTCATTTTCGCTCTCCTCTTCATCATAGTTTAAGCATTCTTTGGCTTTTAAAGCTAGGCTCTTATTCTTCTAGTCAGAACTTTCCAGCTGATCAACTCTATTTAATTCCAGTTCATGCTCTCTCAATTTGCCAAACAATGTTGTTGTGTTCATGACTGAAAGATCTTTTGTTTTAAGAATTGTAGTAACCTTTGGTTGCCAGCTCCTGTTTAGGCATTTCAGGACCTTGATATTCAGTTCTTAATCATCAAACGTTTTGCCCAGACCTATTAAATGATTCACAATGTGGGTGAATCGTTTTTGAACATCTTGGATGCTTTCTCCAGGCTGCATTATGAACATTTCGTATTCTTGAATGAGTGTATGTTTTCTTGCTCTTTTCACTTCAGATGTGCCTTCATGAGTCACTTGCAAGATGTCCCACATCTCCTTTGTAGTAGCACACCGAGATATCCTGAAAAATTCATCAAGATTCAATCTAGAAGTTAAGATATTTTTGGCCTTACAGTCAAATTGTGCACGCTTGTTTTCTGCTTCTGTTAATGTCTCCCAAGGTTTTTCAAATATTGTTCCATCCTCTGCTTTTATCTTTGGAATCTATGGCCCATTAACTACAGCATCCCATACACCTCTGTCCATAGATTCGAAAAAGATTTTCATCCTAGCTTTCCAGAAAGCGTAATTAACCCCAACAAATAATGGTGGTCTATTGATGGAAGCACCTTCAGCAAAGGGAAACTTGTTTTCAGACATCTTGTTCTTGGATCAAACTTGAGTAACTTTCAAGAACTTGCTCTAGATACCAATTGTTAGAATTATAGAGATATATGAAGAAGGGGGGATGAATTGATACCTGTTTTTCCTCCAAATCTGCTAATTATCATATTTTACATTTTCTTTCAAGAACATATTAGTTTACTTATCGATTAAAATAGTTGATTAGTTATATCAGCAGATTATAAAAGAATGTTAGGGAAGATAAAGAATACACAAGAAATTATGCTGGTTCACCCTTTTTCAAGAGCTACGTCCAGTTTAAATCTGTCACACTAACAGATCACAATAACACTAATTGAACAAGTCTACAAGAACCCCTCTTCTAAAGACAATCTAAACCAAAATGATGAAATCCTAAACATTATAGAATTCAATCAACAAAACTAGACTCACCCCAAGTCTACAGTGATCACACCAATCACAGAAATACAGATTTAGAAAATATACTAAACTATCCCAAACTAGGTAAGACCCAATACAAATTTCACTATTACAATTCTTTTTCTTGATTCTTCCTAAAACTTAATTCTTCAATGAATTTGTGAATGAGATCTTTTTCATAATTCTCTCTTCTTACTTGGATCTTCCAAGTGGCTTGTATTTATAGAGAATGAGAGACTGACTCCAACAACTGATATTCAGTCCTAACTTACTGGAAGAGTCTGGAAGAAAATAGTTAGCTAAACATGAAACAGTTGGCTTAATTCATTAAAACACATTCCAAGCATATTTCCTGTATTAATGAAAATAGCAGACTAATATATCAAATTAGCTAACTAAACAAAGATAATCTGACATCAACTAAAAACTACAATAACATCATTGAATCATCAAACATTGCAGCAACATCATCAAATCAAAATTATCAACATTAGGTTAGGTGTAAAGCTTTATAAGGACTTTTTTTTTATTTCATTCATTTAATTTTTTGAAAATGCATATTTTTTTTTTCATAATTTTCATATGTTTGTAATGTTTAGAGTTTTAAAAACATGACTTGCCTCATGCTCCCATATTATGTTTTATGAATGAGATGCCAAGTCTAAGACTCTTGAAGATAATGTATATATTTTATGGAAATACCTTCTCAAAGCTTTCTATAGTAGTTCAGAAATGTATGCTTCGTAACCAATGTGAATTTTTTAACAAGAAGTCTCCATGTATGAAAAATGGGATCATGCATATGTTGATGAGATTATACCATACTATGAATTGGGTGTATATGTTGATGAGATTATATCATAGTAGATACATTTCTTCCTGTGAAGTTTCATGGAGGTGGTTCAGTTTTGATATTCAATTTAAACAACTTTCTTTTACTAGACTTCCTTTTCAACTGAAGGATCATTAAGATCAACCTATTGTACATCTCTTGATGAAATATATAGTGTTTTGCATAGAGAAAGAAATCTCACATTTGTAGAGTTCCTACAAAATTTGTATGGAAAGTTTTGTTATTGGTAGACTATGTTGGTCATGGTAAAGACTATTACTTATGATTTCTACAAAACATTTAGAAGGTTGAATCAAGAAACATTCAACCTTCAAAGATGCATGTTGTGCACTATTTGTTGCAGGTTGATAGAAAATTTATTGATGCAATTCATGAAAGGAATTATTCAACTTCTAGTCAATAAATAGGAGATTTTTCTATTTTTTTATTTCGAATATGTCTAGGTTTGAATTTGTATGAAAAAAATACCAAAAAGAGTTGTCTAATGATATTCTTTACAAATAAAGAAGAGTTATAAAATTACTAGGTTATAAATTTTTCTATTCACCGTAGCTCTGCAGGAGAGAACAAAATCAAAGATTGAGGACATGTTGACAGAAGAGAAGGCAGTAGCATAAAATCTTGATGCTGCTGCTGCTCAACAAAAAACAAACATGGATTGGATTTGGAATTGGAGGTTGCAGAGACAGAAGAATATAATGCAGAAGATAAATTTTGCAACTATGGAGAAGTATTAAATTGCAAACAAGTCCTTATATTATAACATTTTTTACATTATTTGAATAACATAAACAAATCTTAAGAACTTTTTTCTTTCCTTCTATCCAATAATAAAACAATTTATTTACTGTTTAAATTACGTATATATAATTTAGTTCCACCGTCTATACTTTTATTAATTTTATACAACTTTATATAATATAATATAATTTTACCCAATTAAGTTCTATAAATTTATAAAATTTTATAATTTTAGCAATAAAATTAATTCAAATATATTAGTTATAAATTAAATAATAATATTTTTTTAAAATGTATAGTTTAATAATATAGATAAGATGTTTTGTAATTAATACACATTTCATTCCTCTTTACAAATTAATATTTTTGAACATTTTTTTGTTTATTAATATATTTATTATTTTAAAAATTCAGTATTCTAACACTATCAAGTCATATTATTTAAGTAAGGTACACAAGCCTTTGTATGAATAATTTTTTTTTCAATTATTTGAAGAATATTTCATTTAGGTTTATATTTGAATGTAATTGATAAAAAAATTGGGACACCGATGACCTTATTTTTAAATGTTCACAATATGAGACTTTCTCATGACTTGAAAAGACTTTACTTGAAATTAGATTATGAGTATGTCAAAATTATAAAAGCCTTCTAGTGTTCTGATTGTTCTACGTAGTAGTAACAATAATGAGAAAAGTTAATATTTTTTAAAGAATTCATAGTTTTCAATTCAATTTTTGTTGCTTCCATGTTGAAAAATATTGATCATCATATAAATAATGAAACAACTCTACCAATCTTTTCTTAGTGATAAAAATTATCATTTCATTAGAAGTCTTTTGTCTTTTGATAATCAAAATTTGAAATTTGTATAGTTGCATGTGTGATACTAAAAAATGATATTGATAACAAAATCTGACTAGTCAAATGTTTTTTTTTAAATTTTAAATTTTTTATGATTATAATTTGAATTACTTTAATAATAAGCTTATTTGTTTCGTTTGGAGTTGTAGGTATGATAGAAGTGTCACTGGGTGATAAGAGTGTCACTAATATTAGTATAAACTTATGCTTGATGAATACAAGTTGTGCTAGCAATGATGATTTTAAGCAAGGTCAATTTTATTAGTTAAATTAAATATTAATGTTCTTCATCAAAATTATTTTAGTTTGCAATATCCATTATCAAATTTTTGTAATTTTTATATACAATACAATAAAATTTGAATATTTTATAAAATTTTCCTAATTCTTCTTTCTGCTATAAAATTTTAGTAGATTCCACTTCATCTAGAAATATATAATATTTTTAATTCCATTTAGTTTTCATTTTGAATTATAAGATTTTTTATTTTAAAATGGATTTTTTTATGTCATGTTACAGAGAACCTGATTTTAAAACAAATGTGTGGACACATGGATGGGTGAAAATAGAAAAGAGAGGGATGGATTTTCTCTTACTTTTAGTCGAGGACAAACTATTAGCTCAATAGCATGAATCACCTCTAACAATTGTCATTGTGTCTGGATTATGAGAGCTCTCAATTGCATGGATAGTTTAATGTGCTCATCAACACCTCCTAATCTTAAGATGTGGATCCTCCAAGACACATACTTCTTCTATTTGAACCAAGATTTGAAATCAAACTTATCCTCACGAGGATAAATAGGACGATTTAGATATTTTGGGTATCCAAGTTATTTTATTACAATGACTTGAAACCTACATGACTTGAAATAAAGATATTTGTTAAAACATGTAGATTAAAGTCAGAAAATCATTCATATATGTGCAAGGTATTTAAGATTAATCTTGATGAGTTTATTAATGATCTGAAAAGCAAAAAAGATCTTAGCAAAGTCCTTACATGTGAGATCTTCAAACTCATCAATTATAGAATATTTTGTTTGACAATTTTAATTTATTTTATTTATTTAATTTTTTTGAAAATGTATAACATTTTTTAATAATTTTAAGATGTTTGTAGTATGTGACTTTCAAAAGAATGAAATGTCTTTTTATAATTATCATTTATTTCAATGGAAGTCTTTTGCCTTTTCATAACCATAAGTCAAAATTTAAATTGTTGTATGTGTAATACTACAAAATGAGATTGATAACAAAATTTGACCAGTCAAATGAAAATTGTAATATTTTAAAACTTTTGTGTGATTATAATTTGAAATACTTTATTAATGAGTTTATTAGATTGGTGTTATTGATAGGAGTGTGACAGAAGTGTCACTGATCTAGTCATAAGAAGAATAAATTTTTTGGTTGTTAAATAATTAACATCTTGGACTTTGAATTTCATTCATATAGAATTCAAGACTTGGGATGGGAATCTCCAATTATTCTCCTGTCAAAAAGCTTATTTAAAAAAAATTAGTTGATGCATAAACAAAGATTGAGTCTTAAAGGTTGAGTTTCATTTGTTTAAGTTATGAGTGCTTAATTTGTGTTAAAACTAATATTATTACCACTGAACAACTAATAATACTTCCAAGTAATTGGAGGACCAACATATATGTTAAATAATTAGAATGATGTATTAGATATTTGTAAATATTTTGGGTATCCTAGCTATTTTATTACATTATTGAAGTACAAGGGTGCATGTTTTACACTTGGTTTGTTGCATGATGATAGAGAATTCAATGATATAATTTGTGAGGTGAATTGTTTTCTATTTTTTTGGTTTCAAACAATATATATAGGTTTGAATTTGTATGGAAATTCTTTTGGAGAGAGTTTGTAGATGCTATTCTTTAAAAACAAAAAAGAATTATAGAATATCTAGGTTATTTAATTAATTTTTTTATATTTTTATTATTTTAGATTAATCTTTTGAATCTTATTTTAACTTTTTGATTCTAGAGAATTAGTGTTAACCAATAGAGATATCAAATATCTTTGTTTGGTAGAAATAATCAAATAAGGATTACCCACCAACGTCATTTTTCTCAATTGATTTTTTCTTTTATAAACTTATAGTTAAAACTTATTGTGAAAAAATTGAAGTTTGATCGCACATATTTGTTATAATTATTAAATTAAGACCTTTCTTCCATCATGAGTGATTAGAAGTTTACATATGACAAGATAATGAAAGTAATTGGTGTTTCTTTTTTCATTTTATATGGTTGTGGAAATATAGGTAAAAGATGCATGTAGAATACCACTACACTATTTTTTAAGGGTTAAATTTGTTTCAATGTTACTTCTAACATATTGATTGTTTGTTACTTTCAAATGAAACAATTGTCCATTCAAAATTTAAAATATATTTAAATACAATATAAAATTCATGTAATATAAAATAAAGAACTCCTGATTTTACTAAAACTTCTGGAAGAACCATTAAGAACACATAAATGAAGGAGAACGATATTGATGTTACAAAATTGAATTGGATTTAGAATTGGAGATTTAATTGAAAAAAAGATAGAAAGTGAAAGAAAATTTTGCAAGAATGAGAAAAATGTTAAAATTCATTGTTTTATAAGTTTTTTTTTACTTTATTTCAATAACATAAAAAGGTTATATCCAATTAACATAACTCTTATAAATTATTGTATAAAAAAGTGTATTTTAAGATAGAAGAATGTATGAGATGAGTATGATTTGCCTCTAAAATTTCATGTACCTATCTTCTTCTTCCTAACTAATAATAAACATATTATTTATTATTTAAATTATATAAATATAACTTAATTACATAATTTAAACTTTTTTTATACAATATAATATAAATTATACAATTAAATTGTATAAAATTATACATTTTTATAATTTAAATATTAAATTAATTAAAAATAAAAATTTAAAAATATATATTTAAAATATACTATTTAGTAAACTAATGATAAAATTATATATACACATATATATGTTATAAAATTGTATAAAATTATATACAATTCATTCAATTTATAGTTTTATTAATTTTATATAATTTTAATAATATAATATAATTTTATATAATTTAATTATATAAAATTATATAAAATTATAAATTTCTATAGTCTAAACATAAATTATTTGTATAATTTAAAAAAATAAAATTATTGATTATAATTCAATCAATCAAATTATTTAATAAATTCATTATAAAATTATAAAATCAATCAATATTTTATAAAAATATATGTAATCCAATTATTTTTTAAGTTTTTTAACTGTATATAATATAATATAACTTTATATAATTATATATAATATAATATAATGTAATATAATTAATTATTAGAAATTTATAAATTTAATCATCAATTAATCAATGAGATATATATGTTATGAATTTATATAAAGTTATATATTTTATAACTTTTAAGAATCTGAATTATTATTTCTATTAACTAGTTAATATTTATTTAATAGAAAACAAAAAATATTTCATTAAAAAGAATGATAATTTTAAATAATAATAAAAGTAATCATTCATATTATTGTAAACTAAAAAAAAGAAGAAAAATCACCCTTCATTTTTTTGTCAATTAAATCCAATTATAGATTATGTCCTTAGTATTATCAATTTCTATATTTTAAACATATATTATAACATAATATAGTATAATTAAATATTACAAAAATTATAAAATTAATTGATAAATTAATCAATAAAATATATTTTATAAATTTGTATAAAATTAATAATTTTTATAATTTTCAGAATAATTTAATAAAAAATTATTTGACTATTAGTTCGATTGAGTATTTTATTTTTAATTAATAAAAATAAAAAACTAATATAAAATAAAAAACTCATAAAAAGAAAAATACTTAATTAAAAAGAATGATAATTTTAAATAGGAACATGGAAAAAATAATAATTTATTTTAATCTTTATTTTATTATAAATTAAATTTAAATACGGTGAAATACCACTTCTAAACATTATCATTTTCTCATCTCAGTAAAACAAGTAATTTAGAATTTCTATATTCTTTTAATATTTTTCAATATTTAGTTTTTTGTTTGAAAATATTTCAATTCTAATATAATAATAATATTATTAAGGGATATATCAAAATATTTTTATATTTCTTTTACATCTTAATCTTTTACTTCTTTTGCAGAAATTGATTTTTTATTTTAATAATATTTTATATAATATATCAAGACCCATTTTTCTTCTTCAAGAAAGTAGGTTTTGTATACTAAAATTTAATTTTTCTTTACATATTAGTATTTTTAATATTTTATTGCTTATTAACATATTTATTATTTCATTTTAAAAATGATGAATGCTTAGGAGACATTACAAGTGATGTAGGATCTATCAAATATGTGTAGAAGCATATGGAATCAAAATAACATGAAATATTGCATGGAAGAACATGAAAACAGATTTTTCCCCAAATGTTAGGGTTCAAATTCGGCCCACACTTTGAGATTGCAAAACAATTCAATTCAACCGATTAAACTCAAGATAGAACCCATAGGAAGCCACAAAAGATGAAAACAATGAAATTAATCGGTTCAATTGACTTAGAAATGGCAAAAACGCATCCAGTCCCTATTTGGAGGGTTTAATCGGTGTAAACTCAATTATATCAAGTTTTAAGAAGATTCAACCGATTAAATTCAAGATACATGTCATAGGAAGTCATAGGAAGTGAAAACAAGCATTTTAATCGGTGGAGAATGGATCAAAATGAAGAATGAAGGTGCAGCAATGAAGAACATTCAAGAAAATGAAAAGAGAAAACATAGAGAAGACAAAAGAATGAAGAACACACCACTTTCATGAAGAAAGATAAGTGCAAAGGACAATCACCACTTGAATTATGGAAAACTCAAGATAAGATTCTAGAAATGAGGCTTACCTCTTGAACTTCAAAGAGAATTAGCTCTTGCTCTCAATTAATGTTCAAAGTTATGTTACAAATGAGACTCACCCTTATATAGAGGGAAAAGAAAAATGCATGCACATGTGTGGAAGGTGAATGGTTTAGGCCATGTTTGGAGATGCTCCCAAGCTTCCCAAACAAGGCCCTTCCTACTAATTGCTATCCTTATGTCCAAACACCCATCCTCTTGTGTTTATTTGTCACAAAGTCATAAAAGAGACTAAACTATTTTTATTTTCAAGGAATTTAGAAGAATTATTTATATTTATAATGTCTTCTTCCAATTTCTTGTACATTCCTCTAGTTTTTCTTCCTTCCTTTTCTTCAAATATTTCTGTAAGCTTTTCTCTTTCCAATTCTTCTTTGGCTCTTCTTGTAACAACTCCTCCTTGTGATGAACTAGGTTCTTCATGATTTGGGATCATATCATCCTCCCCCTCTTGAAAAGAATTTGTCCTCGAATTTGGGGTACCTATATCACACAAAGACAAGTCATTAACATGGAAACTATTGCTATTATTTATTGTACCTACTAAAGAAAGTTTTATTTTGCAAGAAGAAAACTACTTATAGTATTTACATACTTGTTTACCTTTTAGTATTCCTGGATCAAATACAAACCAATTCATTCTCAAAGTTGTGAAATATTTTTCAAAATCTTTTAATTTTTTGAAACTTCTATTATTTTTACTTGAAATTTTTTTTATTTGAATTATTATAAAGGATGAAGTTTCTATGCAAACAATTTTGACAACAATAAAAGCATGTAATTTGTCCATAGAGATTAGCACACACGGTACAATGTCTATTCAAGTCCTTGTAGTTATATAAAAAAATATTGCAAACATTTCTACAATCATTTTCTCCCATATTTGTGCTTTTGTCTTCTTTGATCTCCTCTTCTTCTCCCCATTGTTTCTACCATTGTTCTTTAATGTGCAAATCTTCACTAGGCAACAAAACAATTGAATTTACTTGACTAATAATCTTAGGAGAAGGAATAGATTTAGAATTAGAAATAGGAGAAGGAATGAAAGTTGTAGAATCTCCCTTAAAAGATATTTCATCAACAATCTCTTGGGAAGTCATGTAGAGACTAGCCTTCTTTGGCTCCTTCTTGGCTGGATTTTTCTTAGAAGAATTTAAAGCTTTAAGCTCACGGCCAACCTCCTTTTGTTCTTGATCCCTTTTCTTCTTCATTTGGAGTTGGTCTTCATGGACTTCCCTAGGTGAGAGAGGCTTCAAAAAAATTTTCTTACCCATGTACTCAAAGGTAAATTTGTTGCTTAGACCATCATGATAAACCTTTCTATCATATTGCCATGGTCTCCCTAAAAGTACATGGCTAGCCTCCATAGGGACCACATCACATAAGACCTCATCCCTATACTTTCCAATTGAAAAAGAAACAAGAACTTGTTTGTTAACAATAATCTCCCCCTCTTCACTTAACCATTGTAATTTATATGGCTTAGTATGGAGTATAATAGCTAAATCAAGTTTCTCTACTAACCTCTTACTAGCAACAATGGTGCAACTTCCACCATCAATAATGAGAGTACATAATTTGTCATTGATGAGGCATCTTGTATGGAAAATATTTTCTCTTTGTGTTTCATCCAAATCTTTGGACACTTGGCCCATCATACGCCTCACCACCAACAAATCACCCTCTTTTGGAGGAGCATACTCATCATCACTTGATTGAAGTGAAGAAGAATGAGATGAATAATTAGGGGAGCTTTCCCTTGAAGTATGTTCACTCATTACCTTTCCTTCCTTCAAGATCATATTCCTTTTGGAAGGACATTCGGATGTTATGTGACCATAGCCCAAACATTTGAAACACTTAGTAGAACTTGATCTTGAATTAGAGGGAATGACATGAGTGGACTTTTCATTAGATTTTGGGAAAGAAGACTTACCTTGGAATTCGGATGGCTTTTTGTCTTCTTACTTACCTTTGTCCTCATCCTTCCAAGAGGTGTTGTAAGTCTTTCTTTGTGATCCTCTCCTTTGGAGTTATTTTTCCACCTTGGTGGAAAGGTGGACCATTTGTTCCATGGTGTGGTATTCTTGCAACTTAAGCACATCTTGAATTTCTCTATGGACACCATTGAGAAATCTAGCCATGGTGGCCTCCATACTCTCTTTAAGATCTACTCTTGCCATAGTAGATTCCAAATCCTTGAAGTATTCTTCAACACTTCTATTGCCTTGGGAGAGTCTTTGAAGTTTTAGATATAATTCTTTCCTATAAAAGGAAGGAACAAATCTATCCCTCAAACACCCTTGAAGATCATGCCATGAAGTGATGACTAATCTTCTGCCACTAAGGACTTCTTTTTGGATTTGTTTCCACCATACCAAGGCATATTGTTCAAATTCAAGAGTTATAAGTTGGACTTGAATGAAGTCCTAAAAAGAATACACACTTAAAATTTGTTCAACCTTAGCCTCCCAATCAAAGTACAAATTAGGATCACTTTCTCCTAAAAATTTAGGAAACTTTATATTGTTTTTGTTTAATTTTTCTTGATATAAATTTCTTCCTCCTCTTCTAGTCCTATGATGGTTGCAGTGATGATTGTTGGACTTGAAGACTTGGTTTCAAGTGGATTTGATATCTCCAACCACCTTTGATGATGAAGATGATGGTGCTTGAAGAATGGAGATTGTGTCTTAGGATTAGAGAGTCTTAGGTTGTGTGGTAAGATGCATTTCAATTAATCTTGGACTTAATCTTGGGTTTTAAAATGATTTGAAATGTTTTAAAAGGTTTTAAAATGTTTTCAAAGGTTTTAACTATTTTTGAACTGGTTAAAAATCTGATTTCAACCAGTTAAACTGTTCTTCATTTTTCAAGCTTTGTATTTGGAAAATTTTAGCTGACTGGTTTTCAGAATTCAACCAGTTGAAATCTTGGAGCCTTTGTTTAGAAATTCCAGTTTTTCTGAAATAGCTAGTTAAAACGGGTTTTCAACTGACTGATTTCAAGTTTCAGAAAAAGGGTGCTCTCTGGAAAATTCCTTTTAATGAAAACAACCGGTTTAAATGGGTTTTCAACAGACTATTTTCATCAGAATCTGTTTTAAAACGCTGAAACAGTTTTTCTATAAATAACTTGAAATTCAAAGAACTCAGTGACGAATCATTTTTAGAAGAACCCACTGAGCAAGAATGTTTCTATAACACTCTAAATTAATTTGCGAATCTCTCCAAGAAGTCCAAGATCCAATTGAATAGCGAATTGAATCAAGAATCGCGTGCTCTATTTTTGTTCATAGCTGTTGCTCTATTTCTCTACTGCACTGAAAATTCCAGGTGAATTCAATCCAATTCTTTGTGTGTGTGTTAGCTGCGTGTGCGTCTCTTAATCAGGGTGATTAAGGGTTCTTGTAATAGGGTTTTACAAGTGTTTAGAGGTCTTGTAGGGTTCAAGATCAGGTGCAGCTTTCTGGTTTTCATTTTTCATGTAGTGTTCATGTAAAAACTGAATTTTAGTGAATTGATTGGATTTGTGTGTTTAGGAAACTGGATGTAGCCTTTGTTGAAAGGTGAACCAGTATAAATCTCCTGTGTTGTTCTTCTTTCCTTAATCTTTTACATTCGGCAATTGGTATTTGAATTGTAATTGAATTGGATATATGATCAATTGATTAACAGCATTTCAAGAACCTATTAAAACTGGTTTTAATCTTCATTCCGAAACTGGTTTTTCATATTTGGGCTTTGAATTTTGAAAATCTTTAAGAGTTTAATTCACCCCCCCTCTTAAACTCAGCCATTTATTCCAACAATTGGTATCGAGGTTGGTTCTTGAAAAATATTCAAGTTTTACGAAAAATTTCAAACATGGTTGAAGGAAAATTGCCTTTTGCGGAGGGTGCTTCTATAAACAGGCCACCAATGTTTTTTGGGGTAAACTATCCATTTTGGAAAGTTAGAATGAAGATTTTCATTGAATCAATTGATATAGGTATTTGGAATGCTATAGTCAATGGACTGTATATCCCTAAAGAAGAGAAACCATGGGAAAATTTAAATGCTGATGAACAAAAGAAAGTGCAATATGATTGTAAAGCAAAGAACATCATTACATCTGCACTTAATCTTGATGAATTCTTTCGTGTTTCACAGTGTTCCAATGCTAAAGAAATGTTGGAAGTGTTGGAGGTAACTCATGAAGGAACAGCTGATGTTAAAAGAGCTAGAAAGCATACTTTAATCCAAGAGTATGAGATGTTTAGAATGCTTCCAGGAGAAACTATTTCAGATGTGCAAAAGAGGTTTACACACATTATAAACCATCTGATAGGCCTTGGAAAAGTGTTTGAGAAAGAGGAGCTGAACATCAAAGTGCTGAAATGTTTGGATAGAAGTTGGCAACCCAAAGTAACTGACAATTTCTGAATCAAGGACTTGTCAACAATGAGTGTTGCTTGCACTTTTTGGAAAGCTAAGGGAACATGAGCTTGAGTTGAATAGACTTGCTGAACAAGAAGATAGTGACAAGAAAAAGAAAGGGCTGGCCTTGAAGACTTTGGTTCACAAGGAGGAGAATAGTGAGGATGAAGGACATGGAGGAAGTGATGCAGAAAATATGAACCTCTTAGTTAGAAAGTTCAACAAGTTCTTGAAATACAAGAACAAAGATTACAAGAACAAGAGGTATAATAAAAAATCTGATTTAGCTTCTTCTAACTTTACTTGTTTTGGTTGTGGAAAACAGGGACATATTAAGGCTGAATGTCCATACTCATAAAACAAAGAGAGGAATGTAGAAAAGAAGCATGAAAAATCATTCAAAACCAAGAAGGCTTACATAGCATGGGATGAGAATGATATCTCCTTTAGTGATTCTTCAAGTGATGATGAAAGGGCCAATCTTTGCCCTATGGCTGATTGTGATACAACAAGTAGTGTAAGTTCCTCAACAACACAAAATGGTCTTCCTTATGATCAGCTGCTGCAAAATTTTCTGGAATTGCATGAAGAGGCTAATAAGGTTGCTTGTTCAAAAAATAGACTGAAAGGAATGAACAATTGGCTAGAGAACAAGGTGAAAGAGCTAGAGAAAGAGATGGAAAATTCAAAAACTGATTTTGAAAATCTGGAAATGATTTATAAAGCTTCAAGTTGCAATGGTGAACATGCTGAAAAAATCTGCACAAACTGCAGAATTTTAGAAAATCAAATTGAGTATTTGAACAAATCTCTAGCTAAATTCACCATGGGAAGAGCCAACTCGGATACACTTTTAGACTTTGACTTTAAAAATTGTGTAACGAATAGAGTTGGACTAGGATTTGCAAATGGTTTTCAAAAGAAACAAAAGTCTTATAGAAACTTCTTTTAACATAGAAAACCGTCCAGCACTTCATCTATTACATGCTTTTATTGTATGAACAAGGGACATACTTCAAAATCATGCAAAATCAGAAAATTTGGTGTTCCTAGTGGTCAATATATTTGGAAGCCAAAATGTGGTAGAAAGGTAATTAACTTTGTTGGACCCAAATTGATGTGGGTACCAAATTCTCTCCATTGATTGTGTTTTGCAGGTGTTCTTGAAGGCCAAGGAATCATTGTGGTATCTAGACAGTGGTTGTTCAAGGCACATGTGTGGTGACAAAAGGAAGTTTGTCAAACTCAACTTGAAAAATGGAGGTTTTGTCACATATGGAGATAATAACAAGGGAAAAATCCTTGGAAGTGGTGATGTTGGTAACATTTCTTCAATCCTCATTGAAAACATGTTATATGTTGAAGGTTTGAAGCATAATCTACTTAGTATTAATCAGTTATGTGATAAAGGATTTAGAATCACTTTTGAAACAAATAATTGCAAGATCGTTGAGAAAAATTCTGATAAAATCTGCATGTTAGGCAAGAGAATTGAGAACATTTATATGCTTGATCTTGATCATATGTGTGCAACTAATTTTACATGTCTCATGTCTAAGGAAGATAGTTCATGGCTTTGGCATAGGAGAGCTGCACATATTAACATGAATCATTTGGAAAAACTGGTTTCAAAAGAACTTGTTTTAGGGATACCAAAACTGAAATTTGAGAAAGGTAAAATCTGTCATGCATGTCAAAAGGGTAAACAAACCAAAGTTTCTTTTAATCTGAAAAATTATGTGTCTACAACAAAACCTTTGGAATTGCTGCATTTAGATTTGTTTGGTCCATCTAGAACAATGAGTATTGGTGGAAACTATTATGCTTTGGTTATTGTTGATGACTATTCTAGGTTTACTTGGACTTTGTTTACGAAAAATAAAAATGATGCATTTCATGCTTTTAAGAAACTTGCCAAGGTTTTACAAAATGAAAACAGCTGCAGCATAAGTGCTCTTAGAAGTGATCATGGAGGGGAATTTGAAAATGAAAAGTTCAATCATTTTTGTGAAAAATATGGGATTAAGCATAACTTTTCAGCACCTAGAACTCCTCAACAAAATGGTGTTGTTGAGAGGAAAAATAGATCACTTGAGGAACTAGCAAGGACAATGCTTAATGAATCAAACATTCCTAAATATTTTTGGGCGGATGCAGTAAATACTGCATGTTACATAATAAATAGGGTTTTGATAAGACCTATTTTGAAGAAAACCCCTTATGAATTGTACAAAGGGAGAAAACCCAACATAGCACATCTTAGAGTGTTTGGCTGCAAGTGTTTTGTATTAAATAATGGCAAAGAAAAACTTGGCAAATTTGATGCTAAAGCTGATGATGCATTGTTTTTAGGCTATTCTTCACATAGCAAAGCATATAGGATCTACAACAAAAGACTAGCTATTATTGAGGAATCAATTCATGTTGTTTTTTATGAGACTAATGTGAAAAATGAAGGTGCAGTGAGTGGTGCAAGTCCAGGTGAAGAGAATTTAATTGAAGGTGTATCAACTGAACATGTAGAAACTGATAAAGCTGCTGCAGGTGGAATTTTAGCTGGTGAAAATCAGAAAGAACTGACTGAAATCATGGCACCAGAATTAAATTCTGCAGAAAATGATTTACCTAAAGAATGGAGGGTGCCTCGTAATCTATCCATTGAAAATGTCATAGGTGATGTTTAGAGAGGTGTTTCTACTAGAAGGTCTATGCATGATACTTGTTTAACTGCTGCATTTGTTTTTCAAGTTGAGCTTAAATGTTTTGATGATGCATTATTAGATGAAAACTGGATTTTAGCAATGCAAGATGAACTGAACCAATATAAAAGGAATGAAGTTTGGGAACTAGTCCTTTGCACACCTAATATGAATATAATTGGCACAAAGTGGGTGTTTAAAAATAAAATGAATGATCAAGGAGTAATAACTAGAAATAAAGCTAGGCTTGTAGCTAAAGGATATAACCAAGAGGAAGGAATTGATTATGAAGAAACTTATGCTCCTGTTGCTAGGTTAGAAGCTGTTAGGTTATTGCTTTCTTTCTCATGTATGATTGGATTCAAACTTCATCAAATGGATGTGAAAAGTGCATTTTTGAATGGTTATATAAATGAAGAAATTTATGTTTCACAACCATCTGGATTTGTTGATCACAAGTTGCCTAACCATGTATATAGGCTCAAAAAGGCTCTTTATGGACTCAAGCAAGCTCCAAAACAATGGTATGAAAGGTTAAGTAACTTTTTTATCTCTCAAAACTTTGAAAGGGGCCAAGTTGATAAAACTTTGTTCATTAGGAAGTCTTTGGACAGCATAATACTTGTGCAGGTTTATGTGGATGATATAATCTTTGGATCAACTAATGAGAAGCTTTGTGAAGAATTTGTGGCAGCTATGCAAGGGGAGTTTGAGATGTCAATGATGGGTGATCTAAACTTCTTCTGAGGCTTACAAGTCAAGCAATTGGATCATGGAACATTCCTCAATCAGTCAAAATATTGCAAAGAGCTATTAAAGAAATATGAGATGGACAGCTACAAAGAATCAAGCACACCCATGGCTACCAGGAGCTACCTTGATGCGGATGAAAGTGGTAAACCGTTTGATTCCACTAAATATAGAGGTTTGATAGGTTCACTTTTATACCTAGCGCTAGTAGGCCGGATATAATGTTTAGTGTATGCATGTGTGCTAGATTTCAATCTAATCCTAAAGAATCACATTTTGCAATTGCCAAAAGAATTTTGAAATATCTAAAAGGAACTATTAATGTTGGTTTATGGTATCCTAAAGGTGCTTCTTTTAATCTAGTGGGCTATTCGGATGCTTGACTTTCTTTGGATGTAAACTTGATAGAAAAAGCACTAGTGGAACTTGTCATATATTAGGAAGTAGTCTAGTATCATGGCATAGCAAAAAGCAAGCTAGTGTGGCTTTGTCTAATGCTGAAGCTGAGTATGTTGCAGCTGGGAGCTGTTGTGCTCAAACTCTTTGGTTAAAACAACAACTTTTTGATTATGGCTTGAAACTAGATCACATTCCTATTAGGTGTGACAATACAAGTGCTATCAATTTAACAAAAAATCCTATTTTGCACTCTAGAACAAAGCATATAGAAATAAGGCACCATTTCATTAGGGATCATGTTCAAAAAGGGGACTGCATAATTGAATTTGTTGACTCACATAACCAACTTGCTGATATTTTTACCAAACCACTCCCTAAAGATAGGTTTTTCCAATTGAGAAATGAGTTGGGTGTTCTTGATGTTTCAAATGTGATGTAATTCATGTATGTGATTCATTCTTGCTGTTATACATGCTGTTTTGTGTGTTTGAATGTTTAATTCTGCATAATTGTTGATTAGATGCAGTTAGATTTGCATATTATATGATATTACTAAGATCTGCAATGATATTCAGAATTTTAGTTAGTTGTTTCGGGCTTTTAATTAGTTGTTTTGCCTAATTTGGGGCTGCAGTGGAAGTGCAGTAATATCTGTTTTTGTTTTAGCCAGTTAAACTGTCGATTTAGTTAGTTAAATGCATTAAATCTGTATCAGGATATCTGTTTTAATCAGCTGTTTCTCTCAAATCAACTGACTGAAATTATCTGGAACAATGTAAAACTTAAAACCAGAAAAAATTTGTTGTTAAACTGCATTGATTCACATTCAATTGGTGCATTTAAGTTGATTAATTGAGAATTGTGCATCTGTTACATGATGAATAAAGCTGGTTAAAAGAATCTTGACTGCTGTTTTGTCTTGTAGTGCTTTTGCTTTGTTTTTAGCTGGTTTCTCTCTCCAAATTCGAATTTCATTCAACCAACTGAATGCTTTGGTCAAGTCTGTACCTGCTGCATATCTATGCCCCATATATTCCAACTGAATGCATTTGATTGCTTGTTTGACTGAATATTGCATTAATTTGTTAAAATCTGAAAATCTGAATTGATAAATACATGTGTGATGCATTGTTGCATTAGTATTCACTCTGCCCGTGCAAAACCTGCATAATACATTCCCTATACTCTGTTTCTCTGCACTTTCTCTTTTCTGAAATGGCTTCTTCAAGCAACCCAAGGAAGAAATCCAAAACTGCTGGGAAATCTAAAGATAAGGAACCTGAAATTCCAGCAACTCATTCTTATAGACATGGGTCTATTGAAGCATGGTTCGATGGTGATGAAGAGAGGATTGAGAAGTTTCAATCCCACATCAGTAGGAAGGTTGTAAACCCACCAAAAGTCCTCAGTTTTCAGTGGCTGGAAGATGAAGGATTGGCTGACATTATAGCAATGATACAACATCAAGATCTGCAGAAATTTGTGGAGTTAAATGGGTTCATATACCCTGACTTGGTGAAAGTATTTTACACAAATCTCAAGCATGATGGGTTTGTTTTAACTTCCAAAGTGAAAGGAAAGGAAATGATCATAAACAACTCTGTTTGGAGAAGAGTGGGTGACTTCAAAACTGATGGCATTGTGGTTAGCAGGGGTTTGTGTGGTTCCTTGGAGAATTTCAACAAAGTCCAGACATACAGGGAGTGCTTAAGGAATCCTCAAGGGTCTGTTTGTGGATTTCAGGTTGGTGGATTAACCTTGACAGCTAGGGTGCTTACTTTTATCATCACATGGATGATCACTCCAAGGGGAAGTAATCATGCTACATTGAATGAACGTGATCTTCTTCTAATTTTTTGTTTGATGAAATCTGTAAGAATTAACTGGATACATATCATCAAGGATCACATGATGAAGTCCAAAAGGCTGCCTGATTATCGTCTCCCATATGCTGTGCTAATTTCAAAATTCCTTGATGTTAGACAAATAGCATCAAGAGTGGGGGTGAATTGATGTAATTAAGATGTTTACCCCTTTTCGATTAGCCTGAAAAACGTTAAACGGAGCGGAAGCAGTAAACAAAATAAAAGTATAAGGGAAGAGAAGAACACAAGGATATATACTGGTTCGGGTATAGCCAACCCTACGTCCAGTGCCCAGTCACCTCAATTAGAAAATGACTCCCAAACACTATCTTTAGAAAAACTATTACAAACAATATTACAATTGAGACTTGTAAAAGAAAATCTAAAGACTGAACACCTCTCTTGAAACCCACAAGAGATGAAAACACCTCCCTTGAGAACTCACAAGGGATGAACCACTACACCAACACTGGTGTTGACAGATAAACAATAAAAAACTAGAACAGTATCACCTGGAAAGAGAGAATCCAAAACAACGTTAATGATCGTTAGCTTCTTTCACAAGTGATAAAGAATGTTGTAGACCAGAGAGTGTAAACAAATGATTTTGTGCTTGAGTTTTTAGCTCTGTGTCTATCAACTTGTATTTTTCCTCTTTATATAGAGAATGAAATCTGAGAAAACCTTTCACAGTATTAAAAACTATTTATGAAATGTTCACACATTTAAAATCTTTTATGAAATCTGAAAGCGTAAGATCCGTATAATAATTGAAAACATTTATGATTTTAAATGCCAATTTGAAATTCAAAATACTTTTCGAAAAACTGTTTGAAAAGATTTGTTTGAAAACAACATAATTGATTTTGTTAAAAACCATCGAATATGTTATATCGATCGATTTGTTAAAAAACAGTTTTACTCTTTGAAAACTATCACGAGTGAAAGAGTGCTGGATTAGTTTGTTGGTTTCGATTTCTCTTATTCCAGAATAATACGACTCAACCAACACCAACAGAACTCCAACTTCGATCTAAGCTCCACCGATACTTCAACACTTCAACTCTTCGATCTTTTCAACCTTCAATCTGGTTTGCTTGAGAAAACATCAAAACTCGATATACCTTCAAAGAGACTTGACTTGATCCTCTTTGGTAACATTCTCCCCCTTTTTGATGATGATCAAGAAAAATTATTTAAGAAGAGTTTGAAGAAAAGAAATTGCTTGACTTTGAAGTCAGCTCAAGATTAGTACTGGAGATAGCATAAACATAAAAAAAAACTGGACTCCCCCTATTTTGGGTATTACTATACTCCCTTTTGAAAAAACATATTATATTTATCTCTTTTCAAAAACATATACATTTCTCCCCCTTTTTATTGATAATCATCGAAAAACATACAGATAGATAAAACAATATCGAATAAAAGCATGTTATCGATGTTCATGCAAAACTTGAAATATAAAAACGAATTACCATCCAAAATTCCTAATGCGATACGCAAATTATAAAACCTATCTCTAGGCAAAGGTTTGGTAAAGATATCTACTAACTGATGTTTGGTATCGATATACTCTATTATGCAATCTCCTTTTAAGATATGGTCTCTAATAAAATGATGCCTAATCTCAATGTGTTTAGTTTTAGAATGCATTATAGGATTTCTAGTGAGATTAATTGCACTAGTACTATCACACTTAAGAGGGATATGATCTAACAAAATACTATAATCTTCTAACTGGTTTTTCATCCATAAAAGCTGTGAGCAACAAAAACCGGCTGCTATATACTCAGCTTCAGTTGTGGATAGAGAAACACAAGCCTGTTTCTTAGAATGCCAAGAAACAAGTGAACAGCCAAGTCGGTGACATGTCCCACTTGTACTTTTACGTCCGGTTTACATCCTCCATAATCCGAATCTGAATATCCTATAAGGCTAGGTGAACCTCCAGGAGGATACCAAAGACCAAGCGATTTAGTTCCTTTTAGATATTTTATTATTCTCTTACATGACAACTAGGTGTGATTCCTTAGGATTAGATTGATATCTAGCACAAACACACACACTATGTATAATATCAGGTCTGCTTGCTATAAGATAAAGTAAAGAACCAATCATACCTCTGTATTTGGTTTGATCCAACTTCTTACCTTTTTCATCTTGATCTAAGTAACAAGATGTTGCCATCGGGGTAGCTGCTTCTTTTGCATTCTCTAATTCCAATTTCTTTAACAGTTTTGAGCAGTACTTTGATTGCGATATAAAAATTCCTTTGATGTTTTGCTTAATTTGTAAACCTAGAAAATATGTTAGCTCTCCCATCATCGACATCTCGAACTCACCCTGCATTATCTTAGCAAATTCTTGGCAAAGATCATTGTTAGTCGATCCAAATATAATATCATCAACATAAATTTGAACTATAATAATATTGTTCTTCGATTCTTTAATAAATAGAGTTGGATCTACTTTACCTCGTTGATAATCATGGCTTACTAGAAAATTACTTAGCCTTTCATACCATGATCTGGGCGCTTGTTTAAGTCCATATAGTGCTTTCTTAAGCTTGTAGACATGATTCGGATATTTATAATCTTCAAATCCAGGAGGTTGACAGACATATACTTCTTCTTTGATATATCCGTTCAGAAAAGCACTTTTCACATCCATTTGATATAATTTAAACTTCATAATTGCTGCGTAAGCTAGTAGGATTCTTATTGCTTCGTGTTGGAATAAATGGCTGAGTTTAAGAGGGGGGGTGAATTAAACTTTCAAAGATTTTCGAAACCCAATGCCCAAATATGAAAAACCAGATTCGGATTGAAGATTAAAACCAGTTTTAATAGGTTCTTGAAATGCTTTTAATCAATTGATCATATATCCAATTCAATTACAATTTAAAATTCAATTACCGAATGTAAAAGATCAAAGGAAGAAGAACAACACAGCAGATTTATACTGTTTCACCTTTCAACAAAGGCTACATCCAGTTTCCTAACCACACAAATTCAATCAATTCACTAAAAACCAGTTTTTACATGAACACTACATGCAAAACGAAAACCAGAAAGCTGCACCTAGTCTTGAACCCTACAAGACCTCTAAACACTTGTAAAACCCTATTACAAGAACCCTTAATCACCACGATTAAGAGACGAACACGCAGACTAACAAACACACAAAGAATTGGATTGAATTCACCTGGAAATTCGGTGCAGAAAGCAAAGCAGAGCAAGAACTATGAACAAAAAGCAGAGCATGCAAATCTTGATTCAATTCGCAATCAATTGGATCTTGGACTTCTTGGAGTGATTCGCAAATTGATTTAGAGTGTAAGAGAAACGTTCTTGCTCAGTGGGTTCTTCTAAAAATGTTTCGTCACTTAGTTCTTTGAATTTCAAGTTATATATAGAAAGCTGTTAAAGCGATTCGACGAGAATAGTCGGTTGAAATCGCATTTTAGCAGGTTGTTTTCATTAAAACCAAATTTCCAGTGAGCACCCTTTTTCTGGAACTTGAAATCAGTCAGTTGAAAACCCGTTTTAACTAGCTATTCCAGAAAACTAGAATTCCTAAACAAAGGCTCCAGGATTTTAACTGGTTTAATTTTCGAAAACAGTTAGCTAAAATTTCCCAAATACAAAGCTTGAAAAACGAAGAACAGTTTAACTGGTTGAAATCAGATTTTTAACCAGTTAAAAAATAGTTAAACCTTTGAAAACAATTTAAAACCTTTTTTAAAACATTTCAAAACATTTTAAACCCCAAGATTAAGTCCAAGATTAATTGAAATGCATCTTACCACACAACCTAAGACTCTCTAAACACAAGACATAATCTTCATTCTTCAAGCACCATCATCTTCATCATCAAAGGTGGTTGGAGACATCCAATCCACTTGAAACCAAGTCTTCAAGTCCAACAAACTGCCCCTATTTGATGATGACAACCACTTGATGCATTCATTATATTTGAAGAATGTAAGAGTCCTGCACAAAAACAAAATACAGCAGCAGAAATAGCAGAACAGTGTGGTAGATAAAAAATATAGCAAAAACAGAGCAGCAGCATCAGCAGTGCAGCGTTGGAGATTCAGATAGCAGATTCAGATTCTCCCCCTTTCACCAGATTCTCCCCCTTTCACTTGCTCTTGCGCTTCATGTGCCTTCAAATGCATTCAACAATTTCTCCCCCTTTGGAATCATCAAATAGCTCAAGGGAATTGAAATAAAATAGCATATGCAGCAAATTAAAAATTGTTCAAGATACATGGGAATTTAACCCAATTAAAAACAGCAACAACAACACAAACTAACAGAAATTAAAAGGCACAAGAGATACACGGGAAACAACAACAGCAGGAGAGACAACATGCTGAAACTAACAACAGCAGATTTCAATGACAGCATAGCAGAAATAGCAGCAGAGATCATTTATCATCTTCTCCACCATCATCACTAGGAGTAGTATAACAACCCATATTTATTTGTGCAAGTTGGGCTTGTAAATCTTCAATACTTTGATCAATGCGCCCAAACCTATTCATGCAGTAGTTGTGATGATATTGTTGATGAGATTGGATGGAATCAAATCTTTGTAACACTGCTTGTTCAAACAATGAAAGTGGAGGTCCACGGTCAACTGGAGGAACATAAGGTACAATATCTCCCATCATGGAGTAGCCTTCTACACCAGGTTCAGAATTTCCAGCTTCATCAGTTGCAGCTCCAGCACCAGCAGAAGTTCCAGCAGCGTTTGTCCCTGCATTGACAGCTTCCTATCCAGCAGTCCATGCTCCATTGCTTTTGGTGAAGCCAAACTTAAAGAGAAAGCCATTGTCCAGCTGATGGGATCGCCCTATGCTGATTTTCTGTTCTCCTCTAATGTCCACACCAAAATACTCAAGGAATTTGGAAATTATCACAGCATATGGAAGACGATAATCAGGCAGCCTTTTGGACTTCATCATGTGATCTTTGATGATATGTATCCAGTTAATTCTCACAGATTTCATCAAACAAAAAATTAGAAGAAGATCACCTTCATTCAATGTAGCATGATTGCTTCCCCTTGGAGTGATCATCCATGTGATGATAAATGTAAGCACCCTTGCTATCAAGGTCAGTCCACCCACCTGAAATCCACGAACAGATCCTTGAGGGTTCCTCAAACATTCTCTGTACGTTTGCACCTTGTTAAATTCTTCCAAGGAGCCACACAAACCCCTGCTAACCACAATGCCGTCAGTTTTGAAGCCCCCTACTCTTCTCCAAATAGAGTTGTTTTTGATCATTTCCTTTCCTTTCACTTTGGAAGTTAAAACAGATCCATCATGTTTGAGATTTGTGTAAAATACTTTCACCAAGTCTGGATATATGAACCCATTTAATTCCAGAAATTTCTGCGAGATCCGATGTTGAATCATGGCTATAATGTCGGCCAATCCTTCATCTTCCGACCACTGAAAGCGAGCACTTTTGGTGAGTTTACGACCTTCCCTACTGATATGGGATTGAAGCTTCTCAATCCTCTTTTCATCACCTTCGAACCAAGCTTCTATAGACCCATGTCTATAAGTATGAGTTGCTGGAATTTCAGGTTCCTTATTTTTGGATGACCCAGCATTTTTTTATCTCTTCCTTGGGTTGCTTGAAGATGCCATTTCAGAAAAGATAAAGTGTAGAGAAACAGAGTATAGAGAATGGATTATGGAGATTTTTTTTACACGGGCAGGGTGAATAACAGTGAAGCAATGCACAACACATGTATTTAACATTTCAGATTTTCAGGTTTTATCAAATCAATGCTTTACAAAGAAGGAATCAAATGCATTCAGTTGGAATATATTGGACAGAGATATGCAGCAGGCACAGATTTGACCAAAGAATTCAGTTGGTTGAGTGTAATACGTATTTGGAGAGAGAAACCAGCTAAAAAGTAAAGCAAAGCCACTACAAGACAAAATAGGAGTCAAGATTCTTTTAACCAGCTTTATCTATCATGTTTAAATGCACAATTCTCAATTAATCAACTTAAATGCACCAATTGAATGTGAATCAATGCAGTTTAACAGTAAATTCGTTCAAATTTTAAGCTTTGCATGGTGACAGGAAATTTCAGTCAGTTGATTTATGAGAAACAGCTGATTAAAATAGAAATCCTGATACTGATTTAATGCATTTAACTGACTAAATCGACAGTTTAACTGGCTAAAACAGAAACAGATATCACTGCACATCCACTGTAGCCCCAAATTAGGCAAAACAACTGATTAAAAGCACGAAACAACTAACTAAAATTCTGAATATCACTGCAGATTTCACTTATAACATACAATATGCAAATCTAACTGCAATTAATCAAGAAATATGCAGATTTAAACATTCAAACACACAAAAACAGCATGACTAACAGCAGAAATGAATCACATACACGAATTACATCACATTTGAAACATCAAGAACACCCAACACATTTCTTAATTGGAAAAACCTATCTTTTGGGAGTGGTTTGGTAAATAT
The DNA here is from genome assembly GCA_030347555.1 of Lablab purpureus. Classification (NCBI taxonomy): domain Eukaryota; kingdom Viridiplantae; phylum Streptophyta; class Magnoliopsida; order Fabales; family Fabaceae; genus Lablab; species Lablab purpureus. The sequence goes on from CM059263.1 coordinate 24,117,296, forward strand.
ATCAGCAAGTTGGTTATTAGAATCAACAAATTCAATTATGCAATCTCCTTTTTGAACATGATCCCTAATGAAATTGTGCCTTATTTCTATATGCTTTGTTCTAGAGTGCAAAATAGGATTTTTTGTTAAGTTGATAGCACTTGTATTGTCGCACCTAATAGGAATCAAAAAGCTGCTGTTTTAACCAAAGAGTTTAAGCACAACGGCTCCAGCTGCAACATACTCGACTTGAGCGGTAGACAAAGCCACACTAGCTTGCTTTTTGCTATGCCATGATACTAGACTACTTCCTAGTAGATGACAAGTTCCACTAGTGCTTTTTCTATCAAGTTTACATCCAGCAAAGTCTGCATCCGAATAGCCCACTAGATTAAAAGAAGCACCTTTAGGATACCACAAACCAACATTAATAGTTCCTTTTAGATATTTCAAGATTCTTTTGGCAATTGCAAAATGTGATTCTTTAGGATTAGATTGAAACCTAGCACACATGCATACACTAAACGTTATATCAGGCCTACTAGCAGTTAGATATAATAGTGAACCAATCAAACCTCTATACTTAGTGGAATCAAAAGGTTTACCACTTTCATCCGCATCAAGATAGCTGTTGGTAGCCATGGGTGTGCTTGATTCTTTGCATTTGTCCATCTCATATTTCTTTAATGACTCTTTGCAATATTTTGGTGATTGAGGAATGTTCCATGATCTAATTGCTTGACTTGTAAGCCTAAGAAGAAGTTTAGATCACCCATCATTGACATCTCAAACTCCCCCTGCATAGCTGCAACAAATTCTTCACAAAGCTTCTCATTAGTGGATCCAAAGATTATATCATCCACATAAACCTGCACCAGTATAATGTTGTCCAAAGACTTTCTAATGAACAAAGTTTTATCAACTTGGCCCCTTTCAAAGTTTTGAGAGATAAGAAAGTTACTTAACCTTTCATTCCATTGTCTTGGAGCTTGCTTGAGTCCATAAAGAGCCTTCTTGAGCTTATATACACGGTTAGGAAATTTGTGATCAACAAATCCAGATGGTTGTGAAACATAAATTTCTTCATTTATATATCCATTCAAAAATGCACTTTTCACATCCATTTGATGAAGTTTGAATCCAATCATGCATGAGAAAGCAAGTAATAACCTAACGACTTCTAACCTAGCAACGGAGCATATGTTTCCTCATAATCTATTCCTTCCTCTTGGTTATACCCTTTAGCTACAAGCCTAGCCTTGTTTCTAGTTATTACTCCTTGATCATTCATTTTATTTTTAAACACCCACTTTGTGCCAATTATATTCATGTTAGGTGTGCAAGGGACTAGTTCCCAAACCTCATTCCTTTTAAATTGGTTCAGTTCATCTTGCATTGCCAAAATCCAGTTTTCATCTAATAAAGCATCATCAACACATTTAGGCTCAACTTGGGAAACAAATGCAGCGATTAAACATGTATCATGCATAGACCTTCTTGTAGAAACACCTCTACGAACATCTCCTATCACATTTCCAATGGACGAGTTGCGAGGCACCCTCCATTCTTTAGGTAGATCATTTTTGCGAGAATTTAATTACGGTGTCGGGATTTCGATCAAGTTCTTTACGATTTTCACTAGCTAAAATTCCACCTACAGCAGCTTTATCAGTTTCTACATGCCCAGTTGATACACCTTCAATTAAGTTCTCTTCACCTGCACCACTCACTGCACCTTCATTTTGCACATTAGTCTCATAAAAAACAACATGTATTGATTCCTCAATGATAGCTAATCTCTTGTTGAAGATCCTATATGCTTTGCTATGTAAAGAATAGCCTAAAAACATTGCATCATCAGCTTTAGCATCAAATTTGCCAAGTTTTTCTTTGCCATTATTTAAAACAAAACACTTGCAGCCAAACACTCTAAGATGTGCTATGTTGGGTTTTCTCCCTTTGTACAATTCATAAGGGGTTTTCTTCAAAATAGGTCTTATCAAAACCCTATTTATTATGTAACATGCAGTATTTACTGCATCCGCCCAAAAATATTTAGGGATGTTTGATTCATTAAGCATTGTCCTAGCTAGTTCCTCAAGTGATCTATTTTCCTCTCAACAACACCATTTTGTTGAGGAGTCCTAGGTGTTGAAAAGTTATGCTTAATCCCATATTTTTCACAAAAATGATTGAACTTTTCATTTTCAAATTCCCTCCATGATCACTTCTAAGAGCACTTATCTCTGCAGCTGTTTTCATTTTGTAAAACCTTGGCAAGTTTCTTAAAAGCATGAAATGCATCACTTTTATTTTTCAGAAACAAAGTCCAAGTAAACCTAGAATAGTCATCAACAATAACCAAAGCATAATAGTTTCCACCAATACTCATTGTTCTAGATGGACCAAACAAATCCAAATGCAGCAATTCCAAAGGTTTTGTTGTAGACACATAATTTTTCAGATTAAAAGAAACTTTGGTTTGTTTACCCTTTTGGCATGCATGACAGATTTTATCTTTCTCAAATTTCAGTTTAGGTAACCCTAAAACAAGTTCTTTTGAAAACAGTTTTTCCAAATGGTTCATGTTAATATGTGCAGCTCTCCTATGCCAAAGCCATGAACTATCTTCCTTAGACATGAGACATGTAAAATTAGTTGCACACATATGATCAAGATCAAGCATATAAATGTTCTCAATTCTCTTGCCTAACATGCAGATTTTATCAGAATTTTTCTCAATGATCTTGCAATGATTTGATTCAAAAATGATTCTAAAACCTTTATCACATAGCTGGCTAATACTAAGAAGATTATGCTTCAAACCTTCAACATATAACACGTTTTCAATGAGGATTGAAGAAATGTTACCAACATCACCACTTCCAAGGATTTTCCCTTTATTATTATCTCCATATGTGACAAAACCTCCATTTTTCAAGGTGAGTTTGACAAACTTCCTTTTGTCACCACACATGTGCCTTGAACGACCATTTGTCTAGATACCACAATGATTCCTTGGCCTTCGAGAACACCTGCAAAACACAATCAATGGAGAGAATTTGGTACCCACATCAATTTGGGTCCAACAAAGTTAATAACCTTTCTACCACATTTTGGCTTCCAAATATATTGACCACTAGGAACACCAAATTTTCTGATTTTGCATGATTTTGAAGTATGTCCCTTGTTCATACAATAAAAGCATGTAATAGATGAAGTCTTTGGACGGTTTTCTATGTGAAAAGAAATTTCTATAAGGCTTGTTGTTTCTTTTGAAAACCATTTTTAAATCCAAGTCCAACTCTATTCGTTACACAATTTTTAAAATCTAAAAGTGTATCCAAGTTGGCTCTTCCCATGGTGAATTTAGCTAGAGATTTGTTCAAATACTCAATTTGATTTTCTAAAGTTCTGCAGTTTGTGCAGATTTTTCCAGCATGTTCATCATTGCAACTTGAAGCCTTGTAAATCATTTCCAGATTTTCAAAATCAGTTTTTGAATTTTCCAGCTCTTTCTCTAGCTCTTTCACCTTGTTCTCTAGCCAATTGTTCATTCCTTTAAGCCTATTGTTTGAACAAGCAGCCTTATTAGCCTTTTCATGCAATTCCGAGAAAATTTTGCAGCGGTGATCATATGGAAGACCATTTTGAGTAGTTGAGGAACTTACACTACTTGCTGTATCATGATCGGCCATAAGGCAAAGATTGGCCCTTTCATCATCACTTGAAGAATCACTAGAGGAGATATCATTCTCATCCCATGCTATGTAAGCCTTCTTGGTTTTGAATGATTTTTCAAGCTTCTTTTCTCCATTCCTCTATTTGTTTTGTCAGTATGGACATTCATCCTTAATATGTCCCTGTTTTCCACAACCAAAACAAGTAAAGTTAGAAGAAGAAGCTAAATCAGATTTTTTATTATACCTCTTGTTCTTGTAATCTTTGTTCTTGTATTTCAAGAACTTGTTGAACTTTCTAACTAAGAGGTTCAGATTTTCTGCATCACTTCCTCCATGTCCTTCATCCTCACTATTCTCCTCCTTGTGAACCAAAGTCTTCAAGGCCAGCCCTTTCTTTTTCTTGTCACTATCTTCTTGTTCAGCAAGTCTATTCAACTCAAGCTCATGTTCCCTTAGCTTTCCAAAAAGTGCAGCAACATTCATTGTTGACAAGTCCTTGGATTCGAAATTGCTTTGTTACTTTGGGTTGCCAACTTTATCCAAACATTTCAGCACTTTGATGTTCAGCTCCTCTTTCTCAAACACTTTTCCAAGGCCGATCAGATGGTTTATAATGTGTGTAAACCTCTTTTGCACATCTGAAATAGTTTCTCCTGGAAGCATTCTGAGCATCTCATACTCTTGGATTAAAGTATGCTTTCTAGCTCTTTTAACATCAGTTGTTCCTTCATGAGTAACCTCCAACACTTCCCACATTTCTTTAGCATTGGAACAACTGTGAAACACGAAAGAATTCATCAAGATTAAGTGCGGATGTAATGATGTTCTTTGCTTTACAATCATATTGCACTTTCTTTTGTTCATCAGCATTTAAACTTTCCCATGGTTTCTCTTCTTTAGGGATATACGGTCCATTGACTATAGCATTCCAAATCCCTATATCAATTGATTCAATGAAAATCTTCATTCTAACCTTCCAAAATGGATAGTTTACCCGAGAAAACATTGGTGGCCTGTTTATAGAAGCACCCTACTGCAAAGGCAATTTTCCTTGACCATGTTTGAAATTTTTCAGAAAACTTGAATATTTTTCAAGAACCGCCAGCTCTTGATACCAATTGTTGGAATAAATGGCTGAGTTTAAGAGGGGGGGTGAATTAAACTTTCAAAGATTTTCGAAACCCAATGCCCAAATATGAAAAACCAGATTCGGATTGAAGATTAAAACCGGTTTTAATAGGTTCTTGAAATGCTTTTAATCAATTGATCATATATCCAATTCAATTACAATTTAAAATTCAATTGCTGAATGTAAAAGATCAAAGGAAGAAGAACAACACAGCAGATTTATCTTGGTTCACCTTTCAACAAAGGCTACATCCGGTTTCCTAACCACACAAATTCAATCAATTCACTAAAAACCAGTTTTTACATGAACACTACATGCAAAACGAAAACCAGAAAGCTGCACCTAGTCTTGAACCCTACAAGACCTCTAAACACTTGTAAAACCCTATTACAAGAACCCTTAATCACCACGATTAAGAGACGAACACGCGACTAACAAACACACAAAGAATTGGATTGAATTCACCTGGAAATTCGGTGCGAAAGCGAAAGCAGAGCAAGAACTATGAACAAAAAGCAGAGCATGCAAATCTTGATTCAATTCGCAATCAATTGGATCTTGGACTTCTTGGAGTGATTCGCAAATTGATTTAGAGTGTAAGAGAAACGTTCTTGCTCAGTGGGTTCTTCTAAAAATGTTTCGTCACTTAGTTCTTTGAATTTCAAGTTATATATAGAAAGCTGTTAAAGCGATTCGACGAGAATAGTCGGTTGAAATCGCATTTTAACCAGGTTGTTTTCATTAAAACCAAATTTCCAGTGAGCACCCTTTTTCTGGAACTTGAAATCAGTCAGTTGAAAACCCGTTTTAACTAGCTATTCCAGAAAACTAGAATTCCTGAACAAAGGCTCCAGGATTTTAACTGGTTTAATTTTCGAAAGCAGATCGACTAAAATTTCCCAAATACAAAGCTTGAAAAAGCGAAGAACAGTTTAACTGGTTGAAATCAGATTTTTAACCGGTTAAAAAATAGTTAAACCTTTGAAAACAATTTACAACCTTTTTTAAAACATTTCAAAACATTTTAAACCCCAAGATTAAGTCCAAGATTAATTGAAATGCATCTTACCACACAACCTAAGACTCTCTAAACATAAGACATAATCTTCATTCTTCAAGCACCATCATCTTCATCATCAAAGGTGGTTGGAGACATCAAATTCACTTGAAACCAAGTTTTCAAGTCCAACACTTTGAGCCTTGCAACTGGCACATATGTTTCGTCATAGTCAATTCCTTCTTCTTGACTATAACCTTTCGCTACTAGTCTTGCCTTATTTTTGGTTATGTTGCCATTTTCATCGAGCTTGTTCCTGAAAATCCATTTTGCTCCAATTAACTGCATAGAATTGTTTCTCGGAACTAGATCCCACACTTCATTCCTTTTAAACTGATTTAACTCTTCTTGCATCGATTGAATCCAATATTCATCTTGTAAAGCTTCTTCGATGCTTTTGGGTTCTACTTATGAGACAAAAGCTACATTCATACAGAAGTTGTTTATTTGGCTTCTCGTTGTAACTCTTCGATCCATATCTCCTATAACATTATCCAACGATAGTCCTCTCGGTGTTCTCCATTCCTTTGGAAGTTCTTGAACTGTTGTTGGTTCATTGAGATTCAAATTCTCGAGGCTTTTTCTGAGGTTTTGACACTTTCGTCTTGAGGTTGATCTTTCTCGATAGCTCCCTGTTCTTCTTCTATATCTATTGATTTCTTCCTCGACTCAAGAGGATTTTCCTCAAGGTCCAAAAATTCATCAAACGTTACATGAGCAGATTCTTCTACATGTAATGTTCTCCTATTATATACTCTATATGCTTTACTGGTTAAAGAGTATCCTAAAAATATTGCTTCATCTACTTTTGAATCGAATTTTCCAAGATTACTCTTTCCATTGTTTAAAACAAAACATTTGCACCCAAAAACTTTAAGATGAGAAGTGTTTGGTTTTCTGCCTTTAAAAAGCTCATACGGTGTTTGTTTCAAAACGGGTCTTATTAAAGTTCTGTTCAAAACATAACATGCAGTAGACACTACATCTGCCCAAAAATATTTTGGAAGATTGTTTTCATTTAACATGGTTCTGGCTAATTCTTCCAAAGATCTATTCTTTCTTTCTACAACTCCATTTTGTTGAGGGGTTCTTGGACAAGAGAAATTATGAGAAATTCCTAGTTCTTCACAAAAGGTTTCAAATAACTCATTTTGAAATTCCCCACCATGATCACTTCGAATAAACTTGATTTTTAAATCTTTTTCATTTTGAATAGCCTTGACAAATTTCTTAAAAGAGCTAAAAGCATTATTTTTAGTTACCAAAAAGAACGTCCAGGTAAATCTAGAATAATCATCTACTATAACTAAAGCATAGTAATTACCGCCTAAGCTTCTTGTTCTAGAGGGACCAAATAAATTCATATGTAAAAGCTCTAAAGGTTTTGATGTAGAAACGATTTTCTTACTTTTGAAAGATGTTTTTGTTTGTTTTCCTTTTTGACAAGCAGCACAAATTCTATCTTTTTCAAAACTTAATTTTGGAAGACCGATTACCAAATCTTTTGAAATTAAACGACTTAAATGATGCATGTGAATGTGTGCAGCTCTCCTATGCCATAACCAAGGATCCTCTTCCTTAGTTACAAGACGAGGAGATGGTCCTAGATGAGCTGCTAAGATCGATAATATAAATATTGTTTAGTCTCGTACTGTCAAGACAGTTTCATTTGATTCTTCCTTGATAATGTTGCACGTCTTTGATTCAAAGATAATCTTAAGTCCTTTGTCACATAATTGACTTATGCTTAAAAGATTATGCTTTAAACCTTCTACCAGCAAAACTCCTTGAATCACAAAGTCATCGTTGATCTTGATTGTTCTTGAGCCAAGAATTTTTCCTTTGTTATTATCTCCATATGTAACATAACCTTGGCTTTTCTTTGTGAGACTTTGAAACTTTTCTTTGTCACTCAGGTCATGTGTCTTGAACATCCATTGTCAAGAAACCAAACTGATTTTTATGCTTGTAGATTGCACGCAACACAAATATAATTATTTAGGTACCCTTTTTAGTCTTGGGTCCTTAGAAGTTAGTAGAAACAACTTTCTCAACCCTTTATTGACAAAAAATAAAAACTAATGTCATTTAATCGAAAATGTTGTCATAATCGATTAAATGTTATCGAAAAAGATTTTAATGCGAGCAGTTTTTATATCTTTGATTTTTAGGAATCCATTTAAATATGCCATTAGGTATGCCAACATGTTTTACAAAACATTTATTTGATGAATGACCAATTTTCATGCAATAAAAACAACTTAACTTTTGTGGAGGAGTTTTAAAATAATTTATGTGAAAATGTTGTTTTTCTCGAAAACTTGTTTTCTTCGATTCTTTTACAAAGATAGTTTTATGGGGTCCTAGACTTTTCTTGGGAATATAACCAAGACCAGCTTTACTAGAGCTCCCCCTATATGTACTCGACATATTTTCAAGATTTTGTCTTGAATCTAAAAATTTATTTAAAGTCTTTTCGAGCTTAAAAATTTTATTTTCAAGATGAATACAATTTTCGTAAGGTTTGATCACTTCCTTATTTTTCGATGTTGATTTAAATTTTTCAAAATCATTTTTCACACTTTCATTTTCCTTCTCCACAAGACTTAGTTTATTTTCTAAAGCATGAAAATTTTGTTTCAAAATAGAATGCTTTTTTATCAGTTTATTGAAATTGATGTAAAGATTTTGATACTCTGCATGTAATTCATCATATTCATTTTTAGAGTTAGTAGAGCTTATCTTTGACGTGGCTTCATCTTCACTGTTTGCCATTAAGCACAGATTTGCTTCTTCCTCTCTATCACTATCATCTATCGAACTTTCAGAGGTTGTCGATTCATTATCCTCCCATGCAATGTATGCCTTCTTTTTGTATGGTTTGAAGGGCTTCTTCGATTTCTTCTTTTCCTTTTCCTGGTCTTCCTTTTTGGTATAGGGACAGTCCAATTTTATATGACCAAATCGATTGCATCCGTAGCATTTGTAGTTTGTTGCTTGGTCATTTTCTTTCTTTGTAGATCGACTCTTTTTCCTGTTCTTCATGAACCTGGAAAATAGTTTTACCATTAAGGAAATATCACTATCGGAAAACTCACCTTCGATGTCATCTTTCGATTTCTCGGCTTTGAATGCAATGTTTTTGACTTTAACATTGTCTTCTCCATCTTTTAATCTCTTAAGCTCCATCTCGTGTTCTCTCAACTTTCCAAACAAAGTTGCTACATTCATCTTTGTTAAGTCTTTAGACTTTGATATGGAAGTGACTTTCGGTTGCCAATTCCTATCGAGAGACTTGAGAATCTTGGTGTTCAGCTCCTCATTCGAAAAGCTTTTTCCCAGAGCTTCTAGATGATTTACTATATGGGTGAACCGCGTTTGGAAATCACTAATACTTTCGTTTTGTCCGATTGACAGCAATTCGTATTCTTGGACAAGTGTGTTCTTCCTTGCACGTTTTACTTCGTCCGTTCCTTCATGAGTCACTTCCAGAGTATCCCACATCTCTTTTGCAGTTTTGCATCTTGATATCCTGTAAAATTCATCACGAGTGACAGCAGAAACAATAGCGTTACGAGCTCTTACATCGTATTGTTCTCGTTTGTTCTCATCTGGTGTCCACTGATGAAACGCCTTTGGTGTTTCTCCTTCAGCACCTGTGACCATTGGTACGTAGGGACCACTTAGGACAGCATCCCAAACTCCATAATCGAGAGTTTGAAGGAATATCTCCATTCTAGACTTTCAGAAGGGGTAATTGTCACCTTCAAAGAGTGGTGGTCTGTTGATGGATGCACCTTCCCTGTAAACCTGATTCTGCATAGACATCTTAAAGATCTTTTAGAAACAACTTATCTAACCAGGCTCTGATACCACTTGTTAGACAAATAGCATCAAGAGGGGGGGTGAATTGATGTAATTAAGATGTGTTGGCATTTTGCAAGACCAGATTTTTATGAAGACCTAAAGTTTTGATGATGAAGTTTTAGAAAGTTTTAATCAACATTAAAGACTTGTGCCATCTCACAAAGGAAGGCTGCTTGATAGAAAAGGAAAGGCATAAAGAGCATTCAAAGCTTTCAAGAGAGAAGATTGATGAAGATTTTCTCAAGAGCTGAAGGAGCTAGAGTAGAAGGTTCTGTTTTGGGTGTTGGATAAAAAGAGTAAGTCATAAATCCCATTCAAGACCTTCCCAAACAAGAGAGCAAGGTGTTTTCTAACAAAAACGTTTTTCTACGCTTTTTTATTTATTACCATACGTAGATAATCGATTATTTAACTTAAAATTTGAATTAAAAATGTTTAACAAGAAAAATAATCGATTAAGTGTCTTTGATAATCGATTATATTGATTATGGGTTAATATAATCGATTATGGCCTTAATCTAATCGATTATATCAGACGATTTCAGTTTTCCAGTTTTTAAACATGATATAATCGATTAAGCTTTTTATATAATCGATTAATTAAGTCGTTTTTGCGAAATTAATATTAAATCAACCTAAGAATGGAAACTTTGGAGCATTTTCGAATTATAAAATGAAAGAGAATGTCTTAGGTTCTACACATCTGAAAACACGCAAAATATTCAAAGTGTTTCTACGCCTTAGCTTTTTCAAAACCGCTTTCCTGCTCTCTTCAGTTTGATCAAGTCTTTGGAAGTGGTGATCATTGTGCTTAAGCTTTCTATTCAGCACTTATCAGGTGTATTCTTTTACTGTTTTCTTTAAACGGGAAAATTCATCCCTTGGATTGGTTCTAAGGGAGGTGTTTCATCTCTTGTGTGTCAAGAGAGGTGGGTTTCATCCTCAGTGTGTCTGGGGAGGTGTTTTCATCCTTAGTGTGTCTGAGGAGGTGTTTCTTTATCTTTATTTTGTTATTGCATGAATTGGTGTTTGTAATTTCAATTTAAAGATAGTGGGGTGAATCATCACGCATTTGTGGTGGTTGGGAACAGGACGTAAGATTGGCTTAATCCGAACCAGTATAAATCTCTGTGTTCTTTCTCTTTCTCTATATCTTTTAATTGTGGATCATCATAACAATTGCTAATTCAATTCGCCTTAATCAAAAGATAAGAAAAATCCACATCCTAATTTTGAAAAAATTTCAAAATCTGAAAAGTTTTTTAAAAGAGAAAAATTTATTAAAAATCCAATTCACCACCCCTCTTTGTTTTTACACTGCCGTCTTTATTTAACAATTGGCCTCAGAGCTGGTTTTTTTGAAAGTTATTCAAAAACAAGATCCTTATGGCAGACAAAAATCAAAATTTTGCTGAAGGTGCATCTATTCATAGACCACCACTTTTCACAGGTGAAAACTATCCTTTTTGGAAAAAGAGGATGGAAATTTTTCTAAGGTCTAATGATCAAGGCGTTTGGGATGCAATTGTAAATGGTCCATTTATTCCTATGGTTGTTGTTGAAGAAGCGCAGGTACCCAAAAAGAGAGCAAATTGGAGCAAAGATGAATACAACCAGAATCAATGCGATATAAGGGCGTGTAACATGATAGCATCTGCTTTAACCATTGATGAGTTTTACAGGTTGTCGGATTGCACTACAGCAAAGGAGATGTCAGACACTTTAGAAGTCACACATGAAGGAACGGAAGATGTGAAATGATCAAGGAAAAATACCTTGATTCAGAAGTACGAAATGTTCCGGATGAGCAAAGGGGAAACCATATACGACGTCCAAAAGAGATTTACTCACATTGTAAATCACCTCAAGGCGTTAGGTAAGAAATTTGATACGGAAGAATTAAATATGAAAATTTTGAAATCTTTGGACAGGACTTGGCAACCAAAAGTGACGGCCATCACGGAATCAAAGAACCTTTCAAACATGAATATGACAACTCTCTTCGGGAAACTTAGAGAACATGAAATGGAGCTTGGACGCTTTAACGGTGAAGAAGAGGACGTTAAAAGGAAAGGTATTGCCTTAAAGGCTCAATCCATTAAAGAGGAGAGTAGTGACACTGATGATTCAGAAGACGATGATCTTAAGGAATTTGTAAAGAAATACAAAAAGTTCATCAAGAAGAAAGGCAACCATAAGAAAGGTAAGAAATTTGAAAATTCAAATTCTAACGATAATTATAAATGTTATGGTTGTGGCAAAAAGAAGCACATGAGAGCATATTGTCCGAATTCCAAGAAACCTGAAGAAAAAGAAAAGAAAAGCAAGAAGTTCTTCAAAAAGAAGAAGAAAGCATATATCGCTTGGGACGACAATGAAGTGAGTTCTTCTGAAGGTTCAAGTGAATCAGAAGAGGAAGCAAACATTTGTCTCATGGCGGATGATGATGTGGAATCCACGTGCAGCGAGGTAAGTGATTCTGATCTCCCTCATGATTATGATGAATTGCTTGAAGAATTTCTTAACCTTTGTAAAAAATCTGAAAAGCTTTCTTCGGTTCACAGTAAATTAAAAAATGATTTTAAGGCTCTTGAAAAGAAAGTTATTGATTTAGAAGAAGAGAAAAAGGTTTTGAAAGATGATTTGGAAACAGCGAAAATTCCTTGTAAATGCAAAACAAAAATTCCTGTTTGCGAAAATTGTAATGATCTTGCAAATAAAGTTTCTTATCTTGAAACATCTCTTTCAAACATTTCAATGGGAAATAAAAATTTAAACAATGTTTTGAAAGTGCAAAAAGGTTTATATGAAAAAGCAGGTCTTGGTTATAATTTTAGGTATAATCATAAACCTACCAAAACTGTTTTTGTGAAAGGAGAATCGTCTAATTCAAATCAGGATTTTGAAAATATAACCTTCTTTAATAAAACAAATGTTTCTACAAAGAATGTTTATAAAAATGCATATTTCTCAAGAAGAACAAATGTTCCTACATGTTTTTACTGTATGCATAAAGGTCATTCTGTTAACAGGTGCAATATTAAACGTTTTAGTGTTCCTAATGGGAAATACAAATGGGTTCCCAAAGGAAAAATTATTTCTAACCCATGAGGACCCTGATAAGTGATTTTAGGGGACCAGGATATTTCTTGGTTGTATTGCAGGCTGGTTCCAAAGTTCAAAAAGTCTCTTCCGTGTTGAAACAACAAGTGATCAAGTTTATGAAAGGAGGCAAAAACATCAACAAGTTGGCATATTTACCAAACTTTTATCTCTAGTAAGATTTTATGAGCTTAGAAAGGTTCCAGGTAAGTGTTGTTGTTGATTTTAATGTTAATTCAGCATTTTACGAAAATTTACGTATTTAATCGATTAGGTTTCGGGTGTTAATCGATTAAACGCGCTATTTGTGAAAATGTTTTATAACATAATCGATTAAGTTCATGACATAATCGATTAAAGCGCTGGGGAGCAATTTAATCGATTAAGGAATGCACATAATCGATTAAATTTCTGGGTTTTCGTTTTCTGGAAAATTTCGAAGGCAAATAATCGATTAAATGAAGAACATAATCGATTAAATGCACCGTTCTGTATTTTTCTGCAACTCTGATTTTCGAACGTTGGCCATGTTTTCACGAGTTTTGTTTTATTACAACGACTATATTCGTTCCCAACGGATATATTTTCATTAAATCAAAGTTTTATGACCGGATTTCCTTCTATAAATAGCTGGTTTGAGAATCAAAGTGCCTCACTCACCCTTTCTCTCACTCTTGCTGTTTTCTGCTGATATCTTCTGTTCTTGTGCGAATTAATTATCTGTGCTATCTCTGTTACTATATTATTTCGTTGTGCAATTTCTCTTGTCTTTTATATCATCACAATGGCTGATCAAAGAAGAAGGAAGATGCCATCAAGGAGAAGAGGCAAGGAGCCTATGTCTTCTCAACATCAAGAAAGGAGACCTCCAACTCTTGCTGGTTGGATCTCTGATGAAGATATGCAAATTGGGTTTGTTAACAAGTGGAAGGACAGGAAAATTCTTACCCCAAAATATCTATCTTGTGAATTTTTCAGATCTCACGGTTTTTCATTTCGAGAATTTTTAGTAGCAAATGGGCTGCAACAATTTGTGGAGATGGAAGGGCATTCTATCCGGACTTGGTTAGAGTGTTTTACATGAATTTAACATCAAGGAAAGCTAGTCCAAGCACTAAAGTGAAGGGTGTAAGGATCCACTTTGATGAAGATTTGTGGAACAATGTAGCTGGTCTCTCAACTCAAGGCATAAACATCACATATGGCTTTGAGGACTTCAATAAGTTGGTAGAATTCAGAAAATTCTGCAAGGATCCGAATTGACAAGTTGAGAACTTGTACAAAGTTGGTAATGTAAAACTTAATGAGTGTATGTTGCATTATGTTATTGTTTGGGTTTTAGTTGCTAGAGGCACTAATCATGCCCAACTTACTAAGGAAGACATTCTCTTAATGTATGGATTCCTTAATAATGTTAGCATAGATTGGCCTTCAATTATTCTTGATAATATGTTTAAAGCCACTAGGCTTTCCTCTTTTGCATTACCCTATATGGGCTTGAAGGGGAGAACAAGCAGATTTTGCTAAGCAATAGCAAAATTGGGAAAAATGTTCTAAGGCATATGGGCCTCATAGAACAAGGCAACAGGTTTAGACAAAGAGAAGATGAACCTACTGCAATGGAGGAGGATGATGAAGAACCACCACCTCAACCTCAACCTCAACCAGGGTCAATGGAGGATCATATACTTTCAAGAATGGACACAATGATGAATCTTCACACTTATCAATATGAAGATCTTTGTCACAGACTTTCAAGACTCAATAGAAGAGTGTATAGAGTTGAAAGGAAAATGGAAATTGAAGAAATATCTCCTGAAGAAGATAATACAACATCCTCAAGAGGCAAACAGCCAGCCAATGATGAGGAAGATGAAGAAGATAGTGAAGAAACAGAATAGGCTACAAGTTTACTTTTCCTTAGCTTGTTCTTCATTATTTTCAGCTGCTGTATTTGTTTTTCTCTCTATAATTTCTGTGTATATAATTTTCTTCTGCTGTAATTATCTCTGAAAATTGTAATCTTTTTGAAAATGATAAAAATAAAGGGGGAGAAAAATATTTGCTTTGATATGAAAATCTGTCTAGTTATTATAGCTTTTAAGAAAATTAATTTCAGGGGGAGCTTTAGGAAATATTTCAAATAAGTGCCTAATATAGCTTAAACATTAAAGAGCAAAGTTTAAGGGGGAGCTTTTAGAAATAATTTCTAGTCATTAATTTCCTTGAAATCTCTTTTTCAAAATTCAAAATTGAAACTTAAATGCTATGTGACTGCCTATTTTATTTCCTTTGTGAACTAATTTTTATGATGGAGATATCCGTACATTATTTTCAAGATTTTCAGGATATCAATCACAAGTCTCTATGTTTCTTTTTATCATCATCAAAAAGGGGGAGATTGTTGGCATTTTGCAAGACCAGAGTTTTATGAAGACCTAAAGTTTTGATGATGAAGTTTTAGAAAGTTTTAATCAACATTAAAGACTTGTGCCATCTCACAAAGGAAGGTTGCTTGATAGAAAAGGAAAGGCATATAGAGCATTCAAAGCTTTCAAGAGAGAAGATTGATGAAGATTTTCTCAAGAGCTGAAGGAGCTAGAGTAGAAGGTTCTGTTTTGGGTGTTGGATAAAAAGAGTAAGTCATAAATCCCATTCAAGACCTTCCCAAACAAGAGAGCAAGGTGTTTTCTTGCAAAAACGTTTTTCTACGCTTTTAATTGATTACCATACGTAGATAATCGATTATTTAACTTAAAATTTGAATTAAAAATGTTTAACGAGCAAAATAATCGATTAAGTGTCTTTGATAATCGATTATATTGATTCTAGGTTAATATAATCGATTATGGCCTTAATCTAATCGATTACATCAGACGATTTCAGTTTTCCAGTTTTTAAACATGATATAATCGATTAAGCTTTTTATATAATCGATTAATTAAGTCGTTTTTGCGAAATTAATATTAAATCAACCTAAGAATGGAAACTTTGGAGCATTTTCGAATTATAAAATGAAAGAGAATGTCTTAGGTTCTACACATCTGAAAACACACAAAATATTCAAAGTGTTTTTGCGCCTTAGCTTTTTCAAAACCGCTTTCCTGCTCTCTTCAGTTTGATCAAGTCTTTGGAAGTGGTGATCATTGTGCTTAAGCTTTCTATTCAACACTTATCAGGTGTATTCTTTTACTGTTTTCTTATACGGGAAAATTCATCCCTTGGATTGGTTCTAAGGGAGGTGTTTCATCTCTTGTGTGTCAAGAGAGGTGGGTTTCATCCTCAGTGTGTCTGGGGAGGTGTTTTCATCCTTAGTGTGTCTGAGGAGGTGTTTCTTTATCTTTATAAATCTCTGTGTTCTTTCTCTTTCTCTATATCTTTTAATTATGGATCATCATAACAATTGCTAATTCAATTCGCCTTAATCAAAAGATAAGAAAAATCCACATCCTAATTTTGAAAGAATTTCAAAATCTGAACAGTTTTTTAAAAGAGAAAAATTTATTAAAAATCCAATTCACCCCCATCTTGGTTTTTACATTGCCGTCTTTATTTAACAAGATGGTTACCCTTTTTCGATTAGCCTGAAAAACGTTAAACGGAGCGAAAGCAGTAAACAAAATAAAAGGATAAGGGAAGAGAAGAACACAAGGATATATACTGGTTCGGGTATAGCCAACCCTACGTCCAGTGCCCAATCACCTCAATTAGAAAATGACTCCCAAACACTATCTTTAGAAAAACTATTACAAACAATATTACAATTGAGACTTGTAAAAGAAAATCTAAAGACTGAACACCTCTCTTGAAACCCACAAGAGATGAAAACACCTCCCTTGAGAACTCACAAGGGATGAACCACTACACCAACACTGGTGGTGACAGATAAACAATAAAAAACTAGAACAGTATCACCTGGAAAGAGAGAATCCAAAACAACGTTAATGATCGTTAGCTTCTTTCACAAGTGATAAAGAATGTTGTAGACCAGAGAGTGTAAAGAAATGATTTTGTGCTTGAGTTTTTAGCTCTGTGTCTATCAACTTGTATTTTTCCTCTTTATATAGAGAATGAAATCTGAGGAAACCTTTCACAGTATTAAAAACTATTTATGAAATGTTCACACATTTAAAATCTTTTTATGAAATCTGAAAACGTAAGATCTGTATAATAATTGAAAACATTTATGATTTTAAATGCCAATTTGAAATTCAAAATACTTTTCGAAAAACTGTTTGAAAAGATTTGTTTGAAAACAACATAATTGATTTTGTTAAAAACCATCGAATATG
This sequence comes from Lablab purpureus, assembly GCA_030347555.1. Classification (NCBI taxonomy): domain Eukaryota; kingdom Viridiplantae; phylum Streptophyta; class Magnoliopsida; order Fabales; family Fabaceae; genus Lablab; species Lablab purpureus. The sequence continues at coordinate 24,134,405 of CM059263.1, forward strand.
TTATATCAATCGATTTGTTAAAAAATAGTTTTACTCTTTGAAAACTATCACGAGTGAAAGAGTGCTGGATCAGTTTGTTGGTTTCGATTTCTCTTATTCCAGAATAATACGACACAACCAACACCAACAGAACTCCAACTTCGATCTAAGCTCCACCGATACTTCAACACTTCAACTCTTCGATCTTTTCAACCTTCAATCTGGTTTGCTTGAGAAAACATCAAAACTCGATATACCTTCAAAGAGACTTGACTTGATCCTCTTTGGTAACACTTGAGTATTTTGGTGTGGACATTAGAGGTGAACAGAAAATCAACATAGGGAGATCCCATCAGCTGGACAATAGCTTTCTCTTCAAGTTTGGCTTTACTAAAAGCAATGGTGCATGGACTGCTGGACAAGAAGCTAGAAATGCAGAGACAAGTGCTGCTGGAACTGCTGCTGGAACTGCTACTAGAGCTGCTGATGATGAAGCTGGAAATGCAGAACCTGATGCAGAATGTTACTCAATGATGGGAGATATTGTTCCCTATGTCCCTCCACTCTCATTGTTTGAGCAAACTGTGTTACAAAGGTTTGATTCAATTCAATCTCATCAAGCTTATCATCACTCCTATTGCATGGATCGGTTTGGACGCATTGATCAAAGCATAGAAGACTTGCATGCCCGATTAGCACAGTTTCATATAGGATATAATGTTGCTGCTAATGATGATGGTGGAGAAGATAACAACTAGTTTGCTGTTGCTGAACATGAGAAGCTGTCACTGCTATGATTTTGTTGTTGTTGATTAAAGCCGAGTTGCCCTTGTTGCTTTAAGTTTCTGTTAGTTTGTGTTGCTGTTGTTGTCTTTAATTGGGTTAAATTCCCATGTATCTTGAACAATTTTAAATTCGTTGCATATGCTATGTTATTTCTTTTTCCTTGTGCTATTTGATGATTCCAAAGGGGGAGAAATTGTTGAATGCATTGAAGGCACACATATCATGAAGCACAGGTGAAAGGGGGAGACTTATGCTTCTGCGCGCTCTGCTATCTGCTATGCTCTGCTGCTGCTATATAAAATGGTGTTGCAGTATTTTCTGAACTGCTGCTATAATTCTTTACCACATTGTTCTACTCTATTTTTATGTTTTGTGAAGGACTCTTACATTCTTCAAAGACAATGAATGCATCAAGTGGTTGTCATCATCAAATAGGGGGAGTTTGTTGGACTTGAAGACTTGGTTTCAAGTGGATTTGATGTCTCCAACCACCTTTGATGATGAAGATGATGGTGCTTGAAGAATGGAGATTGTGTCTTAGGATTAGAGAGTCTTAGGTTGTGTGGTAAGATGCATTTCAATTAATCTTGGACTTAATCTTGGGTTTTAAAATGATTTGAAATGTTTTAAAAGGTTTTAAAATGTTTTCAAAGGTTTTAACTATTTTTTAACTGGTTAAAAATCTGATTTCAACCAGTTAAACTGTTCTTCGTTTTTCAAGCTTTGTATTTTGCAAATTTTAGCTGACTGTTTTTCAGAATTCAACCAATTGAAATCCTGGAGCCTTTGTTTAGAAATTCTAGTTTTTCTTAGCTAGTTAAAACGGGTTTTCAACTGACTGATTTCAAGTTTCAGAAAAAGGGTGCTCTCTGGAAAATTCCTTTTAATGAAAACAACCGGTTTAAATGGGTTTTCAACCGACTATTTTCATCAGAATCTGTTTTAAAACGCTGAAACAGTTTTTCTATAAATAACTTGAAATTCAAAGAACTCAGTGACGAATCATTTTTAGAAGAACCCACTGAGCAAGAACGTTTCTCTAACACTCTAAATCAATTTGTGAATCTCTCCAAGAAGTCCAAGATCCAATTGAATAGCGAATTGAATCAAGAATCGCGTGCTCTGTTTTTGTTCATAGCTGATGCTCTGTTTCTCTACTGCACTGAAAATTCCAGGTGAATTCAATCCAATTCTTTGTGTGTGTGTTAGCTGCGTGTGCGTCTCTTAATCAGGTTGATTAAGGGTTCTTGTAATAGAGTTTTACAAGTGTTTAGAGGTCTTGTAGGGTTCAAGATCAGGTGCATCTTTCTGGTTTTCATTTTTCATGTAGTGTTCATGTAAAAACTGAATTTTAGTGAATTGATTGGATTTGTGTGTTCAGGAAACTGGATGTAGCCTTTGTTGAAAGGTGAACCAGTATAAATCTCCTGTGTTGTTCTTTTTTCCTTAATCTTTTACATTTGGCAATTGGTATTTGAATTGTAATTGAATTGGATATATGATCAATTGATTAACAACATTTCAAGAACCTATTAAAACTGGTTTTTAATCTTCATTCCGAAACTGGTTTTTCATATTTGGGCTTTGAATTTCGAAAATCTTTAAGAGTCTAATTCACCCCCCTCTTAAACTCAGCAATTTATTCCAACAATGATGATCATCATAAGAGTCATCATCACTCTTTTCATGAAAAGTCCTTCTTCTCCTCCCCTCATAGGCTTGCAAATTGAGTTGAGTTTGGGCAATTTGCCTTGTGAGTTCCTCAACTCTTGCATATAATTAATTGTGCATGCCTTGGAGACAAAGGAGGAGTTTCTTGCTTGTTAGACATCCCTACAAAAATGAACAAACACAAGAAAACAACAACAACTACAAGTTTTGGTTAGTAAAAGCACTCTATATGTCTCGGCCTTGGTGATATTAACTTCCAAAACCTCACTCTCTCTCACTTTAAGCAAATCTCTTAAAAGGTTTCAAGATGCTTCTTCAAAATCCAAAACCCAATTTGGTATTCTATTCAAGTGAAAGATGAAATGATTGGCCCAAGCACTTGGAATTTCAAGAGACAAGAAAACTTCAAGACAAAACTTATAGGAATTTTTTGAAGACTAAAAAACTAGAAAGGGTAAAAACAAGAATAGGACAACAAAAGAGTAACTATCATATGACAATTTGGAAAAAATTAAAACAAGAAAAGCACCAAAGAAAATTGGAAAGATTACTCAACAAAGTTTAGAATAATTTCTAATCAAAACCACTCATGAAAAGAAGTTCAACAAATACCACAATGTTAGGATTAATTTGCTAAACCAAAGATCAGTCACTCAACAATGTATCTAGGCAAGGATTTAGAAATTTTTTCTTATTTTTGCTGCACACAATTCTAGGCCAAAGATTTATATAGATTCAGCCATGCACAATTTTTTTTTCATGTTTTTTTTTGTGCTTTTATGATCCAATGCCTAAACAAATATATCAAGAATTGATCTCACAAAGTTTGAACACTTAACCCCTATGTTTAGAGTCAATTGATCAATTCAATTCACAAGTAATCTCAAAAAGAAATTTAGACTAAACTAAATCAAGTAATACAAGAATTTGATGTAAAGAAAACTTAACAAATATATGACTCAAAACAATAAAAGGATGACTCAAACTAGTGGCAACCAAAGACTAATGAATTTCATTTTATCAAACACTTCATGTGCATCAATTAACAACAATTCATTAATCAAGATTAACCAAGAATTCATGACTAAACAATCACACAAAAACAGATTTAGAAACTGTTTTTTTTTTCTTTTGTTTTGCAGCAAATTTGTTTTTTTCAGAAAAAAAAAACAGATTTATGTATTTCAAGTTTTGAACCACCAACAATCATCTAATGGCTCTAGAACTTTTTGGACCATACAATAACCATGTGTTTTTCATGTTCTTGACTCAAATACATCATGTTTGAAGCCTTAGAGCTCTGATACCAAATGATTAATGCCTGGGAGGAAATACAAGTGATGTAGGATCTATCAAACATGTGTAGAAGTATATGGAATCAAAATAACATGTAATATTGTGTGGAAGAACATGAAAACAGATTTTTCCCCAAATGTTAGGGTTCAAATTCGACCCATACTTAGAGATTGCAAAACAATTCAATTCAACCAATTAAATTCAAGATAGAACCTATAGGAAGCCATAGGAGATGAAAACAATGAAATTAATCGGTTCAATTGACTTAGAAATGGAAAAAATGCATCCAACCCCTATTTGGAGGGTTTAGTCGATGTAAACTCAATTATATCAAGTTTTAAGAAGATTCAACCGATTAAAATCAAGATACATGTCTTAGGAAGCCATAGGAAGTGAAAACAAGCATTTTAATCGGTGGAGAATGGATCAAAATGACGAATGAAGGTGCAGCGATGAAGAACATTCAAGAAAATGAAAAGAGAAAACATGAAGAAGACAAAAGAATGAAGAACAGACCACTTTCATGAAGAAAGATAAGTGCAAAGGACAATCACAACTTGAATTATGGAAAAATCAAGATAAGATTCTAGAAATAAGGCTTACCTCTTGAACTTCAAAGAGAATTAGCTCTTTCTCTCAATTAATCTTCAAAGTTATGTTACAAATGAGACTCACCCTTATATAGAGGGGAAAACAAAAATGCATGCACATGGGTGCAACGTGAATGGTTTAGGCCATGTTTGGAGATGCTCCCAAGCTTCCGAAACAAGACCCTTCCCACTAATTGCTATCCTTATGTCCAAACACCCATCCTCTTGTGTTTATTTGTCACAAAGTCATAAAAGAGACTAAACTATTTTTATTTTCAAGGAATTTACAAGAATTATTTATATTTATAATGTCTTCTTCCAATTTCTTGTACATTCCTCTAGTTTTTCTTCCTTCCTTTTCTTCAAATCTTTTTGTAAGCTTTTCTCTTTCCAATTCTTCTTTGGCTCTTCTTGTAACAACTCCTCCTTGTGATGAACTAGGTTTTTCATGATTTGGGATCATACCAAGAAATTTATCATATAACATTATAAAGTCAAATTATCTTGACAAGGAATTACTATTTATATGAAACAATAATTTTTTATATTTTGAAAATACTGGTTCTTATATCTATATTTATAGTTAAATATAATTTCTAGAAATCTGTGACAATGGAGATCTCATTTTTAAATATTTTCAATATAAATTTTTTGGGTTTTAAAATTTATTATTTATTTTTTGTTGTATAGATAGAAAAATCAATTTGTACGTCTAGTTTCTTAAAAATGTTTTTATTGTAAATATTATAATTTTTTCTTCAAATTTTATTTTAATATAAGAGACTTATAAAATTCATATTCTAATTCATGTTTAATTATTATAATATAAATATTTTCAAGTCATATTTAATTATTATAATATAAATATTTTGAAGAAAATAAAATAATTTTTTTTTTATATAAGATAAGTCTTAAATTTTATGTCATATCAACATATTTTAATAAAAAAGTTTTTATCAATTTAGATCCTAATCTTATGATCATGTGTATAACTCTTACAATGAAGATATTTGAATGGCCTTATTAATCTACATAGCAAGTATAGTGAGAAAGTATAGTGAGAATGAACAATACTTTTAAAGAATATCATAGTTTTATATTCAATGTTTTCTTTTACTTTCATGTTTAGAATTGATTGTAATAATATAATAATTCTTTCAATTTTTTTCTTGATGGTAAAAATTATCATTCTATTGAAAATATTTTACTTTTCGATGACCAAAAGTCAAATTTTGCACAATTGTACATGTGATAACAAAATTTAATATTTTGATTTTTTAAATTTTGTATAGTTATAGTTTGAATTATTTTAATAATAGGCTTATTAGTTTGAGGTTATAAGTGTGATAGGAATGTCACTGATATTAATATAAATATAGTTTCTTTAGATAATGCTTGATGAACACAATGTCTAAGCAAAAATAGTTTCGCTATGCAAGGATCTTTTCAAGCAAAGTCCATTTTATCAATTGAAGATGAAATTTATTCATTAAAGAAACATTGTTAATAGAATTTATAATCTTCTTACTACTACTCAAATTGTTGGAAATATTGTTCACCATATTGTCAATCTATCATTTGAGAGATTAAATCCATCCTTCTTTGGATTGATGATCTTGGTCCAAATTACAAATTATCATAGTTTAGAATATCTGTTATTTTATTCTTATGGATTTTTTTATATACAATACAATAAAGTTCAGATATTGATAAAATTAATCTAATTCTTTCTTGTACTTTAAAACTTTACTACATTTTGTTTAATTTAATTTAGAATTATACAATATTTTTTATTTAGTTTAGTTTTCGTTTTGATTTATATTTTTTTTTCATTTTAATATGCCACAATATGAAGGATTTCATCTAAAAAAAGGAAAGATAATTGCATCAAGATTTGAAAGTAACATGGATATAGTTTGATGTGTTCGTTGAACATCTAACCCTGAAATGTAGATCATCCAAGACATATTAGCATGGTGTATTTGAACCAATGTTTGAAATCAAACTTATCCTCAAGAGGATAGATGGGTGATTCAGATAAGATCCAATATAGATCCAACTTTCTCTTCGCTCTTGGAACTTAGATGATCTGGGAGGACTAGTACGACTTCTCTCTTCTCGAGAATAGTACATGGATAATTATCTCTCACGTGCATTAGGTTTGTCCTCTATTAAGAAATGGAACATTCTAACAAACAGACTAAGAACTATGGAACAAAAAGGCTCCAAAAGTAGGATCCTGCCATCACCTTAGAGTGAAAGGGGAAACAAAAGGGAGTTCCAAATTCAAATCCTCATTCCCCTTAGTCCTCAACTCTGGGACTTATTCTGATGCACCCAATAGTCCCACATCGTTTAGGAGTGGGGTCAATGACAATTTATATACCCTTTCCTCTTTTAATCATTTGAGGTGTCTTTTAAAGACAAAACTGTGATGAAGCTCTATAGGGTAACTAATAATACTTTCCATTACATTTATTGGAGGATAAACATATTTTAAGTATCCAAATTATTTCATTAGAAGGACTTTCAACCAAAAAAAAAATTATCAATAGTTTAAAGTCTCAAAAGTGTCCAAATAAATTTTCAAATTCATCCATTAGAAGATTTTGTGTTGAACAATTTTTTAATTTATTTTATTCATTTAATTATTTGAAAACATTTTATAGAACAAGAACTACAAAATTAGGATACTTGGATGCAGAGAGCACACTGACATAAATATTGATGTTGATGTTGCCCTTATATATCCATAATCACAACTATGGATTGGATTTAGAAGTAGAGATTACATAGACATAATAATAGAATGGTACTACAAACAAGTTCTTATATATTTTTTACTTTATTTTTATAATATAAACAAATTTTATTCAAATAACACAACTCTTTTATAAATCAATCAATATTATATATATATACATATAATGAGTCTTCCCTCCAAAACTTCAAGTAATTTTTTCTACCTTTCTATCACATAATAAAACAATTTATTTATTGTTTAAATTATATAAGTATAATTCATTGACACATTTATACTTTTATTAATTTTATGTAATATAATACAATTTTATTTGTATAAAATTATAATTTTTTATAATTTAAAAAGTAACATTCAATAAAATATATTATTTATATAAGTTAAACAAAAAAGTATTTAAAATTCATTATTTAATAAACTAGTTACAAAATCATAAATCAATCAATAATATATATATATACATATATATATTATGTGATTGTATAAAATTATATACAATTGAAACAATTTTCAATTTTATTAATTTATATAATATAATATAACTTTTTATAATTTTATATAGTTAAATTATAAAAATTTGTAAACTTCTGTAGTTTAAACATAAAATTATTATATTATAAATAAAATCAATTATATATAATTCAATCAATTTACAATTTTATTAATTTATATAGTATAGTATAATATAATTTTATATATATAATATAATTGGTTACTACAAAATTATAAAATGAATCAATCACCAATTAATAATAAAATATATACTTATGATGACTCACATTGAAATATCTAATCCATATTGATCCAAATCTATATTACTTCAAATCCATTTTAATGATTTTTTTAAAAATATAATCCATTTAAATGATTTTTTTTAAAATATAATCCATTTAATTGGATTTGGATTGAATATAGATTAGATAAGTTTTTAGATTTTAAAAATCTAAGATTAAGATGTTTCTTAGTAATTTCAAGTTATAAAATATTAGGTCGAGTCGAATCTAAGTCGAGTAAAGTCAGTCCAATCTCAGCTTAGGCATAGTTGGCATAGGCTCGGATTGACCCGAGATGGCTTGAGCACAATTTAATCTGAGTAGGCCATGGACCAGATCAAGTTGAATCAGTATGATCCATGTTGACCAGAGTCGGCCTAGCCCAGGTTGAGCATAATTGACCCGACCTAGGTAGACCCGAGTCAACCTAGGCATAGTCAACCTGATTAAGCCCGAGCCTAGTCGCCCCAAATCGACCTTGGAGCTGATCGATCCGAGTCAATCCTATCCTAATCAACAAAATTTGACAAAGGCTTAATTGACAAGAGTCTGCCTATGCCTAACAAACTAGAGTAAGCCTAGGTCAAATCCCCCTGAGTTAGTATGGACTAAGTCCACCTGAGTTGACTCGAGCCTAGTTACCCTAGGCTTAGTCTAAATGAATCATCTTAGGAACTAGTGGACCTATGTCAGTCTAGGCCTAATCAATCTGCGTCGGCCCAAATCCAGTTGATTCGAGTTGGCATAAGGTGTTGACATATTTCAAGTTCAAGTGTTAATGAAGTTCTCTCAATAAGTCACGAAGATTAAAGTTTTGATGATGAAGAGTTAAAGTTCACTAAAAAACATTAAAAACTTGTGTCATCTAACAAAGGAAGGTTGCTTCATGGAAAAGGTAAGGCATAAAGGATGTTTAAATCTTTCAAGAGAGAAGATTGATGAAGATTTTCTCAAGAGCTGGAGTTTCAAGTTTAGAAGTTTCTGTTTTGAGTGAAGGATAAAAGAGTAAGTCATAAATCCCATTCAAGACCATTTCAAACTTGAGAGCAAGTCGTTTTCTCGCAAAAACGTTTTTCTATGCTTTTAATCGATTAAGTTACGAAATCTAATCGATTATTTCACTCAAAATTTGAATCAAAATAGTTTAACAAACAAAATAATCGATTAAGTGTTTTTGATAATCGATTATATTGCTTCTGGGTTCATATAATCGATTATGGCCTTAATCTAATCGATTATATCAAGCAAAATGTGTTTTCCAGTTTTTAATTTTTATATAATCGATTATACCTTTTAGATAATCGATTAAATACGACGTTTTTGCGAATTCAATGCTGAATCAACCTAAGAATGGAAACTTTGGAGTATTTTTGAATTATAAAATGAAAGGGAACGTCTTAGGTTCAATACATCTGATTCAAACACAATATTCAAAGTGTTCTTGAGCTAAAAATTTTCAAACCGATTTCTTGCTCTCTCAAGGTTGATCTAAGTTCTTGGAAATGGTGATCATTGTGCTTAAGCTTTCAATCCAGCACTCAAACAGGTGTTTTCTTTACTGTTTTTCTGAATTGGTGTAATTCATCCCTTGGATCTGTTCTAAGGGAGGTGTGTTCATCTCTTGTGTGTCAAGAGAGGTGGGAATCATCCTCAGTGTGTCTGAGGAGGTGAGTTCATCCTTAGTGTGTCTAAGGAGGTGTTTCCTTTATCTTTTTTTGTTATTGCATGAATTGGTGTTTGTAATTTCAATTAAAGATAGTGGGGTGATCATCACATGTTTGTGGTGATTGGGAACTGGACGTAGGATTGGCTAAATCCGAACCAGTATAAATCTCTGTGTTCTTTCTCTTTCCCTATCTCTTTATTTTATTGTGGATCATATTAACAATTGCAATTCAAACTACGCTTATCACAGTTTAAGGAAAATCTGAATCTTGTTTCTAGAACATTTATTTAAAATCTGGAAAATTATTTTAAAGGAAAAAAGTTTCTTAGAAATCCAATTCACCCCCCCTCTTGATTTTTACACTGTTGTTATTTCTAACAATTGGCCTCAGAGCTGGTTTTTGAAAGTTATTCATAATCAAGATTCTTATGGCAGGCAAAAATAAATCTTTTACTGAAGGTGCATCTATTCATAGACCGCCACTCTTTACTGGTGAAAATTATCCTTTTTGGAAAAAGAGGATGGAGATTTTCCTTAGGTCTAATGATCAAGGCGTTTGGGATGCAGTTGTAAATGGTCCATATATTCCTATGACTGTTGTTAATGAAGTGCATGTACCCAAAGTGAGAGCAAGTTGGACGAAGGATGAGTACAACGAATATCAATGTGATATAAGGGCATGCAATATGATATCATCTGCTTTAACTTTTGATGAGTTTTAAAGGTTATCTGATTGCACTACAGCAAAGGAGATGTGGGACACTCTTGAAGTCACACACGAAGGAACGGAGGATGTCAAAAGATCAAGGAAAAATACCTTGATTCAAGAATATGAGATGTTCCGTATGAGCAAAGGGGAAACCATCTACGACGTTCAGAAAATATTTACTCACATTGTAAATCACCTCAAGGCGTTAGGTAAGAAATTTGACACTGAGGAATTAAATGTGAAAATTTTAAAATCTTTGGACAGGACATGGCAACCCGAGGTGACGGCTATCACGGAATCCAAGAATCTCACAAGCATGAACATGACCACTCTCTTTGGAAAGCTTAGAGAACACGAAATTGAGCTTGGACGCTTCAAAGGAGAAGAAGAAGATGTCAAGAGGAAAGGTGTTGCTCTTAAATCCGAATCCTACAAGGATGAGAGTAGTGATTCAGATGACAATCTTGAATGCAGTGATATCAACCTGTTTGTCAAGAAATACAACAAGTTCATCAAAAGCAAAAACAAATGGAATTTCAAGAAAGGTAAGAAAGCCGAAAATTTAAATTCTCTTGATAATTTTAAATGTTATGGTTGTGGAAAAAGGGGACACTTGAAGTCGGATTGCCCCAACATCAAGAAAGATGAAGCAAAAGCAAAGAAAAACAAAAAGCCTTTTGATAAGAAGAAAAAGAAGGCGTACATTGCTTGGAAAGATAATGAAGTGAGTTCTTCTGAAAGTGCAAGTGACTCGGAAGAAGAAGCAAACATTTGTCTCATGGCGGATGATGATGTTGAATCCACATGTAGCAAGGTAAGTTATTTCGGTCTCCCAAATAATTATGATGAATTGCTTGAAGAATTTCTTGATTTATGTGAAAAATCTGAAAAACTTACTTCTTTTCATAATAAATTAAAAAATGACTATAAGAGTCTTGAAAAGAAAATTATTGATTTGGAAGAAGAGAAAAAGGTATTGAAAGAATATTTGGAAAAAGCAAAAATTCCTTGCAAATGCAAAACAAAAATTCCTATTTGTGAAAATTGTAATGTTCTTGCAAATAAAGTATCTTATCTTGAAACATCTCTTTCAAAAATTACCATGGGAAATAAAAATTTAAATGATGTTTTAAATGTGCAAAAAGGTTTATATAAAAAAGCAGGACTTGGTTATAATTTCATATTTAATCATAAACTTGCCAAAACTATTTTTGTAAAAGGAGAAACGTCTAACCCAAATAAGGTTTTTGAAAATATAAATTTCTCAAAGAAAACCAACGTTCCTACAAAGATGTTTTTTGAAAATAAAAATTTCTCAAGAAAAATCAATGTTCCTACATGTTTTTATTGTATGCATAAAGGTCATTCGGTAAATAAATGCAATATTAGACGTTTTAGTGTTCCTATTGGGAAATACAAATGGGTTCCCAAAGGAAAAATTGTTTCTAACCCATGAGGACCCTAATAAGTGATTTTAGGGGACCTAAATATTTTTGTTTATGATGCAAGTTGGTCCCAAGTCTAGGAAGTCTTTATGGTATCTTGATATTAGTTGTTCAAGACACATGACGGGTGATAAAAGCAAATTCAAAAGCTTCAAAAAGAAAGAACAAGGTTTTGTAACCTATGGAGACAACAACAAGGGAAAGATCATTGGTAGTGGAGTTATTGGAGAGTCTTTAAAGATTCATGATGTTCTTCTTGTTGATGGGTTGAAGCACAATTTGCTAAGCATTAGTCAACTTTGTGATAAAGGTTTAAAGGTAACTTCTGATAGTGATCTTTGCAAAATTCATCACAAAGACTCAAATGAAATCGCCCTCATTGGTAAGAGACATAATAATATTTATATAATTGATATTGATAGTGCATCTACATCTAGTAATTTATCTTGTTTAGTTGCTAAAGAAGAAGATTCATGGTTATGGCATAGAAGACCTGCTCACATTCATATGCCACATCTAAGTAAACTCATATCAAAAGAGTTAGTAATTGGTTTGCCAAAACTAATTTTTGAAAAGAACAAACTATGTGCAGCTTGTCAAAAAGGGAAGCAAACTAAAAATTCTTTTAAATCTAAAAATATTGTTTCCACTTCTAAACCTTTAGAATTACTGCACATGGATTTATTTGGTCCCTCTAGAACAAAAAGTTTTGGTGGCAATTATTATGCTCTTGTGATTGTTGATGATTACTCTAGATTTACTTGGACTCTTTTTCTTTCATCTAAAAGTGATGCTTTCAAAGAATTTATAAAATTTGCCAAGGTTATTCAAAATGAAAAGGATTTGAAAATCAAGTTTTTAAGAAGTGATCATGGTGGTGAATTTCAAAATGGATCCTTTGAAAATTTTTGTGAAGAACAAGGTATTTCTCATAATTTTTCAGCACTAAGAACAGCTCAACAAAATGGTGTAGTTGAAAGGAAAAATAGATCTTTAAAAGAACTTGAAAGAACTATGTTGAATGAAAATATGAGCTATTTTAATAAGACCTGTTTTAAAATTAACACCATATGAGCTTTTTCAAAGGAAGAAAACCAAATATTTCTCATTTTAGAATTTTTGGATGCAAATGTTTTGTTTTGAATAATGGAAAAGATAGCCTTGGAAAATTTGATGCTAAATCCGATGAAGCTACATTTTTAGGTTATTCCTTGAATAGTAAAGCATATAGATTTTTTAACAAAAGAACTTTAAATGTTGGAGAATCTATACATGTTGTCTTTGATGAATATCTAGACCTTGAGGAAACCCCTCTTGAGTCAAAAAGAATCTTTGTAGATGATGAAGGAGAATATCAAGAAGGAACTCCTTTGGAAGAAGCTGTTGAAGAAATCAAATTGGATGATAATCCTCCTCAAGATGAAAGTCTACCAAGAGAATGGAGACCGCCAAAAGAAGTATCTTTGGACAATGTCAATGGAGATATCTCAAAAGGTGTAAGAACAAAGAGGAACATGAATAATTTCTGCATGAACGTTGCTTTTGTTTTATAGATTGAACCAAAGACCATAGAAGAAGCTTTGATGGATGATCATTGGTGTATAGCAATGCAAGAAGAGTTGAATCAGTTTGAGAGAAATCAGGTATGGGAATTAATTCCTAAAACTAACAATTAGTTGATATCTTTACCAAACCTTTGCCTAGAGATAGGTTTTATGAGCTTAGAAGAGATCTAGGTATTGTTGATGATAAATTTGTTGATTGATTGATGTTTATTGATGAGTTTTTATGTTAATTGTGTGTTTTTATGAAAATCTCGTATATAATCGATTAGTTTTCGTATAGTAATCGATTAAAAGAGCTGTTTGTGAAAATGTTTTCGTACATAATTGATTAAGCTCGTATCATAATCAATTAAAGCGTTGAGGAGCAATTTAATCGATTAAGGAATGAAGATAATCGATTAAATTCCTGGGTTTTCGTTTTCTGGAAAATTTTGCACGCAAATAATCAATTAAGTTCATAACATAATTGATTAAATGCGACGTTCTGAGTTTTTCTGCACATTGGTTTTTGAACGTTGAGCCTCCAAATCACATGCTTTTCATTCCTAACGGCTATATTCGAATTCTAATGACTATTTTCGCATTAAATAAATGAATTGTAATCAAAATCCATGCCTATAAATACCAAGATTGAGAATTAAAGTGCCACTTTCACTCTCTCTCACTCTTGCTGATATTCTGCTGTTTAATACACTGTTGTGCGAATTTCTCTTGTTGTTTTTGTGTTAGTTCTCTTGCTTGTGTTTCTTTTGTCAATTCTCTACTCAAATGGCTGATCAAAGAAGGAGGAAGATTTCTTCAAGGAGAAGAGGCAAAGCTCCAATGTCCTTCCAGCAGCAAGAAGCTTAAGCAAGACCACCAACTCTTGCAGGGTGGATATTTGATGAAGACTTGCAGATAGCATATGTCAACCACTGGAAAGACAAAAAAATTCTTACTCCTAAGTTTTTATCATGTGAATTTTTCAGAGCTCACAGTTTTTCATTTCAGGAACTCTTAGTGGCAAGTGGTTTGAAGACTTTTATGGAACTAGAAGGAGCATATTACCCTGATTTGGTAAGAGTGTTTTATTTAAATTTATCTTCTAGAACAGGTAATCCAAGTCCAAAGGTGAAAGGAGTCCGCATACATCTTGATGAAGATGTGTGGAACAATGTAGCTGGCCTATCCACAGAAGGAGGAATCAACATTACATACGGGTTTGAAGATTTCAACAAACTTGTAGAATTTAGAAAATTCTGCAAGGACCCCAACCTACAAGTGGAGAGCTTGTACAAAGTTTACAAGTTAAATGAAAGAATGTTACATTATGTCATTGTTTGGATAATTGTTGCTAGGGGCACTAACCATGCTCAATTAACTAAGGAAGATATTATTTTAATGTATGGTTTCTTTAATAATGTTAGTGTTGATTGGCCCACAATTATTTTAGATAATATGTTTAAAGCCACTAGGCTATCATCATTTGCTTTAACCTATGCTGTGTTTATCTCAAAGATATTAGAATACAAAGGAGTTGATCTTAGAGGAGAAACAAAGCAAATTTTACTTAGCAATAGAAAAATTGGGAAGAATGTTCTAAGGCACATGGGCCTTATTGAACAAGGAAATGTGTTCCGACAAAAAGATGATGAAGTGGCTATGGATGAAGATGAAGAGCCTCAACCTCAACCTCAACCTCGAGCTCAACCTGGCTCAATGGAAGCAAACATATATTCAAGAATGGATAGCATGATGAGTCTCCAACTCACTCATTATGAAGATATCTGCTCAAGACTCTCAAGGCTGAATAGGAGAGTATACCAGGTAGAGAGGAAGTTGGATATAGAAGATGTATCTCCAGAAGAAGACAACACTGGGTCTTCAAGGGGAAAACAACCAACTCAAGCTGCTGAAGAAGAAGATCAAGGGGATAGTGAAGAGACAAAATAGGCTACATGTTCACTTATTCCTTAAGCTCAAATTTATTTGTTTTAGCTGCTGCTTTATTTTTTCTATATTTTCTGTGTATTCATTGCTTCTGCTGTATTAATCTCTTGACATGTAATCTTTTTGAAAATGATAAAAATAAAGGGGGAGAAAAATAAAGTTGTTTTGATTGATAATATGTTTATATCTCAAGCATTTCAAGAAAATTAAAGTTTCAGGGGGAGTATTAGGAAATATTTCAAATAATTGCCTAGAATATCTTAAACATTTAAGAACAAAGTTTAAGGGGGAGTTTTTAGAAATAATTTCCATGCATTAATTTCCTTGAAATTTTAAAATTCAAATTCAAATTGAAAATTAAATGCTATGAGACTGCCTATATTATTTCCTTTGTGGACTAACTTTTATGATGGAGATATCCATACATTATTTTCTAAATTTTTCAGGATATCAATCACAAGTCTCTAAGTTTTTTTTTATCATCATCAAAAAGGGGGAGATTGTTGGCATATTTCAAGATCAAGTGTTGATGAAGTCCTCTTAATATATCATGAAGATTTAAAGTTTTGATGATGAAGTTTTAAAGTTCTCTAAACTACATTAAAGACTTGTGTCATCTCAAAAAGGAAGGGTGCTTGATGAAAAAGGCAAGGCATAAAGGATGTTTAAAGCTTTCAAGAGAGAAGATTGATGAAGATTTTCTCAAGAGTTGGAGTTTCAAGTTTAGAAGTTTCTGTTTTGAGTGAAGGATAAAAAGAGTAAGTCATAAATCCCATTCAAGACCATTTCAAACTTGAGAGCAAGTCGTTTTCTCGCAAAAACGTTTTTCTACGCTTTCAATCGATTAAGATACGAAGTCTAATCGATTATTTCACTTAAAATTTGAATCAAAATAGTTTAACGAACAAAATAATCAATTAAGTGTTTTTGATAATCGATTATATTGATTATGGGTTAATATAATCGATTATGGCCTTAATCTAATCGATTATATCAGGCAAAATGAGTTTTCCAGTTTTTAACTCTGATATAATCGATCAAACCTTTTAGATAATCGATCAAATACATCGTTTTTGCGAATTCAATGCTGAATCAACCTAAGAAAGGAAACTTTAGAGTATTTTCGAATTATAAAATGAAAGGCAATTTCTTAGGTTCAACACATTTGATTAAACACAATATTCAAATTGTTCTTGCGCTAAAGTTTTTCAAACCGCTTTCTTGCTCTCTCAAGGTTGATCTAAGTCTTTGGAAGTGGTGATCATTGTGCTTAATGTTAGCATATTTGAAGACCAAGTGTTAATGAAGTCTTCCAGAGTTTTAATGAAGTCTTAAAGTTTTGATGATGAAGATTTAAAGTGATCCAATCAACATTAAAGACTTGTGTCATCTCACAAAGGAAGGATGCTAGATAGAAAAGGAAAGGCATAAAGAGTGTTTCAAGCTCTCAAGAGAGAAGATTGATGAAGATTTTCTCAAGAGCTGAAGTTTCAAGTTTAGAAGGTTCTGTTTTGGGTGTTGGATGAAAAGAGTAAGTCATAAATCCCATTCAAGACCTTCCCAAACAAGACAGCAAGTTGTTTTCTCGCAAAAACGTTTTTCTACGCTTTTAATCGATTATGATACATAGATAATCGATTATTTAACTTAAAATTTGAATTAAAAGTGTTTAAAGAACTAAATAATCGATTAAGTGTTTTTGATAATCGATTGTATTGATTCTGGGTTGATATAATCGATTATGGCCTTAATCTAATCGATTATATCAGGCAAAATAAGTTTTCCAGTTTTCAAAATATGATATAATCGATTAAGCTTTTTATATAATCGATTAAATGAGTCATTTTTGTGAAATCAATGCTAAAACAATCTAAGAATGGAAACTTTGGAGCATTTTCGAATTATAAAATGAAAGAGAATGTCTTAGGTTAAACATCATCTGAAAACAACACATATTCAAAGTGTTCTTGCGCCTTAGCTTTTCAAAACCGCTTTCTTGCTCTCTCAAGTTTGATCAAGTATTTGGAAGTGGTGATCTTTGTGCTTAAGCTTTCTATCCAGCACTATTATCAGGTGTATTCTTTTTACTGTTTTTATTAACGGGAAAATTCATCCCTTGAATCTGTTCTAAGGGAGGTGTGTTCATCTCTTGTGTGTCAAGAGAGGTGGGTTTCATCCTCAGTGTGTCTGGGGAGGTGTTTCATCCTTAGTGTGTCTCAGGAGGTGTTTCCCTTATCTTTATTTGTTATTGCATGAATTGGTGTTTGTAATTTCAATTAAAGATAGTGGGGTGATCATCACGCATTTGTGGTGGTTGGGAACTGGACGTAGGATTGGCTTAATCCGAACCAGTATAAATCTCTGTGTTCTTTCTCTTTCCCTATCTCTTTTTATTGTGGATCATTTTAACAATTACAACTCAAACTGCACTAATCAAAGGTTAAGGAAAATCCGCATCCTAGTTTTTGAAAGTAATTCAAAAATCTGGAAATTTATTTTAAAGGGAAAAAGTTTATTAAAAATCCAATTCACCCCACCTCTTGGTTTTTACACTGTTGTCTTTATTTAACACTTAAGCTTTCATCCAGCACTCAATCAGGTGTTTTCTTTTACTGTTTTTCTGAACGGGTATAATTCATCCCTTGGATCTGTTATAAGGGAGGTGTGTTCATCTCTTGTGTATCAAGAGAGGTGGGAATCATCCTCAGTGTGTCTGAGGAGGTGTTTGATCCTTAGTGTGTCTAAGGAGGTGTTTCCTTTGTCTTTATTTGTTATTGCATGAATTGGTGTTTGTAATTTCAATTAAAGATAGTGGGGTGATCATCACGTGTTTGTGGTGATTGGGAACTGGACGTAGAATTGGCTAAATCCAAAACCAGTATAAATCTCTGTGTTCTTTCTCTTTCCCTATCTCTTTATTTTATTATGGATCATATTAACAATTGCAATTCAAACTGCGCTCATCAAAGGTTAAGGAAAATCCGCATCCTGGTTTTAGAACATTTATTTAAAATCTAGAAAATTATTTAAAAAAGAAAAAGTTTCTTAAAAAAAAATTATGATTAAAAGTTTCTTACTCTTTTTATCCTTCACTCAGAACAGAAACTTCTAAACTTGAAACTCCAGCTCTTGAGAAAATCTTCATCAATCTTCTCTCTTGAAAGCATTTATGATCCTTTATGTCTTCCCTTTTCCATGAAGCAACCTTCCTTTGTGAGATGACACAAGTCTTTAATGTTGTTTAGAGAACTTTAAATCTTCATCATCAAAACTTTTAATCTTTAGACTTATTGAGAGAACTTCATCAACACTTGAACTTGAAATATGTCAACACTCCAAGGCCTAATTCATCTTTCTAGCTTGGCCCTGTCAACTAGGGCCCAGATCTTCATCCCAAGTTTGGATCTTATTGAGTCGAAAAGGGCTGAAGTCCTGTTGAGTTGGCCCGGGTTTGGTCCATGTGAATCGAAATGGGTTAGTCGACTCGAGTCAGTTCTGACCCATGTCAAGCCAAGTTATACCAAGCCCGGGTCATGTTGAGTCCAAAAAGGCCTGGGTACCATCGAATCGGCTTGAGGTTAAGCCGAGTTAGAACATACTCAGGTTGAGCCAGTTCAACACAGACTAGGAACGAGCTAAGTCAATTTGGTTGCGCGTCGAGCTGTGTTGGCTCAAGGTCTAGCCTAGTTGATAAAGGTCTAGGTCGAGCCCAACCGACCTGAACCTAGGTCGTGCTAAGACTGACCGTGTTTCTAAATTTAAATCTCATTTGAAAAAATGAATCTAAATTTAAATTAATTAAGAAAGTAGACTGAATATGGATTTAACCTTATTTAATACACTTTAGTTGGATAAAAAAATCTACATTAACTTCATATAATTAAAATAGATTTGGATTTTGATCCGATCATTTTTATTGGATTTGAAATATATAGTATTTTTTTACTTAGTTTAGTTTTTATTTTGATTTATAAAATCTTTTATTCTAAAAAAGAACTTTTTTATGTCATGTTACATAAACTTTAGTCAAACAATACGTGTCACACCGCAATTTTTATAAAATTAATTAAATATTTTTAGGAAATTTCAAGATTTTTAATTTAATTAATATACATTGTTTTTATGTGATTTTAATATATAGTATTCATGTTCATAATTATAAAATAATTAATTTTAGAATATGCGATCTTATTTAAATAAACATTAAAGTCTTAGGTCATTTAGAACACCAACACTTTGAGAGATAGGAAGAGAAAGTCATCCCCGTTTTTTCATAGGGCTGCTACGGTAAAACTACTATTTCAAATTCGTTCACCATTGGCTCGGGCTGGAAATTTAACAGGGTTTCGTCACATCTAGTTCTTGATTATGACCGGTTGGATCGTTGATACGAAGTCTGAGTAGAGAGATATTCAATTCGCACAGTAGTTGTGATTTGGGATTTTCATCTTCTTTGTTCTCTATTTAACAAGGGAGAGGAGAAGAGCAAGAGGGAAATTTTAGAGTATTGGGAGCACCATCTGCACATGAAAAGGTACGGGGGAGTGAGAACTCGCTTTGGGGTGTGGGATATTTGTTGAGTAGTGGAGTTGGCCCCTAATTCCTTAATTTGGGTGTGTTATTGAAAGAGGGGTTTTCCTCTTTCATCTCTTTTTGATTCCTAATTACTCTTGTATGTTCTTTATGATGTGAATTGAAGAATAATATGTGTAATTTCTTAATTTGATAATATTTTGATTGTTTGACCCAATTCATGATTTTAGGTGTGTTCTTGAAAGAGGGGTTTTCCTCTTTCATCTCTGTTTGATTCATAATTATTCTTATAGGCTCTTTATGATGTGAATTGAAGAATAATATGTATAATTTCTTAATTTGATGATGTTATGATTACTTTGGAGCACCATAAGGAATCTTGTGATACTCTATGAAGGGGATGAGTTGAGGGTGATATAGTTTTAATGACGAATGAAGGATAATGTGTGTTAATTGAATATTATTATATTGTTTTATCCATTGATTATGATAAGAGTCATGTGTTAAGTGTAAATGTGAACCTATGTGAAGGGAAATGTGTATGAGTGTATAAGAAGTCCTTAGACTTATGTGAACATGCATCATAATGTGAGATGGACTTATGTGAACATGCATCATAACGTGAGATCATTGTGTATCACTTTTGCGGTCAAGTGTAATATGATATTGGTGCCACATGCATCATAATATGAGATCATAATGTGAGATCATAACGTGAGATCATTGTGTATCGCTTTTGCGATCAAGTGTGATATGTGATTAGCGCCACATGCATTCATCATATGATGCAATTATGATATGGATATGTTAAGCCTTATGGATAATTACTGTTGAAGTTAAATTAATTTGTTTCTCATGTTTGGATATGATTAAGTATTGATTAATTGTTTGTTGTGTGAAACGATCCTGCAGTGTTTTTTCACCGCAACCCGAGTGAGATATTTCTCACTCCCTTTGTTTCCTTGTTGTGTTTTTACTTTTGTACTGCAGGTGATCTCCAGTTTGATGTAGTGTTCATGGGACTGCTCTGATAGGATATGTGACACCGGGATAGAACTAGAAAATTAGAACTTTTGTTTATTTATTTTTAATTAAGACTTTAGTTGGTTTATCTTACATAATGTAATATTATTAGTGAATGTGAATCTTTTACCCTATGTACACTATTATTATAGATTTTATTAATGATGAGGTTACTTATAAATGTGTTACTTTTATTCTCATGATATACAACGTGGGGTAGAGGGTGTGACATTTAGTGGTATCAGAGCCTGGTTTTCCAAAATCGGACTTGTGCGTTATGAGCCTACTACTGTTTCTGTTGTGTTCTCTGATAGTGTTATAATTTTAGGACTTGCACTTAATCTATTTGTTATTTTTCTCAAAACATGGCTTCTAAAATTGATTGTGTGATAGCTAACACTCTTAAAGTGTTAGCACAAGCTATAGGTAATGGTAAAGCTAAAATCTACTCCTTAATGGTTAAAACATTTTCTGTGTAACCATCCATCCTCTTTTAAGGGATGATATGATCCAGATGACACTATGGTTTGAGTGACTGAAGTAAAGAAGATCTTTAGAGCAATGGAATGTTCCACTAGTATTTCTAATAAGTAGTTTTAGTTGACTTGATCTGTTTGAATCTTAGTCAACCATACATTATTCTTGGTATGAACTGGTTATCTTCCAACTATGTCTTGTTGAACTGTTTTGATAAGTCAATTTTGTTTTGTGAAAGTAAGAGTACAAAATTTCTAAGTGTTGATAAAATTAAAACTTGTTTAAAAGAAAATGATAATGTATACATGATTTTAATCTCCTTGAAACTTGAGAAATATAATGAGCTTAGCGAGATTTATGTAGTGAGTGATTAAGGATGTGACTATTCTAGAACCTGAGAGAGAGATTGAATCCTCCATAGATTTAGTACCTAGTACCGCACCTATATGTATAACACCCTACAGAATGTCCCCAAGGGAGCACCAATGTTATTAGTTAAGAAAAAGAAAAAGGATGGGAGCATGGGATTGTGCATGAACTACCACCAATAATAGATGACTTGATATATCATTAAGAATAAATACCCTTTACCTATAATAGATGACTTGATAGACCAATTAGTTTGGGTGTGTGTTTTCAGTAAGATAGACTTGATATTTTGTTACAACCAAATTCGGGTGAGGCCTGAGAATATTCCAAAGACCGCTTTTAGGACCGCTATGGGCACTATGAGTATTTGGTACTATTGCACCTAGTGTCTTCATGGATTACATGAATCAGATATTCCACCTATAGCTTGATAGGTTTGTAAGAGTATTCATAGATGACACCCTAGTGTACTCTAAGACCAACGAAGAGTATATCGAACACCTCAAATTTTTCTTACAAACCTTTAGAGAGAAAAAAACTCTATGCTAAGTTGTTTAAGTGTGAGTTTTGCTTGGGTAGTACGATTAGTTGGATATTAAAGGATGTTCATACATAATTTCTCTTACCTAATTTAACTAGGAAGAACCAACCATTTGTGTGGAATGCCAAGTGTGAGGAGAGTTTTCAGGAGGTTGAGAGAAGGTTAACTAGTGCACTGATATTAGTGTTACCCAATCCAATCCTAATGAAACCATTGTAGTGTTCTATGATGCCTCTAAGTTGGGTTTAGGGAGAGTTCTTATGCAAAATGGTAAGTAGTAGCATATGCCTCTAGACAACTTGAAATCTATGAGCAAAACTACCCGACCCATGATTTGGAGTTAACTATGATAGTGTTCGTCTTTAAGATATGGAGACATTATCTTTTTGAGTCCAGTTTGAAATGTTTAGTAATCATAAAAGACTTAAGTACTTATTTCACCAAAATGAATTGAATATGAGCCAAAAGTGATGGTTGGAGTTTCTTAAGGAATATGATTTTTAGCTTAGCTATCAATCAGGTAAGGCCAATGTACTAGTCGATGCATTAAGTAGGAAATCGCTTCAAGTGTCAGGTTTGATGATTAGAAAGTTTAGCCTTATATAAGATTTTGTATATGTGTGTCTAGTTTGTCAGAAATCTAAGATAGAACACTGAAAGCCTTTAAGAATGTTGAAATTCTTAGATACACTAGTGTGGAAATGCATTAGTATCTCCATGGACTTGTAGTTGGGTTGCTTAGGACTACCAAGAATCTAGATGTCATGTGGGTTATTATAGATAGACTGACCATATCCGCTCACTTCATCCTTATCAATATTAAGTATCCTTTGGAAAGGTTGATCAAGCTTTACAAGAGGAGAAAAGAACTTGAGTTAGAAGAAGCTAATAATGTATTCCTTAAAGTAACTCATTGGATTCGAGTAAGCAGAGCACTGAGACTATGAAGTTTAGTTCTCGTTTCATCGGTCCCTATCAAATCCTAAAGAGCATTGGTAGCATTGCTTACCAAATAGTCTTTCCTTCTTCTCTTTCAAACCTACAAATGTCTTTTGTGTTTTTCCCAGTTAAAAACAAAAACACCCTTTTAGTCAAGGTCGTTTGGGGAAGGAATCTAGATGAAAGTGCGACTTGGGAACTGAAAAGTCAAATGTGTGAGGAGTATCCATTACTGTTTTCTTCTTCACGTAAATTTCGAGGACAAAATTTTTATAAAGGAGGGGAGAATTATGACACCCCAATTTTTATAAAATTAATTAAATATTTTTAGGAAATTTCAAGATTTTTAATTTAATTAATATACATTGTTTTTATGTGATTTTAATATATAGTATTCATGTTCATAATTATAAAATAATTAATTTTAGAATATGAGGTCTTATTTAAATAAACATTAAAGTCTTAGGTCATTTAGAACACCAACACTTTGAGAGATAGGAAGAGAAAGTCATCCCCATTTTTTCATAGGGCTGCTACGGTAAAACTACTATTTCACATTCATTCACAATTGGCTCGGGCTGGAAATTTAACAAGGGTTTCGTCACATCTAGTTCTTGATTATGACTGGTTGGATCGTTGCTACGAAGTCTGAGTAGAGAGATATTCAATTCGCACAGTAGTTGTGATTTGGGATTTTCATCTTCTTTGTTCTCTATTTAACAAGGGAGAGGAGAAGAGCAAGAGGGAAATTTTAGAGTATTGGGAGCACCATCTGCACATGAAAAAGGTACGGGGGGAGTGAGAACTCGCTTTGGAGTGTGGGATATTTGTTCGGTAGTGGAGTTGGCCCCTAATTCCTTAATTTGGGTGTGTTATTGAAAGAGGGGTTTTCCTCTTTCATCTCTTTTTGATTCCTAATTACTATTGTATGTTCTTTATGATGTGAATTAAAGAATAATATGTGTAATTTCTTAATTTGATAATATTTTGATTGTTTGACCCAATTCATTATTTTAGGTGTGTTCTTGAAAGAGGGGTTTTCCTCTTTCATCTCTATTTGATTCCTAATTATTCTTATAGGCTCTTTATGATGTGAATTGAAGAATAATATGTATAATTTCTTAACTTGATGATGTTGTGATTGCTTTGGATCACCTTAAGGAATCTTGTGATACTCTACGAAGGGGATGAGTTAAGGGTGATATAGTTTTAAGGATGAATGAAGGATAATGTTTGTTAATTGAATATTATTATATTGTTTTATCCATTGATTATGATAAGAGTTATGTGTTAAGTGATTGTGACTGTAAATGTGAACTTATGTGAAGGGAAATGTGTATGAGTGTATAAGAAGTCATTGGACTTATGTGAACATGCATCATAATGTGAGATGGACTTATGTGAACATGCATCATAACGTGAGATCATTGTGTATCGCTTTTGCGGTCAAGTGCGATATGATATTGGCGCGACATGCATCATAATGTGAGATCATAACGTGAGATCATTGTATCGCTTTTGCGGTCAAGTGTGATATGATATTGGCGCCACATGCATCATAATGTGAGATCATAACGTGAGATCATTGTGTATCGCTTTTGCGGTCAAGTGTGATATGTGATTGGCGCCACATGCATTCATCATCACAGTGTATATACGGGTACGACATGCATTGCATATGATGCAATTATGATATGGATATGTTGAGCTTATGGATTATTATTGTTGAAGTGAAATTAATTTGTTTCTCATGTTTGGATATGATTAAGTATTGATTAATTGTTTGTTGTGTGAAACTATCCTGCAGTGTTTTTTCACAGCAACCTGAGTGAGATGTTTCTCACTCCCTTTGTTTCGTTGTTGTGTTTTTACTTTTGTAATGCAAGTGATCTCCAGTTTGATGTAGTGTTCATCGGATTGCTCTGATAAGATATGTGACACTGGGATAGAACTAGAAAATTAGAACTTTTGTTTATTTATTTTTAATTAGGACTTCAATTGGTTTATCTTACATAATGTACTATTATTAGTGAATATGAATCCTTTACCCTATGTAGACTATTATCATAGATTTTATTAATTATGAGGTTAGTTATAAATTTGTTACTTTTATTCTCATGATATATAATGTGGGGTAGAGGGTGTCACAATGAATCTCCAATTATTCTCCTGTCAAAAATCTTATTTCAACACTTTTTTTGTTGATGCGTATACAAAAGTGGATTGAGTCTGAAAGATTGAGATTCATTTGTTTCAGTCAACCTAGGTCAAGTGTAAAGCTTTATAAGGACTTTTTTAATTTATTTCATTCATTTAATTTTTTGAAAATGCGTAATTTTTTTTTCATAATTTTCATATGTTTGTAATGTTTAGAGTTTTGAAAACATGACTTGCCCGATGCTCCCATATTATGTTTTATGAATGAGATGCCAAGTCTAAGACTCTTGAAGATAATGTATATATTTTTATAGAAATACCTTCTCAAAGCTTTCTATAGTAGTTCAGAAATGCATGCTTCATAATCAATATGACCTTTTGAACAAGAAGTCTCCATGTATGAAAAATTGGATCATGCATATGTTGATGACATTATACCATACAATGAATTGTGTGTATATGTTGATGAGATTATATCATAGTAGATACATTTCTTCCTGTGAAGTTTCATGGAGGTGGTTCAGTTTTGATATTCAATTTAAACAACTTTCTTTTACTAGACTTCCTTTTCAACTGAAGGATCATTAACATCAACCTATTGTACATCTCTTGATGAAATATATAGTGTTTTGCATAGAGAAAATTACAAGAGAAATGTCTTAGGTTGGATGGAATCAAACAGGAGATATCTTTATGGAAAAAATCTCACATATGTAGAGTTCCAACAAAATTTGTATGGAAAGTTTTATTATTGGTAGACTATGTTGGTCATGATAAAGACTATTACTTATGATTTCTACTAAACATTTAGAAGGTTGAATCAAGAAACATTAAACTTTCAAAGATGCATGTTGTACACTATTTGTTGCAGGTTGATAGAAAATTTATTGATGCAATTCATGAAACGAAGTATTTAACTTCTGGTCAATAAATAGGAGATTTTTCTATTTTTTTATTTCGAATAAGTCTAGGTTTGAAATTTTATGAAAAATTATATTTTTTACAAATAAAGAAGAGTTATAAAATTAGTAGGTTATAAATTAATTGAGTTTTTTTTATTTTTTTACTATTTTAAATTAACCTTTTGAATCTTATTTTAGCTCTTTGATTATGCAAAATTAATGTTAATTGATGAAAATATCCAAAATTTTTAGTTGACATAAATAGAATAAATCATCTAATATAATGGTAAGAGTTTGAAAGATTATCCGCTAATATTATCAAAACTCATTCTAAGATTCTTACCCTAATAAACTTTTATAATTTAAACAATAAAATGAATTAAAAAATATTATTTATTTAATTTAAAAATTATTATTTAATAAATTAATAATAAAATTATATATATATATATATATTATAAAATTGTATACAATTATACATAATTTAATGACTATACAATTTTATTAAGTCTGTACAATTTTGTAAAATATAATATAACTTTAAATAATTAACATATATAAAATTATAAATTTCTATAATTTAAACATAATATTTTTAAAATATATTTTTTTAAAATTATATAAAATTATATACAATTCAATAAATTTACAATTTTATTAATTTTATATATTTAAATTATATAAAATTATAAATTTTTATAATTTAAACAGTATTTTTTTTAAAAAGTATATTATTTGTATAATTTGAACAATAAATTATTTAATGATTTATATAATCTAATCAAACAAATTATTTAAAATGTATTATTCAATAAACTAATTACAAAATTATAAAATCAATAAGAAATTATATTTAATTAAATCAATTTACAATTTTTCTTACTTGTATATAATATAATAAAACTTTATATAATTTTATATAATGTAATATAACTTTATATAATTTTATATAATGTAATATAACTTTATATAATTTTATATAATGTAACATAACTTTATATAATTTTATATAATATAATATAGTATAATTACTTATTACAAAATTATAAAATCAATTAATCAAATAATCAATAATATATATTTTATAAATTTATATAAAATTATTAATTATTATAATTTTTCAGAATAATTTAATATGTCATGTTAGAGTGGATCTCCTTTACAAAATTACAGACTATGTGGATGGAGTTAAAAAATAGGAAAGAGAGGTAGGAATTCTCTTCCTTTTAATTCAGGACAAAACTAATAGTATAACTTAAAAACATTACTCATTCATGTGAGCGATCTTAGCAACATGGATAGTTTAATGTGCTCATCAACATCTAACTTTGAGATGCTAATTCTCTAAGTCATATTAACATGCCTACTTATTATGTTTGTACCGGGATTTAAAACCAAACTTACCCTTAGGAGGATAAACATGATGATTCATGTGAGATCCAAAGTATCTCCAACTTTCTCTTCACTTTTAGGATTCGAATTATCTGAGAGAACTATTACAACTTCTCTTCTATCGCTAATTCATACATGGACAATCTCGAACACAGGTTTTAGTTTTGCTTCTATTAAAAAACACTTAACAAAAAAATAAAAAACTATGAGATCCCCTCTTCCATTTTTCGGGTGACGGTGGGATTGTACCATTCATGTTTTTTCTGGGATCTAGAAAAATATGCAATCAATTGGATTTTTCTAATTTTTCTAAAAGGAAGAATGTGGTTCTTTCTCATTTCCACAAAAATCAAACAAATGTTAGATCTAGTCAAAAGAAAAATAAGATTCTTGACTTAAATACTAACTCGTTGGACTTTGATCTTCTCAATGTTTCCTAGTGGTAGACTATCCCATGTTCCTATTGGCAATGGAAAGTCTATTACTTATGATTTAACTTATCCTCAAGAATATAGATGAGGCAATTCAAGTTAGACCTAATGTAGATTTAACTTTCTTTACATTTATGGAATTTGGACAATCCAAGAGGATCACTGTGGCTTCTCTTTTCTTGTATAATTCAAGCATCTCTGATCAGTACAGGAATATTTATCTCTTGAATACAAGTTTAGGTTTAGTTTCTATTGAAAAAATGAAGCACCTAACAAATATACTAAGTTAGGATATCCCCTCTTTCATTCTGGGGGTGAAGGAGAGATTGTAAAATTCATGTTTTTTCCAAGGGTTTTAGAGAAAATTGCAGTCAATAAGATTTTTCTAATCTTTCCTAAGAGGCATGAATTCTTTCTCCTTTCTACAAAATCAGGAGGTTGGATCTAACCATAAGAAGATTAAAATGATTGGTTGTTAAATAGTCCACTTCTTGTCTTTGAAAATTCGATTTCAAAATGAGAAATATGCCATGCAGACTTTAGGTTTCACAGTTTAGTTTTAGATGACAAAAGAACTTGAGAGGAAATGAAAAAGACTAATTAAAGTAACACTCTGTGGATCTTTTTCAAGTGGAATAAGACCATCAATCTCCAATTATCTCCTGTCAAAAATCTTATTTCAACAATTTTTTGTTGATGCATATACAAAATTTAATTGAGTCTGAAAGATTGAGATTCATTTATTTCAGTCAACCTAGGTCAAGTGTAAAGCTTTATAAGAACTTTTTAATTTATTTCATTCATTTACTTTTTTAAAATGCGTAATTTTTAATTTACTTTTCAATTGACTCTTGAAGATAATGTATATATTTTTATAGAAATACCTTCTCAAAGCTCTCTATAGTAGTTCTGAAATACATGCTTCATAATCAATGTGACCTTTTGAACAAGAAGTCTCCATGTATGAAAAATTGGATCATGCATATGTTGAAGGCATGATACCATACTATGAATTGTGTGTATATGTTGATGAGATTATATCATAATAGATACATTTCTTCCTGTGAAGTTTCATGGAGGTGGTTCAGTTTTGATATTCAATTTAAACAACTTTCTTTTACTAGACTTCCTTTTCAACTAAAGGATCATGAAAATCAACCTATTGTACATCTCTTGATGAAATATATAGTGTTTTGCATAGAGAAAATTACAAGAGAAATGTCTTAGGTTGGATGGAATCGAACAGGAGATATCTTTATGGAAAAAATCTCACATATGTAGAGTTCCAACAAAATTTGTATGCAAAGTTTTGTTATTGGTAGATTATGTTGGTCATGGTAAAGACTATTACTTATGATTTCTACTAAACATTTAGAAGGTTGAATCAAGAAACATTCAACCTTCAAAGATGCATGTGTTGCACTATTTGTTGTAGGTTGATAGAAAATTTATTGATGCAATTCATGAAAGGAATTATTCAACTTCTGGTCAATAAATAGGAGATTTTTCTATTTTTTTATTTCGATTATGCCTAGGTTTGAATTTGTATGAAAAAAATACCAGAAATAGTTGTCTAATGATATTCTTTACAAATAAAGAAGAGTTATAAAATTACTAGGTTATAAATTCTTTTATTCATCGTAGCTCTGCAGGATAGAACAAAATCCAAGATTGAGGACACGTGGACGGAGGAGAAGGCAGTGGTGTAAAATCTTGATGCTGTTGTTGCTCAACGAAATAAACATGGATTGGATTTGGAATTGGAGGTTGCAGAGACAGAAGAATATAATGCATAAGATAAATAAATTTTGCACCTATGGAGAAGTATTAAATTGCAAACAAGTCCTTATATTATAACATTTTTTACTTTATTTGAATAACATAAACAAGTCTTAAGAAAATAACACAATTTTTTTATAAATCAATCAATATTATGTATAAAAAAATTGATTATAAGACACTAAAATGTAAATAATAAATATGATTTCTTCCAAAAAGGAACTTTTTTCTTTCCTTCTATCCAAAAATAAAACAATTTATTTACTTTTTAAATTACATATATATAATTTAGTTCCACCATCTATACTTTTATTAACTTTATACAACTTTATATAATATAATATAATTTTATACAATTAAGTTCTATAAATTTATAAAACTTTATAATTTTAGCAATAAAATTAATTCAAATATATTAGTTGTAAGTTAAATAACAATTTTTTTAAAATGTATAGTTTAATAAACTAATTACAAACTTATAAAATCAATCAATGAGATATGTTATGAAATTGTATATAATAAAATTCAATTAATTTACAATTTTATTAATTTTATACAATTTTATATAATATAGTATAGTTTTCTACAATTTTATATAATTAAATTAAATAAAATTATAAATTTCTATAATTTAAACATAAATATTATTATATTATTTATTAAACTCATTCCAACATTATAAAATCAATTTATATATAATTCAATCAATTTATAATTTTATTAATTTTATATAATATAACTTTATATAATTTTATATAATAAAATATAATATAATATAATTACTTATTACAAAATTAGAAAATTAATCAATTATCAATTAATCAGGTAAATTACAAAAGAAGAGACATAATCACTGATTTAATTATGAATTAAATTTAAATATAAATTATCACTGACTATTAATATCCATTCCTTTTCATAAAATCAATAAAATGCGGTAAAATCTTTAGATTTTTTCTTATGTATTTTAATATTTTAATTTTTTTAGATTTAATTTCTTATTTGTAATGTTTTATTTTTATTTGTAGTAATACTACTTTTTTATTAAAAGATTATATTAGAACTCTTATATTTATTTTGTATTTAATATTTTAATTTTTTTAGAATATATATATTTTATAATATTTCATTTTCAGTAGCATAGGAATGCCATTGATTTTAATATAAATATAAATATAGTTTCTTCATTCAATATAAAAATAATACGTAATGAATATAATATGGATAGTTTAATGTGCTTATCTGTGCGACACCTAATTAATTCTGATATGTGGATCATCTCAGGCACATTAAGATGATCTACTTCTTCTCCTGTTAGAACATGGATTTGAAACCAATTTTTTCCTTAAGAGGATAGATGAGGCAGTTCAGGTTAATTTCAATGTAGATCCAACTTTCTCTATATGTATGGAATTTGGACAATTCAGGAGGATCATTATGGCTGCTTTCTTCTCCAAAGCATCCCTTATTTATATTTAAATACAGGTTTAGGTTATTTTTTTATTAAAAAAATGGAACACCTAACAAATAAACTAAGAATTAAGATATCACCTCTTTCATTTTGGGGTGACGGAAAAAATTTTAATTCATGTTTTTTCGAAGTTTGAAAAAAATTGCAGGTGTTTGGAGAAAATTACATGATAGGATTTTCCTAATCCTCTTCAAAAGGAAGAACGTGAATTCTTTTTCTTTTTTACACAGACAATGAGGTTGGATTTAGCTATAAGAAGAAGAATAAAATGCTTGGTTGTTAAATAATTCACTTCTTAATCCCAGTCTACGAACAGTCACCTTAATGGATGCAATGAGATTATCTATTTATATATATCTCTTGACTCAAAAAAAGATTTTAAAGTGTCTAAGATTTTACTAGAAGGGTTTCTTAATGCCTTATTTCACAAAGAAGAAGGGGGAACAAGCACACTTGTAATTCTTGATTTGTGAAAAATATGTTGTTAGATGTTTCATTTTCTAGACAAACCTAAATTTGTGCTTGTTAAAACTATTGGCAAGCGTACCAAATGTCAACTGTAGTATAATAGAAAATAGTAAAATAGTAAAAGTATCATTCCTTACTAGAAGGGTTTCTTAATGCCTTATTTCACAAAGAAGAAGGGGGAACAAGCACACTTGTAATTCTTGATTTGTGAATGTTACCAAAGAGGATCAAGTCAAGTCTCTTTGAAGGTATATCGAGTTTTGATGTTTTCTCAAGTAAGCCAGATCGAAGTGTGAAAAGATCGAAGAGTTGAAGTCTTGAAGAATCGGTGGAGCTCAGATCGATGTTGGAGGTGTTAGCGTCGAATCATTCTGGAATAAGAGAAATCAAAACTAACAAACTGATCCAGCACTCTTTCACTCGTGATCGTTTTTAAGAGTAAAACTGTTTTTACTAATCGATCAATATAATATAATCGATGGTCTGTACACAATCGATTATGTTGTGCTTTTCAAAGCTTTTTACATCGATTCAATTATATCTTTTTGATACAACGTAGTCGACTCGATTATGTCATTATGTATATAATGAAATCGACTCGATTTTGAAGTGCTGTTTTAAAGTTTTTCTAAAACTTTCACAGAATCGATTTTTTTTTCTTAACATGTTCAACAGTTTTTCAAAAAGTATTTTGAATTTCAAATTGGCATTTAAAATCATAAATGTTTTCAACTATTATACAGATCTTACGTTTTCAGATTTCATAAAAAGATTTTAAATGTGTGAACAAATACTATGAAAGGTTTTCTCAGATTTCATTCTCTATATAAAGAGGAAAAATACAAGTTGATAGACACAGAGCTAAAAACTCAAGCACAAAATCATTTGTTTACACTCTCTGGTCTACAACATTCTTTATCACGTGAAAGAAGCTAACGATCATTAACGTTGTTTTGGATTCTCTCTTTCCAGGTGATACTGTTTCAGTATTTGTTTATATATCTGTCAACACCAGTGTTGGTGTAGTGGTTCATCCCTTGTGAGTTTTCAAGGGAGGTGTTTTCATCTCTTGTGGGTTTCAAGAGAGGTGTTCAGTCTTTAGATTTTCTTTTACAAGTCTCAATTGTAATATTGTTTGTAATAGTTTTTCTAAAGATAGTGTTTGGGAGTCATTCTCGATTTGAGGTGACTGGGCACTGGACGTAGGGTTGACTATACCCGAACCAGTATATATCCTTGTGTTCTTCTCTTCCCTTATCCTTTTATTTTTTTTACTGCTTCCGCTCCGTTTAACGTTTTTCAGGCTAATCGAAAAAGGGTAAACATCTTAATTACATCAATTCACCCCCCCTCTTGATGCTATTTTGAAAAATATGTTGTTAGATGTTTCATTTCCTAGACAAACCTAAATCTGTGCTCGTTAAAACTATTGGCAAGCATACCAAATGTCAACTGTAGTATAATAGAAAATAGTAAAATAGTAAAAGTATCGTTCCCACGAGGAATTGTTAACTCAAAATGTAATAATTTCACTCATTAAGCATATTTACAAAGTAATCAATATATTTCATTGTAAAGAGGAATTTGTGTTGTGTTTGTGTAATTTTAAATAGAAACAAAAATAAATCTAAGTGTTATAAATGTGGAAATATTGGGATTGGATGTTTTCTATTTCCCTCTTCAATGTTCCAGCTAAAATTAAATAAATATGCAATATTAAATTTCACAATATTGAAGTCACACTCTAAAATCATATATCTTGATTCCTCGAAAATATAATCCAAAAGATAAATTTATGCGCATCAATTCCTTAGCTACCCATAAATCATCCTGCATTAAATTCTAGTGTTTTGAGCTATTGAGATAATGTAATCTATTCCTAGAATCACAATATGACAAGTAATTTCATCTAAATCCAGTTTCCAAAAATACCTCCCGGTCAAATCCAAAAACCTAGAACGCAAAACTAGTGATCAAATAGAATCATGCAAAACGATAAAAATAAGATGAAACACCAATATTGTATAGAAAGGAACATCACATATATATATCTCACTGAAACATATTCGAGTTCTACAGATTATATCTAATTCCAAAGGAAAAGTTTAGCTACTCATGGTAGCCATTACCAATGAAAGAAAAAGAGAAAGAATGATTCAGACTCCTCCAATGAAGTGCCCTTGTCTTCTCCCAATAACCTTCAATGCCTCAACAATTCTTCCCTGACTACTCTCGTTGTTGCTTTTTCTGACTGCCTCGTTGCAACGCCCTTCCTGGATTATATAACCTAAAGCGCAATTAGGTTAGTGACTTTTCGCTCAAGCCAGCAAATCTCGCCCAGGTGAAACAAGTGGTCTCGCTCAAGCGACAGAAGTCTCCAGTGGCCACCATCAAGTTTTCATTCACAAGATTCAATCGAAACAGCTTTCATACAAGGATCAAGGATCATAGCAGAACTAAATATGTTTCCAACACCCAATTAAGATAAGGTTCAGGTGCAATCAACTCCCAAATAAACATCTGCAACAAAACTGACATGTAACAAGAAATTCTCTCTAAAACCTCATAGGTGAGTGTTTCTCTTTACATCCACTGAGTTTGAGCAATCAAAGTTGCTTTTCATTTCCAGTCACATTACAAACACAAAGTCAACATGGATCATAAGGTCTTTTCAAAGGTTGTAATGGGGCTGGGTTCCAAAAAAAATTGGTTTTTCAGGATTTTAAATGCATGCTTAAAAGAAAGAGAGCATATCTACACTTGACTCAAAACTTCATTTGTAATCTCTATCTACCCCATTGTTGGACCCTACAATTTTCTGTAATTGTAATCCCCTTTTTTCTTCCTCTTCCCTTTCTTTTTTGTTCTTTTTTTTTTCTTTGTAGAAATGAGAAAAGGAGTGGACTACTTGATTCATTCATTCAATTTACACCCAAACTTTCAAATAAAAAATGTAAAGAGTGAATTATTTGATTCTTTCACTCACTTTACAACCTGTCTAACACCAACAAATTCCAATTTAAAGTTGTAATATGTACCTATGCTCCCTTTCCCTAAGCATGACTCAAGGTAGGAAAATAATATGCATTCAGAGTTGGGGTACAATAAAATAATCAGCTCAACTGGGTTACCAAAAAAAATGACAAAATATATACAGGTTAGCTATTTGACATCGAGCTTAACAAGATATTCACACAAAATGCCTTAATCACTTCCATGATTCATTATGTGATGCAGAAAGACCAAAAAATCAAGAAACAACAACTGCACATTCAACAGTGAAAACTCTCAACTGTATGAGGATTCACTCACTCACTCACATGGCTATTGTCTTAAGTCCTCTATTTTGTCAATTATTGTTGCAGCCATTTAATTTGTTCAAATCAAGCACCCTTATCCTAAATCCAATTGGATTAAGGATTCAAACACAATCCTGCATGTTTCACCTAAATTTCCATCTACTGAGCTATTCCAATTAAATCAAGCCTCCATTTTCATTCTCTTGAACTACTCCCACAAACTTTTCCAATGGCCTTCAAGCAAAAGATTTAAGTGCTAAAGAACAAAATTTTTGAAAACGGTGTGCTAACTTCCCAAAAAAAAAACAACCACAATGATCACACAATTAACAACACCATAATCAACAAGACACTCAAATACATGAGGCATAGATAAGTTCCAACTGAAAACAATAAAACATGAAAATAACAAAAATAACAAGAAATTAAATAACAGAAATTAAATCAAGTTTCTTATAAAAACATCAAGAACCATAAGCTTGCATCATCTTCCCAAAATGAGGAGTCAAAATCTCAATATCCTCTCAATGTTCTGTCTCAATCTGTCTCAAAATCTTCCTCAGCTAACCCCTCTGTGGCTGTCCTTGAGGCTCCTGCACCTTCCCCAACATTTTCCTCTCTAAACTGAGAACCTGCAGCATACTCACCACCATATGGACCAGTTAGTCCATATGCTCCACCTGCTCCATACTGCTGCCCAGACCCACTCCCTCCTACAGGAAAGTACCTGTCCCCAGGCCATGATACATAAGGGAGGAACTGTTCTGGGCTCATCCAAGGGTTGTGCTCTCCTTCTGGTACTCGGTGATAGATCCCTTGGTGCATATGCAACATACCTTTATAGATAGCTGTGTTTTGTAGGTGAGTGTGCTCCATTCCTTCTCGGAGACGTGTCATCTCTTGCATCATCCACTGATTTGACCCTTGTTGTATCTCATTCGGCTGTTTTGGATGTGCTTCCTGTGCTGGAGGTGAGGAGTAATGCTGCTGAGGCTGCTCCATGGGTTGGCCCTCATGAGGATTTGTGCAATTCTGCTCAATAAATCTTCTGTCTATGGTGGGCCTGATCCTCACAGTAGGGTTAACCTCCACCCCTTGAGCTGCACATAGGGCGGTGATAAGAGCTGGAAACCCAAAAGAACCTTTCACCTTTTCGATATTTTTGTTGGCTTCCAATCTGACAAACTTGTGGATCTCTTCGGAAGATGATTTTTGCTACGTCCACAGAAATGTCCTCATTCATCAAGCAATAAATGAGGTGGCATCTAGGCACATTGAGATCAGAAACATGTCCTATGGGGATAATGTTTGCCAACAGGAATGTAATCCACACTTGGGTGACGGTCTTCATATCTTTTCTCCTGATCCTCAGGGGATTTCCATCCTGCCCCAGCTGGTATGACCGGTTAGGGAGGCAAAGTGTCTGAGCCACTTGTGCCTCATTGAAGCTGTTGCAGGCACTCCTCATCCTCCGGTACTCACATTGCTCATCCTCCCCTAGCTGCATGGGGTTGCCTAAGAAATCATTAATTGCCTCTCTATTATAGGCAACCCACCTATCTCTCACCTGAGACATCTGATCACTTGGCCCATTCTCCAATGGCTAAGAATTTGCATAAAATTCCAATACTATTTCTGGGTCATATTTGGGCAGTGGATTGGCTAGGGTCAGCCAATTACTTCTCATCAAACCTGTCATGAAGTGGTCGCACTGCCTTGGAGAGAGGTTCACCTTCCTCTCAGAGATGAATGATCAATGCTTAATTTCTTCATAGCGTTCTTGCCTCCTCCTATCTCTGAAAATATTCTTGGGAGGAGGATCAGGGGATGTTGATGCTAGTCTGGTGCATTTTCCTTTGTTGCACAGATTGGGGTTTATTCCTGCTGTAGTTTTTGTACGCCCCATACTGCAATAATAACATAAATCAACCATTAATTTCACCTTTCAACCACAGAATGAGCATAAAATTAATTACACCATTGCCTACTGAACATTTCAGATTTATGCACGCAATTAGGGATGGGCTAGGTTCATTTGACATGGGAACCTAGGGTTTTTGCATAAAACCTAGCCTATGAGCACAAATTTTCAATGTATAAGCGAGAAAGATGTACATGCACTAAATCAACATTAAGTTATACAGAACAAGAAAAAAACATGAGTAGAACAAGCATAACATTGAATCTACCCTCACCGCACCAATGTAAAGCCACTAAAACGGGAGCATGAGTTAACTTACCTTTGTGACGATAAGAACAAGAGCACGAAATGAGATAATGCAAGCAAAACAGAGAATAAGAGTGTATGAGCAGAGGCGAAGGCAATGGGCACTCGAATCGGAGAGAAAATGGTGGATGGGAGAGTAAAAAAACTAAAATGGGTCTCAAAACACTCTTTTAAATTTCAAAATTTCAAACAGTCGCCCAGGCGAGGCTGATGTGGCAGGCCTCACTTAAACATCTCGCCCAGGTGAGACCCTTCCTCGCCTAGGCGAGCCAAAACCAGAGAGCACCCAGAACCTCCAGAGATTCTCGCTCAGGCAACGTAGCCATCGCCTAGGCGAGCCAATTCCAAAGAGCAACAATTTACTCCCAGGGAATCTCGCCCAGGCGAGAGCCTTACTCGCCTAGGCGATCATATCAGTTTCCCAAAAAAAAAATTTCTTCTGCATAAGTTGCCTGGGCGAGGCTTGGGTGGCTTGGGCGAGAAATGCATCAGTGTAATTGCCCAAAGCTCTATCTTAACTCACTAAGTTTCCAAACAAACTCTCATGTGCTAAGATCATGCCACTTCTAACAATTTTAAGACATTCAACACCTCAAACCATATTCTCTCTTATTCCCACAACCATTCCTTCCAAAACAAAATGGGTTTCAAAACTTACTCACACAACTCTTTCAAAACCAACACAATTAAAAGCTTAACAACTTAGCCTATGTTCAATCAAACTTCTAAATAGCATATAAGAAAAAGTGTAAGTCTTAATATGTACAAGTAAGTATGTAGTATTTATCAAGAAAGTATATGCTGAAATTGTTAACTTATCTCAAAAATTCAATTTATTCACAACTATGCTAACAACTGAACTAAATGTAAGGTGATAGAAACACTGGGTTGCCTCCCAGGAAGCGCTTGTTTAACGTCATATAGCTTGACGCCTTTATCTTTAACTCTCTTGCAGCTGAATAATGGTGGCAAGTCTTTCAACTTCACCACCTAAATATGGCTTCAACCTCTGCCCGTTTACAACCCAGCTCCTTTTTGATTCAGGATCTTCAAGCTCCACAGCTCCATAGGGTTTAACAGTCTTGACAAGAAATGGGCCTGACCATTTAGATTTGAGTTTTCCAGGAAATAACCTCAACCTGGAATTAAACAACAAGACTGACTGGCCAGGGAAAAAATTTCTCTTGAGAATTTTCTTGTCATGATAAGCCTTCATCTTCTCCTTGTAGAGTTTAGAAGATTGATATGCATTGAGTCTCATTTCTTCCAATTCTTGCAGCTGTATTTTCCTCTTTTCTCCTACAGCTTGAGGATCAAAGTTCAACCTCTTCAAGGCCCAGTATGCCTTGTTTTCCAATTCCACCGATAGGTGGCATGCTTTTCCATAAACTAGCTGAAAAGGGGATAAGCCTGTTGGAGTCTTGAATGCAGTCCTATAAGCCCAGAGTGCATCATCCAATTTGAGGGACCAATCTTTCCTTGAAGATGCCATAGTCTTTTCAAGAATGCGCTTCAGTTTCCTGTTTGACACCTCTGCTTGACCATTAGTCTGTGGATGGTAAGGTGATGCAATTTTGTGCTTTACTTCATAATGCTCTAAACATTTCTGCAATTGAGCATTACAAAAGTGAGAACCTCCATCACTGATTAAAACTCTGGGTGTGCCAAATCTGTAGAAAATGTTCTTCTCAAGAAATGTAATAAAAGTTTTGGCATATGCTTTTTGAGCTGCAACGGCTTCAACCCATTTTGAAACATAATCCATTGCCACTAAGATGTACTCATTGGAAAGTGATGATGGCAGTGGTCCCACAAAATCCATCCCCCAATAGTCAAACACTTCAACTTCCAGAATGGTGTTCAGGGGCATTTCATGTCTTCTTGATATTCCCCCTGTTCTTTGGCATTTATTGCACTGCTTGACATATTCATGTGCATCTCTGAAGAGAGTGGGCCAGTAAAAGCCAGATTGGGGAACTTTTGTTGTAGTCCTCTCTCCATTGAAATGACCACCATAAGGAGAACTGTGGTAATGCCATAAAATGCTTTTTGACTCCTCAGTGGACACACACCTTCTCAACAATTGATCAGCTCCTATTTGGAACAAATGAGGATCATCCCACACATACTGTTGTGCCTCTCTCTAAGGAACTTTTTCTTCTGCTGCCACATGAAATCACCAGGAATGACCCCAACAGCTTTGAAATTGGCCATGTTAGCAAACCATGGCCTTTCTCTAATCATCAACAGCTTTTCATCAAGAAATTCCTCTTGCAATTCTACTTCTTTAGTGGTCACCTCATCATTGCCCAATCTTGACAAATGATCAGCTACTAGATTTTCACAGCCTTTCTTATCCTTGATCATTAAATCAAATTCCTGTAACAATAAAATCCATCTAATCAGTCTAGGTTTAGAATCTGATTTAGTTAACAAGTATTTAATAGCAGCATGATTAGTATAAACAGTCATAGGAGAGCCAATCAAATATGCTCTAAACTTTTCCAGTGCATACACTATGGCTAACAATTCTTTTTCAATTGTGGCGTAATTAACTTATGTTTCATTAAGAACCTTGCTAGCATAATGTATAGCATGAAAAATTTTAGATTTTCTTTGTCCTAAAACTGCTCCTATGGCATAGTCACTTGCATCACACATTAATTCAAAACCTAGACTCCAATCAGGAGCAACTATAACAGGAGCTGAAATCAATTTTTGCTTTAGCAAATTAAAAGCATGCAAACAATCAACATCAAAAGAAAAAGAAGTGTCCTTATTGAGTAGGTTGCTGAGTGGCTTATCTATCTTTGAGAAGTCGTGGATGAACCTCCTGTAGAATCCAGCATGGCCCAGAAAACTTCTGATACCTTTCACATTGACTGGTGGTGGGAGCTTCTCAATAACTTCAACTTTAGCTCTGTCAACCTCAATTCCTTTAGAAGAGATTTTGTGTCCTAGAACCACACCCTCTGTTACCATAAAATGGCATTTCTCCCAGTTCAAGACTAGGTTGGTATCCACACACCGCTTCAGTACAGTGTCCAAGTTTTCCAGACATTTTTCAAATGAAGCACCAAACACAGAGAAGTCATCCATAAAAACTTCTACACACTTCTCAACCAAATCTGAAAAAATAGCAAACATACAGCGCTAAAAAGTTGCTGGTGCATTGCACAACCCAAACGGCATTCTCCTATATGCAAACACACCAAAGGGGCAAGTGAAGGTTGTTTTTTCTTGGTCTTCTGGATCCATAGTTATCTGATTATAACCTGAATATCCATCTAGAAAACAATAGTAATCTTGTCTAGCTAATCTTTCCAACATTTGATCCATGAAATGCAAGGGAAAGTGATCTTTCCTGGTGGCTTGATTCAACTTTCTGTAATCAATACACATTCTCCACCTGGTGATTGTTCTTGTGGGAATTAATTCATTCTTCTTATTACACACAACAGTCATACCTCCCTTCTTAGGAACTACTTGAACCGGACTGACCCAGGCACTGTCAGATATGGGATAGATCATTCCAGCATCAAGCAATTTCAGCACTTCTTTCTTAACCATTTCTTTCATGGTGGGGTTCAATCTCCTTTGTGGTTGAGTCACCGGCTTATAATCTTGTCCCATGTGAATCTTGTGCATACAATAAGAGGGACTGATACCCTTCAAATAAGATAAAGCCCACCCTATTGCACCTTCATTAGCCTTCAGAACAGTGATTAGCCTCTCTTCTTCAGAAATGGTCAAGGCATTGCTAATCACCACTAGTTTCTATCCTCCTTCTACAAGAAAAACATACTTCAAATGGAGAGGTAGCGCCTTCAATTCTAACTTCTGACTCTGAACTTCAACCCCTTGTTGCAACTCTTCATATTTTTCTGTATTTGATGAAATCTCTTTTGTTGAGTCTAAACTCTTCAAGACTTCATCCACTTCTTCTCTTTCTTCTTCATCCATCTCCTCCCATGCACCTATCAAAGCTTTTTCTAGAGGACTTGATGTTGTCAGCTGCTTCTTTTTTGCTAAAATTAATTCATCAATAGCCTCCATTCTGAAACATTGTTGTTTTTCCTTGGGGTGCTGGATGGCTTCAAAAACATTAAAGTTGACTTCATCATCTTGCACTCTGACCTTTAATTTGCCATCATCCACATCAATGATGACCCTTGCAGTCTTCATAAAAGGTCTTCCCAATATAAGAGGAACTTCAGCATCCTCTTCAATATCCATAACAACAAAATCTACTGGGAACACAAATTTGTCAACTTTAACTAACACATCTTCTGCCACAATATAGGGGTACTTCATGGACCTGTCAGCCAACTGCAAAGTCATTCTTGTAGGCCTCACCTCAAGATCCCATATTCTCTTTACCATGGATAACGACATTAAATTTATGCTAGCACCCAAGTCAAGTAATGCCTTCCCCACCGGCAGTGTTCCAATAGTGACTGGAATAGTGAAGCTCCCAGGGTCCTTGGATTTCTGAGGCAAAGATTTTTGAATTATAGCACTGCACCCTGCTTCTAGCTCCACTGTCTCTTCTGTGAATCTTCTTTTCTTAGTCAGGAGCTCCTTCATAAATTTGGCATAAGTTGGCATCTGCTCTAGTGCCTCAACAAAAGGTATGTTTATCTGCAGCCGCTTGAATATATCCATGAATCTTGCAAACTGCCTCTCCTTATCTTTCTTGGAGGCATTGTGAGGATATGGTAAGTTCTTCATCTGAGGCATTTGTACTTCATCCTTCTCCCCCTTCCTATCTTTCTCTCCTCTACCATCACCCTTATTTTCTTTTTTATTGTCTCCCTCACTTTTATTTTCTTCACTCATTTTCTTACTCCCTTTTTCACTCCTATC
This sequence comes from Lablab purpureus, assembly GCA_030347555.1. Classification (NCBI taxonomy): domain Eukaryota; kingdom Viridiplantae; phylum Streptophyta; class Magnoliopsida; order Fabales; family Fabaceae; genus Lablab; species Lablab purpureus. The sequence continues at coordinate 24,176,449 of CM059263.1, forward strand.
ACTCTCTTTCAACTCTTCTTTTTCATAAGCCTTCTCCTCAACAACTATCTCCTCAACAACTAGCTTCTCACCAATCCCTGCACCTACAACTTTACCACTCCTTGTAGTGATTGCCTTGCAATGCTCCTTGGGGTTGGTCTGTGTGTTGGCAGAGAATTGTCTTCCCTGTTGATCTGCTAACTGCTTAGCTAGCTGTCCAACCTGTGTCTCAAGATTTCTAATGGAAGCTTCAGTGTTTTTCTGGTTGGACAAGGAAGCCTACATGAATTTCTCCAAAGTATCCTCCAACTTGTTTGTTCTATCTTGCCCTGAAGGATATTGTTGTTGATGTTGAAATGGTGGTTGCCTGTTAGATGGACCAGAATCCTGCTTCCAACCAAAATTTTTATTTTGATTGCTTCTCCAACCCTGTGAAAAATTGTTAAGGTAATTATTATTGTTGGAGAAGTTTCCTGGCCTCCCTTGATTGCTCATATAATGGACTTCCTCTTCTTGTGAGCTACTTTGATATGAACAATGTCCATTTGGATGGTTGCCTCCACAAAAATCACATCTCAACTGCTGGTTTGGAGAAGAAAAATGTACAGCATGTAGTTGTTGAGGCAAATTAGACATCTGCTTTGTCAATGCTTCAATCTGCTGAGTCAAAATCTTATTTTGAGATAAGATTGCATCTGTAGTGTTGAGATCAAGCATCCCCCTCCTTTGAACAGTGTGTCTATCATGTTGAGCTTGATGATCTGTAGAAGCTAATGCATCAATGATTCTTGTAGCTTGTTCTGCATCTACAGACATCATTGTTCCTCCTGCTGCTGCATCCAATAACATCTTGGTATCAGGCCTCAAACCATTGCAAAACATATTCAGTTGAGCTATATCTTCAAATCCATGATTTGGACATCTCCTGAGCAAAGATTTGAATCTTTCCCAAGCTTTACAAAATGGTTCATCTAATCCTTGCCTGAAATTAGAAACATCTGACTTTGTCTTTATATAGCGGGATGGTGGAAAAAATCTATTCAAAAACTTCTCCTCTACATCATTCCATCTGGTCAAGCTTTGATTGGGATGTGATTCAGTCATTCTTTGGCTTTGCCATCTAATGAAAAAGGGAACAACCTCAGATGTACAGATTCCATGTCTCCCTCCACAAAGCCCATGGTTCCAACTAGCTCATAAAAAGTTGAAAGATGAGTATATGGGTCTTCATGATCCATCCCAGTAAATCGATGAGCACTAATCAAACTCAAGAAGGCTGGCTTCATCTCCAAGGATTTGGTGTTTGATATTGCTATGCTTGAAAAATGTCTTGGCCCTTGCTGCATAACATAGTCTCCAAGTGTCCTCCTGACAAGGGGATTTTGTATTTCCTCAGCCATTTCTTCAGGTTCCTGTTCTAGCTTAATGAATTCTTGATGTGAATGAGTAGATGAGTGTCGTGAGCTGGACAATTCTTCTTGCTTCTCCTTTCTCTTTCTGCCTCTGTTTCGCCTTGTCGTCTTTTCTATCTCCGGGTCAAATTCCAATTCCAAATGCTCTTTTTGAACCTGACTTCTCAAAAGCATCTATCATAAGACACTCAAGCAAGGATTAGAAGGAAAATGGTAATTTAACTAAAATAAGATTATACAAAAAAATAAGACTATTCACAATACTTAATGAGCTTAACTAAACATTTCAACAAAAAAACAATTCCCCAGCAACGGCGCCAAAAATACTTGTTAAAACTATTGGCAAGCATACCAAATGTCAACTGTAGTATAATAGAAAATAGTAAAAGTGTCGTTCCCATGAGGAATTGTTAACTCAAAATGTAATAATTTCACTCATTAAGCATATTTTTAAAGCAATCAATATATTTCATTGTAAAGAGGAATTTGTGTTGTGTTTGTCTAATTTTAAATAGAAACAAAAATAAATCTAAGTGTTATAAATATGGAAATATTGGGATTGGATGTTCTCTATTTCCCTCTTCAATGTTCCAGCTAAAAATAAATATGCAATATTAAATTTCACAATATTGAAGTCACACTCTAAAATCATATATCTTGATTCCTCAAAAATATAATGCAAAAGATAAATTTATGCGCATCAATTCCTTAACTACCCATAAATCATCCCGCATTAAATTCAAGTGTTTTGAGCTATTGAGATAATGTAATCTATTCCTATAATCACAATATGACAAGTAATTTCATCTAAATCCAATTTCCAAAAATACCTCCCGATCAAATCCGAAAACCTGGAACGCAAAACTAGTGATCAAATAGAATCACGCAAAACGATAAAAATAAGATGAAACACCAATATTTTATAGAAAGGAACATGACATATATATATATATATCTCACTGAAACATATTCGAGTTCTACAGATCACATCTAATCCCAAAGGAAGAGTTTAGCCTCATGGTAGCCATTACCAATGAAACAAAAAGAGAAAGAATGATTCAGACTCCTCCAATGAAGTGCCCTTGTCTTCTCCCAATAACCTTCAATGCCTCAACAATTCTTCCCTGACTACTCTCGCTGCTGCTTTTTTTGACTGCCTCATCGCAACGCCCTTCCTGGATTATATAACCTAAAGCGCAATTAGGTTAGTGACTTTTCGCTCAAGCCAGCAAATCTCTCCCAGGCGAAACAAGCGGTCTCGCTCAAGTGACAGAAGTCTCGCTAGGGCGAGACTGGTCCAGGGGCCACCATCAAGTTTCCCAATCTCGCTTAAGCGAAAGATGTCTCGCTTAAGCGAAATTACTCCAGTGCGTCACTTCCCTCCCTCGCTTAGGTGAGATGATTCAGCTTAGGCGACCGATACTTGAATGTAGGCTTGAATTCTTCTCTTGGAGTCTTCATAAATGTTTTCTTCTTTCCTTTCTTCCTTGATCACCTATAATTCAACAAAAATTGGGATTAATTGATCTTTTAGAGCATGATTCACCATTAACAGCTTAAGTTAAATAATTCTAACAATTGGGGTAGTTATCAATTCAAAATTTGCATTTAAGACCTTTAAGTGACCAAAAAGGGAGTCTGAATTGGTTAACTAATGGCACTTATCAGTGCTCAAGAGATAATTGTCCATGTATTGATAAGATGTGTATGATTTTCTCGAGAAAAGTGGAGTCATACTATATCCTTATATCCCTCAAATCTCATAAGTGAAAAGAAAAAGTTAGATTTACATTAAATCTCATATGAATCACTTCATATATCACGAGGAGAAGTATATCATGTATACAACTTTTAGTCTCCATATTTTAGTTTCAGATGACGAAAGGACTTGAGAGGGAAAAAAAATAACTAACTAGAGAAGTATATGATGTATACGACTCGTGAATTATTTTCATGTAGATATAAGACTATAAATCTGCAATTATTCTTCTGTCAAAAAATTTATTTCTACACCTTTTAGTTATGAAAGATTAAGAATTATTTGTTCTATTGAATAACTAATAATACTTACATTTATTGAAGACTAACATATACTTAAATAATTGGAATATATATTTATACATATATTCCAATTATAAAATTAATTAATAAAATCAATTATATGAAATTGTATAAAATTATATACAATTCACTTAATTTACATTTTTATTAATTTTATATGATATAATGTAATTTTTTATAATTATATGTAATTAAATTATATAAAATAGTTAGTTACTACAAAATTATTAAAATTATTCAATAATATATATATATATATATATATGTTATAAATTTGTATAAATTATAAATTTCTATAACTTTTCAAAATGATTTAATAAGAAGGATTTAAATTATTCATTACACTAAATAGTTGGTTAAAAAAGAAAAATAATTTTAAATAATAGAATGAAAAAGGAATAATGTTTCATTTTATTATTTTATTGTAAATTAAATCTAACTTTAAATCATGGTAAATCTCTCTTTTAACATTATTAATTCTTCTTCATCAAACTATTAAAGTGATCTAGAGTTCTTATATCTTTTTCATTTTAATTTGTAATTCTTTTCTTAAGATTTGGTATCTTATCTTGTATTTCATTTTTAACTACAATAATATTATTCTTTTTATGTTAGGAATTCTTGTATTTATTTGGTATCTTAATATCTTAATAACAATAATATTATCAAGACTCATCTCTTAGTTTAGAGTTCCTACATTTTTTACATTCTCAATTTTTTTTAAGATTTTATTTTTTTATAATATTTCATTTTTAGCAACAATAATATTATCAAGAATGAAAAACATGTCATAAAAAGAGAAAAAAATAACTTATTCATTCAATATCAATCCATTCTAGAACTACAAATATATCAAATGGTAATATTATTTTCATTTTCCATATATATTTGAAATAATTATTTAATGTTAAACTCTTTTTCTCGTTTTCAATTATCAAATGTTAATTTAAATTTGCAAAGATGACATGGTTAGACAAGCTTTCATCCAAGATTTTAATAATACAGATAAGATTTTTTTTAATTAATACACATTTCATTCCTCTTTACAAATTAATATTTTTGAACATTTTTTTGTTTATTAATATATTTATTATTTTAAAAATTCAGTATTTTAACACTAAGTCATATTATTTAAGTAAGGTAAACAAGCCTTTGTACGAATAATTTTTTTTTCAATTATTTGAAGAATATTCTATTTAGGTTTATATTTGAATGTAATTGATAAAAGAATTGGGACATCGGTGGCCTTATTTTTAAATGTTCACAATATGAGACTTTCTCATGACTTTAAAAGACTTTACTTGAAATTAGATTATCAGTATGTCAAAATTATAAAAGCCTTCTAGTGTTCCGATTGATCTACATAGTAGTAACAAAAATGAGAAAAGTTAATATTTTTTAAAGAATTCATAGTTTTCAATTAAATTTTTTTTACTTCCATGTTCAAAAATATTGATCATCATATAAAATAATGAAACAACTCTACCAATCTTTTCTTAGTGATAAAAATTATCATTTCATTAGAAGTCTTTTGTCTTTTGATAATCAAAATTTGAAATTTGTATAGTTGCACGTGTGATACTAAAAGATGATATTGATAACAAAATATGACTAGTCAAATAATTTTTTTATATTTTAAATTTTGTATGTTTATAATTTGAATTACTTTAATAATAAGCTTATTTGTTTCATTTGGAGTTGTAGGTATGATTGGAGTGTCATTGATGTTAGCATATTTCAAGACCAAGTGTTAATGAAGTCTTCTAGAGTTTTAATGAAGTCTTAAAGTTTTGATGATGAAGATTTAAAGTGATCCAATCAACATTAAAGACTTGTGCCATCTCACAAAGGAAGGTTGCTTCATAGAAAAGGAAAGGCATAAAGAGTGTTTAAAGCTTTCAAGAGAGAATATTGATGAAGATTTTCTCAAGAGCTGAAGGTTCAAGAGTAGAAGGTTCTGTTTTGGGTGTTGGATGAAAAAAGTAAGTCATAAATCCCATTCAAGACCTTCCCAAACAAGAGAGCAAGTTGTTTTCTCGCAAAAACATTTTTCTATGCTTTTAATCGATTATGATACGTAGATAATCGATTATTTAACTTAAATTTTGAATTAAAATTGTTTAACGAACTAAATAATCGATTAAGTGTTTTTGATAATCGATTATATTGATTCTGGGTTAATATAATCGATTATGGCCTTAATCTAATCGATTATATCAGGCAAAATAAGTTTTCCAATTTTCAAATATGATATAATCGATTAAGCTTTTTACATAATCGATTAAATGAGTCGTTTTTGTGAAATCAGTACCAAATCAACCTAAGAATGAAAACTTTGGAGCATTTTTGAATTATAAAATGAAAGAGAATGTCTTAGGTTCAACACATCTGATTAAACACAAATATTCAAAGTGCTTTTGCGCCTCAGCTTTTCAAAACCGCTTTCTTGCTCTCTCAGGTTTGATCAAGTCTTTGGAAGTGTTGATCTTTGTGCTTAAGCTTTCTATCCAGCACTATTATCAGGTGTATTCTTTTACTATTTTTATAAACGAGAAAATTCATCCCTTGGATATGTTTTAAGGGAGGTGTGTTCATCTCTTGTGTGTCAAGAGAGGTGGGTTTCATCCTCAGTGTGTCTGGGGAGGTGTTTCATCCTTAGTGTGTCTAAGGAGGTGTTTTCCTTTATCTTTATTTGTTATTGCATGAATTGGTGTTTGTAATTTCATTTAAAGATAGTGGGGTGATCATCACGCATTTGTGGTGGTTAGGAACTGGATGTAGGATTGGCTTAATCCAAACCAGTATAAATCTCTGTGTTCTTTCTCTTTCCCTATCTCCTTTTTATTGTGGATCATACTAACGATTGCAACTCAAACTGCGCTAACCAAGGGTTAAGAAAAATCCACATCCTAGTTTTTTTTAAAGTAATTCAAAATCTGGAAATTTATTTAAAAGGGAAAAGTTTATTAAAAATCCAATTCACCCCCCCCTCTTGGTTTTTACACTGTCGTCTTTATTTAACAATTGGTCTCAGGGCTGGTTTTTTGAAAATTACTCAAAAACAAGATCCTTATGGCAGACAAAAATCAAACTTTTGCTGAAGGTGCATCTATTCATAGACCAGCACTCTTTCCAGGTGAAAACTATCCTTTTTGGAAAAAGAGGATGGAGATTTTTCTTAGGTGTAATGATCAAGGCGTTTGGGATGCAATTATAAATGGTCCATATATTCCTATGACTGTTGTTAATGAAGCGCAGGTACCCAAAGTGAGAGCAAGTTGGACCAAGGATGAATACAATCAAAATCAGTGCGACATAAGGGCATGTAATATGATAACATCTGCCTTAACTGTTGATGAGTTTTACAGGTTGTCTGATTGCACTACAGCAAAGGAGATGTGGGACACCTTGGAAGTCACACATGAAGGAACGGAGGATGTCAAGAGATCAAGGAAAAATACCTTGATTCAAGAATACGAGATGTTTCGGATGAGCAAAGGGGAAACCATCTATGACGTTCAAAAGAGATTTACTCACATTGTAAATCACCTCAAGGCGTTAGGTAAGAAATTTGACACTAAGGAATTGAATGTGAAAATTTTAAAATCTTTGGACAGGACATGGCAACCCAAAGTGACGGCCATCACGGAATCGAAGAATCTCACAAGCATGAACATGACAACTCTCTTTGGAAAGCTTAGAGAACACGAAATGGAGCTTGGACGTTTCAAAGGAGAAGAGGAAGACATCAAGAGGAAAGGTGTTGCTCTTAAAGCAGAATCCATTAAAGAGGAGAGTAGTGATACTGATGATTCAGAAGACGATGATCTCAACAAATTTGTAAAGAAATACAAAAAGTTCATGAAGAAGAAAGGCAACCATAAGAAAGGTAAGAAATTTGAAAATTCAAATTCTAACGATAATTATAAATGTTATGGTTGTGGAAAAAGGGGACACATGAGAGCAGATTGTCCAAAGTCCAAGAAGTCTGAAGAAAAGGAAAAGAAAGGGAAGAAATTCTTCAAAAAGAAAAAGAAAGCATATATTGCTTGGGACAACAATGAAGTGAGTTCTTCTGAAAGTTTAAGTGAATACGAAGAAGAAGCTAATATCTGTCTTATAGCGGATGATGCTGAATCCACGTGCAGTGAGGTAAGTGATTCTGATCTTCCTAATAATTATGATAAATTGCTTGAAGAATTTCTTAGTCTTTGTGAAAAATCTGAAAAGCTTTCTTCGGTTCATAATAAATTGAAAAATGATTATAAGAGTCTCGAAAAGAAAATTATTGATTTAGAAGAAGAGAAAAAGGTTTTGAAAGATGATTTGGAAAAGGCAAAAATTCCTTGTAAATGCAAATAAAAAATTCCTATTTGCGAAGAATGCAAAGTTTTTTCTAATAAAGTTTCTTATCTTGAAACATCTCTTTCGAAAATTACAATGGGTAATAAAAATTTAAATAACGTTTTAAATGTGCAAAAAGGTTTATATGAAAAAGCAGGACTTGGCTATAATTTCAAATTTAATCATAAGCCTACCAAAACTGTTTTTGTGAAAGGAGAATCATCTAATTCAAATAAGGTTTCTGAAAATACAAGTTTTCTTAATAAACCAAATGTGCTTATAAAGAAAGTTTTTAAAAATGCATATTTCTCAAGAACAAATGTTCCTACATGTTTTTATTGTATGCATAAAGGTCATTCTGTTAATAGGTGCAACATTAAACGTTTTAGTGTTCCTAATGGGAAATACAAATGGGTTCCCAAAGGAAAAATTGTTTCTAACCCATGAGGACTCTAAAAAGTATTTTTAGGGGACCAGGATTTTTCTTGTTTGTGTTGTAGGCTGGTTCCACTTTAAAAATGCATCTTTGGTGTTGAGATAGCAAGTGATGAAGCTTATGAAGGGAGGCAAAGACATCAACGAGTTAGCATATTTACCAAACTCTTATCTCAAGTAAGATTTTATGAGCTTAGAAAGGTTCTAGGTAATTGTTGATGATAAATCTGTTGATTGATTGATGTTTATTGTTGATTTTGATGTTAATTATGTGTTTTACGAAATTTTCCGTATATAATCGATTAGTTTTCGTTTGTTAATCGATTAAGTTCATAACATAATCGATTAAATCGCTGGGGAGCAATTTAATCGATTAAGGAATGCACATAATCAATTAAATTTATGAGTTTTTCGTTTTCTGGAAAATTTTGAAGGCAAATAATTGATTACGTTCTTCACATAATCGATTAAATGCGACGTTCTATGTTTTTCTGCACACTGTTTTTTCGAACGTTGGACTCCAATTCACGTGGTTTTTTAATCCTAACGGCTATATTCGTTTTCAAACGGCTCTATTTACATTAATTTAGTGCTTTATGACCAGTTTCCTTGCCTATAAATAGCTAGATTGAGAATTCAAAGTGCTACCTTCACTCTCTCTCACTCTTGCTGATTTTCTGCTGATAATTCCTTCTTTTGTGCAAGTTTCTGGTTCTGTGATTACTCTGTTTCTGTATTATCTTGTTTGTGCTCTTTCTTTTGTCCTTTCTATATACACATGGCTGATCAAAGGACGAGAAAGATGCCCTCAAGGAGGAGAGGCAAAGAGCCCATGACATCCCAACAACAAGAAAGGAGACCACCAACACTTGCTGGATGGATTTCAGATGAGGATATGCAGATTGGTTTTGTGAATAAATGGAAAGACAGGAAGATCCTAACTCCTAAATATTTATCTTGTAATTTTTTCAGAACTCATGGTTTCACTTTTCAGGATTGTTTAGTTGCAAGTGGATTGCAAAACTTTGTAGAAATGGAAGGAGCATATTATCCAGACTTAGTCAGAGTGTTCTACATGAATCTAACTTCAAGGACAGCTAGTCCTAGTACCAAGGTGAAGGGTGTTCGAATTCACCTTGATGAAGAGGTATGGAACAATGTTGCTGGCTTATCCACCCAAGGCATCAACATTACTTATGGCTTTGAGGACTTCAACAAGCTGGTGGAGTTCCGGAAATTCTGCAAGGATCCAAATCTACAAGTAGAAAACTTGTACAAAGTTGGTAATGTTAAATTGAATGAACGCATGTTACATTATGTTATTGTGTGGATTCTTGTTGCTAGAGCCACCAATCATGCCCAACTTACTAAGGAAGACATTCTTTTAATGTATGGCTTTCTTAATAATGTTAGTATTGATTGGCCTTCTATTATTTTAGATAATATGTTCAAAGCCACTAGGCTATCATCATTTTCTTTACCCTATGCTGTGTTCATTTCAAAGATATTAGAACATAAAGGTTTAGATCTTGAAGGAGAAAACAAGCAAATTTTGCTTAGCAACAGCAAAATAGGGTAAGGCACATGGGCCTTATAGAACAAGGAAACATGTTCAGGCAAAGAGATGAGGAAGCTGCTGCAATGGATGAAGATGATGAAGAACCACCACCTCCACCTCAACCTCAACCTGGATCAATGGAGGCACATATTCTCTCAAAGATGGACACCATGATGAGTCTCCAAACAACTCATTATGATGACCTTTGCTATAAGCTCTCAAGGCTTAATAGGAGAGTTCATAGAGTTGAAAGGAAGTCTGGAGATTGAAGATGTCTCTCCGTAAGAAGATAATGCTAGATCTTCAAGAGGCAAACAACCAACAGTGGATGACGAGGAAGATGAAGAAGATGCAGGGGATAGTGAAGAAACTGAATAGGCTACAAGTTCACTAATTCCCTTAGCTTAATTTTAATTTTCCAGCTGCTGTATTTTATTTTTTCCCTCTATATTTTCTGTGTATTTAATTGCTTCTGCTGTATTAATCTCTGAATATGTAATCTTTTTGAAAATGATAAAAATAAAGGGGGAGAAAAATATTTGTTTTGATTGATAATATGTCCAGATTTCTAGCATTTAAGAAAATTAATTTCAGGGGGAGCATTAGGAAATATTTCAAATAATTGCCTAATATATCTTAAACATTTAAGAGCAAAGTTTAAGGGGGAGTTTTTAGAAATAATTTCCATGCATTAATTTCCTTGAAATCTCTTTTTCAAAATTCAAATTGAAATTTAAATGCTATATGACTGCCTACTTTATTTCCTTTGTGGACTAATCTTTATGATGTAGATATCCATACATTATTTTCAAGATTTTCAGAATATCAATCACAAGTCTCTATGTTTCTTTTTATCATCATCAAAAAGGGGGAGATTGTTAGCATATTTCAAGACCAAGTATAAACGAAGTCTTCCATAATTTTAATGAAGTCTTAAAGTTTTGATGATGAAGATTTAGAGTGATCCAATCAACATTAAAGACTTGTGCCATCTCACAAAGGAAGGTTGCTTGATAGAAAAGGAAAGGCATAAAGAGCTTTTAAAACTTTCAAGAGAGAAGATTGGTGAAGATTTTCTCAAGAGCTGAAGTTTCAAGAGTAGACGGTTCTGTTTTGGGTGTTGGATGAAAAGAGTAAGTCATAAATCTCATTCTGTTAAATAAAGACGACAGTGTAAAAACCAAGAGGGGGGGTGAATTGGATTTTTAATAAACTTTTCCCTTTTAAATAAATTTCCACATTTTGAATTACTTTCAAAAATTAGTATGTGGATTTTTCTTAACCTTTGATTAACAAAGTTTGAGTTGCAATCGCTAGTATGATCCACAATAAAAAAGAGATAGGGAAAGAGAAAGAACACAGAGATTTATACTGGTTCGAATTAAGCCAATCCTACGTCCAGTTCCCAACCACCACAAATGCGTGATGATCACCCCACTATCTTTAAATGAAATTACAAACACCAATTCATGCAATAACAAATAAAGATAAAGGAAAACACCTCCTTAGACACACTAAGGATGAAACACCTCCCCAGACATACTGAGGATGAAACCCACCTCTCTTGACACACAAGAGATGAACACACCTCCCTTAGAACAGATCCAAGGGATGAATTTTCCCGTTTATAAAAATAGTAAAAGAATACACCTGATAATAGTGTTGGATAGAAAGCTTAAGCACAAAGATCACCACTTCCAAAGACTTGATCAAACTTGAGAGAGCAAGAAAGCAGTTTTGAAAAGCTAAGGCGCAAAAACACTTTGAATATTTGTGTTTTATCAGATGTGTTTGAACCTAAGACATTCTCTTTCATTTTATAATTCGAAAATGCTCCAAAGTTTCCATTCTTAGGTTGATTTGGTATTGATTTCGCAAAAATGACTCATTTAATCGATTATATAAAAAGCATAATCGATTATATCATATTTGAAAACTGGAAAACTAATTTAGCCTGATATAATCGATTAGATTAAGGCCATAATCGATTATATTAACCCAGAATCAATATAATTGATTATAAAAAACACTTAATCAATTATTTAGTTCGTTAAACATTTTTAATTCAAATTTTAAGTTAAATAATCGATTATCTACGTATCATAATCGATTAAAAGCGTAGAAAAACGTTTTTGCGAGAAAACAACTTGCTCTCTTGTTTAGGAAGGTCTTGAATGGGATTTATGACTTACTCTTTCCATCCATCACCCAAAACAGAACCTTCTACTCTTGAACCTTCAGCTCTTGAGAAAATCTTCATCAATCTTCTCTCTTGAAAGCTTTAAACACTCTTTATGCCTTTCCTTTTCTACCAAGCAACCTTCCTTTGTGAGATGGCACAAGTCTTTAATGTTGATTGGATCACTTTAAATCTTCATCATCAAAACTTTAAGACTTCATTAAAACTCTGGAAGACTTCATTAACACTTGATCTTGAAATATGCTAACACATTCAAGACCTTCCCAAACAAGAGAGCAAGTTGTTTTCTCGCAAAAACGTTTTTCTACGATTTTAATCGATTATGATACGTAGATAATTGATTATTTAACTTAAAATTTGAATTAAAAATGTTTAACGAACTAAATAATCGATTAAGTATTTTTGATAATCGATTATGGCCTTAATCTAATCGATTATATCAGACGAAATTAGTTTTCCAGTTTTTAAACATGATATAATCGACTAAGCTTTTTATATAATCGATTAAATGAGTCATTTTTGCGAAGTCAATACCAAATCAACCTAAGAATGGAAACTTTGGAGCATTTTCGAATTATAAAATGAAAGAGAATGTCTTAGGTTCAACACATCTGATTAAACACAATATTCAAAATGTTTTTGCGCCTTAGCTTTTCAAAACCGCTTTCTTGCTCTCTCAAGTTTGATCAAGTCTTTGAAAGTGGTGATCTTTGTGCTTAAGCTTTCTATCCAGCACTAATATCAGGTGTATTCTTTTACTGTTTTTATAAATGGGAAAATTCATCCCTTGGATCTGTTCTAAAGGGAGGTGTGTTCATCTCTTGTGTGTCAAGAGAGGTGGGAATCATCCTCAGTGTGTCTGGAGAGGTGTTTCATCCTTAGTGTGTCTAAGGAGGTGTTCCTTTATCTTTATGAATTGGTGTTTGTAATTTCATTTAAGGATAGTGGGGTGATCATCACGCATTTGTGGTGGTTGGAAACTGGATGTAGGATTGGCTTAATCCGAACCAGTATAAATCTTTGTGTTCTTTCTCTTTCCCTATCTCTTTTATATTGTGGATCATTTTAACGATTGCAACTCAAACTGCGTTAATCAAGGGTTAAGAAAAATCCGCATCCTAGTTTTTGAAAGTAATTCAAAATCTGGAAATTTATTTAAAAGGGAAAAGTTTATTAAAAATCCAATTCACCCCCCTCTTGGTTTTTACACTATCGTCTTTATTTAACAATAGGTGCATCAGAGTCATCGCTCTCTACTAGGAAATACTCATTTGTAGACATTTTTATCTGAGAAAATGAGAAAGTGCAGCAGTATAGTGATGCGAAAATGCAGCAATGGAGAGATGCACAGTTGTGGTATTTGATATGCAAAAGGATTAGAATTATATAGAGAGATTGATAGACATGGTCAAATGAATATTAATCAGTGAATATTTTGAACAGATTTGCACTCAATCATTGATGCTCAAGTTCAGAAAATGCAGAGAGAATATGTTGAGAAATGGAAACTCAGTTTTACAAAACCAATAAAGTAACCTCACATGCATCTGAAACTGTTCAAGCTTTGAATGACAAAGCACCCAATGTACGAATTGGTCATTTACTGACTTGGTTTGAATTGTTTTGAAGAAATTTAAACTGATTTCTTAAAATCCCAATAGAATTTAATTGCAGTTATTGAAATTAATCAACTAGTCAAAGCAATTAATAGGCTGTTCTAATAGAAATAATACCAGTAAGCACATTAAATGAAATACGTCTGTTATTTTATAGAAATAAGCAAGCTATTTTATGCAACAGTAAAGCAATTTTTTCAGTTAAGTGAAATAAGTCGACTGTTACAAGAAATTAACACACTGAAATCTGCAGAAGTATAATATTCTTGTCAGTTAAATGAAATAAGTCAATTATTTCATAGAATTAACAAACTGTTTAACTCAGCAGCAGAACATTTATGAAAGATGATTGATGTTTAGGATTCCTAATTCATTTCTTAGTTTAAAAAACCTATCACGATCTAGAGGCTTAGTAAAAATGTCAGCTAACTGATCATTAGTAGAAATGAACTCAATCCTACAATCTTTCTTTTCAATATGATCTCTTATAAAGTGGTGCCTTATTTCAATATGCTTAGTTCTAGAATACTGAATGGGGTTCTTAGTTAGATTGATAGCACTGATATTATCACACAAAATGGGAATATCAGAAAGATGCAAATTAAAATCACTTAGCTGTTGTTTTAACCATAGAATTTGTGCAGTACAGCTACCAGCAGCTATATATTCAGCTTGTGCTGTTGATAGTGCTACACATGCTTGTTTCTTGCTGGGCCAAGAAATCAAGCAGTTTCCAAACAAGTGGCATGTTCCACTTGTGCTTTTCCTGTCCAATTTGCAACTTGCAAAATCAGAATCAGTATAGCCAACTAAATTCAATTCATTACCAATGGAATACCATAGCCCAACATTCACTGTTCCTTTGAGATACTTGAGAATTCGTGTTGCTGCAGTGAGATGTGATTCCTTTGGATTGGCTTGAAATCTAGCACATAGACATATAACAAACATTATGTCAGGTCTGCTAGCAGTTATGTACAATAATGAACCAATCAATCCTCTGTACATGGTTGCATCAATTGATTTTCCTTTTTCATCCAAATCAAGATAGCAACTTGAGGACATAGGAGTAGAGGCTTCTTTGCAGCTTTCCATGTTGAACTTCTTCAATAACTCATTGCAGTATTTTGTTTGATTTATGAATGTACCATTATGCAGCTGTTTAACCTGCAATCCTAAGAAGAAATTTAACTCTCCCATCATAGACATCTCAAATTCACCTTTCATGGAATCTGCAAATTCTTGGCAAAGAGATTGATTAGATGAACCAAAAATGATATCATCAACATAAATCTGCACTAATATGAGTTCATTATCAACTTTATTAGTGAAAAGAGTTTTATCAACAACTCCTCTTTTAAAGCCTTATGATATGATGAAAGTTGTAAGTCTTTCATACCATTGCCTAGGTGCTTGTTTGAGACCATATAAAGCCTTTTTGAGTTTGTATACATGATTAGGAAGCTTAAGATCAACAAAACCAGGTGGCTGTTCAACATACACATCTTCATTTATGAAGCCATTTAGAAAAGCACTCTTGACATCCATTTGAAAGAGTTTGAAGCCTTTAAGATAAGCAAATGCAAGCAACAATGTAATAGCTTCTAATATAGCTACAGGTGCATAGGTGATCGATGTCGTACTCGGTCAAATAAAAAAACAATTAAATGTAGTACTAGAAGAAGTGACTCCTAGGTCGTCTCTCAAGGACCAATTTTCACTGTCAAAAGATTGAATCATGCAATGGGGGGGGTTTTGGACAGATAACAGTTAATTAAAATATAGCGGACAAACAACAAATTAATTGCAGTAATTAAAATAGGCAAGACTCTTGAACACAATGCATCTCTGACATCCTTGGCTTACAACAGATTATCAGTCCGTTTAATCCTTGTTCGGTCTAGATTAACCAACTAAGCGAAAGTTAACCCAAGACTTCCCTACACGAATTAAGCAAACGTGAACCTTGTAAGGTCTCCTTCCAAGGGATTAAGCATCCTCCAGAACAGAGGCTTCACAGAGGAGAATCAAATGTACGAAACCATAAAACACACAGAAACCTCCATCAGTGAGTGCAGTATGCCCAAGAGCCCCACCCTGGAATTTTAGCCTTCCATTAATTCAGAAAATAGAAAACGAAAATAGAAAACGAAAATAGAAAACGTAAACTGAATTTGAAAACGAAATTGATAAACGAAATTGATAAACGAAATTGACAGAAAACAAAATTGACAGAAAATGAAATTGACAGAAAACGAAACGCAAATGAATTGAAGAACAAAACTGGAATTGAAGAACAGTGGACGAATTCTGAAGTAAAAACCAAAACGTAAACTTGTCTCTCTAGCTGAAAGCAAAAACGTAAAAGAAACCCTAATTCCTACTATTGCTGCCGTCTTCTCTGCGCTGTGTCGGTGTCTCCCGCTCTCCCTCAGCTGCCCTACTTGTAGCTTCATTGCATAGGCACGAAACCCTAGATCCATTGGGCCCAAAATCCAAAGAAACAAATATGGTCCAAGTTGTGATGTGGCAACTCCTCTTGAAGTCCGTGAATTAATTCCAAGCCCAAAATAATTTTAAACTGCCCTGAAAATAAAAATTGGAATAATTAAACTTAGAAAATTCAAATTAATTAAAATATGAATTTCTGGTCCAAATATAGCCCTAATAGAAATTATTACAAAATATAAACAATTAAGAACAAATTAGAGATGAAAACAAGTACAGAAAGGTAAGAAAATAAGGGAAAATAATGACTCATCAATAGGTTTCATCAAAATCAATGCCTTCTTCTTGATTATAGCCTTTAGCTACCAATCTAGCTTTGTTTCTAGTGATTATTCCATTTTCATCAAGTTTGTTCCTAAAAACCCATTTTGTTCCTATAACATTCATTTTGTCGTTTCTAGGTACTAGAGACCAAACATCATTTCTAACAAACTGATTTAACTCTTCATGCATAGCAGTAATCCAGTTATCATCAAGCAAGGCATCATTTATGTTCTTAGGTTCAATTTGTGATACAAAAGCCATGTGATTGTAGAAATCATTTAAAAAGTTTCGAGTTGTAACTCCCTTTTCAACATTTCCAATGATGTTATCCAGAGACAATCCTTTTTGAGTCCTCCAGGATTTGGATAAGGCATTGTCTGTTGCAGAGTAGTCGACTGATCCAGAGTTATAGTCGACTGGTTCATCTCGTCTGTCAGCATCAGCAGATTTTTCTGCATAATCTTCATTCTTTTCTGATTTTTCAGACTTTTCATCATCTGAACCTGCAAGGGAATTACCTTTTCTCTCTTTTTGACATAAGAACTCATCAAATGCAACATGAATTGATTCTTCTACAGTTAAGTTCTTTTTATTAAAAACACGATAGGCTTTGCTATTCATAGAATAACTTAAGAAAATACCATCATCAGCTTTTTCATCAAACTTGCCTAAAGATGCTTTTCCATTGTTTAATATGAAACACCTGCAACCAAAAAATTTGAAGTATGCAATACTAGGAGTTTTTCCATTCAAAAGTTCATAAGGAGTTTTATCAAGAATTGGTCTTAGCAATACTCTATTAATCACATAGCATGCTGTAGAAACTGCATCTGCCCAAAAATACTTAGGAAGCTTAGATTCACTTAACATGGTTCTTGCACATTCTTGAAGTGTTCTATTCTTTCTTTCAACAACTCCATTTTGTTGAGGAGTTCTAGGAGCAGAAAAGTTGTGAGATATGCCATGTTTTGAGCAAAACTTTTCAAAATAAATGTTTTGAAATTCAGTTCCATGATCACTTCTCAAAGAAACAATGTTAAGATCTTTTTCATTTGAAATAATCTTTGCAAATTTCTTGAATGCATGGAATGTTTCATCTTTTGAAGAAAGAAATAATGTCCATGTGAATCTTGAGAAATCATCAACAATGACAAGAACATATGAGTTATTTCCAAGACTTACAGTTCTTGATGGACCAAATAAATCAAGATGCAATAGCTCAAGTGGTCTCCTTGTTGAGATGATGTTCTTTGACTCAAATGAGTTTCTTGACTGCTTTCCTTTTTGGCAATATGCACATACCTTGTCCTTCACGAATTTGATATTTGGAAGGCCTCTAACAAGACTTTTGCAGCTGATTTTGTTTAATAACTGCATGTTAATGTGTCCACATCTTCTATGCCAAAGCCAACCTTCATCTTCTTTGGTCAACAAGTAAATGTTCTTGAGACTTGAGGGCTCAATGTCCAGCATATATACATTGTTTGTTCTTCTTCCAATGTGCACAACATCTGCAGTTTTATAGTTGTATATAACACAAAATTCTGCATCAAAAGTGACCTTCTTACCTTTGTCACATAGCTGACTTATACTAAGTAGATTGTGTTTTAATCCTTCAACAAAGAGTACATCCTTTATCTGTGAAGAAGAGCAGTTTCCTACATCTCCAGAACCTTTGATTTTGCCCTTGCTATTGTCTCCAAAAGTAACAGAACTAGCTTCATATGCCTTGAAATTTATCAGCTTTGATTTGTCACCTGTCATATGTTTAGAGCAACCACTATCTAAATACCATAAAGCTCTCTTTGCTCTTTAACAGATCTGCAAAACAAAGTTAGTTTAGATATGTAGGTCCCCAAAACAGGTTGGGTCCTTTAGAGTTAGGAATAGCATATGATTTGGGTTTCCAATAGTATTCACCTCTTGAAATCCCAAAATTCTTGATATAGCAATATCTAGATATATGTCCATGTTTCAAGCAATAAGAACATTTTTTAAATCTGTTACTTGGATAAGATTTATACTTTGCAACATGATAATGTTTTGCAGATTTTCCATAACCAAGACCATTTCCATTAGAATATCCAATTTGAGAATCTAGTAGTTGATTAAGTGTATTATGACCAATTTGAAACTTTCTCAATGTTTTAATCAGATAACCAACTTTATTTTGGAGATTTATGCAGTTTTCACACTTTGCAGATTTGATTTTATCACATTCAGACTTATCAGATTCTATCTGATTTTTTAGTTCCAGGACTCTGTCTTTTAGTTGATTGTTTTCATCTTTCAATCTACTATTCTGGTTTTCTAGTTCTAGTAACTTGTTTTCTAGCCAGTTATTCAGTCCTTTTAGTCGATTATTTTGATGCTCCAGTTTTTTTGCTTCATCATTTAATTCTTTGAATGCATCAAACAAGGTGTCATAATTCTCACTAACATCAGAATCACAAATACTCACTTGGCTAGATGTTTCTTCATTAGCTACAAGACACAGATTGGCTTGGTTTTCAGATTCAGAATCTGAAGTTGATGATTTGCTGGAATCACTTTCATCCCAGGCCATGTATGCTTTCTTGCCTTTCTTGAAGTGCTGAATGTGTTTGTCTTTGTCTCTTCTTTCCTTTCTTTCTGGGCTTCTATCTTTTCTTTGATTCAAGAGAGGACAATCTATCTTGACATGTCCTAGCTGCCCACAGTTAAAGCAAGAGAAATTAGAGGAATTGAAATCAGGTTTTCTGGTGTACCTTTTCTGATTTTCTTGAAACCTGTCTTTTAGGTTATTCTTCCTCTTTAGGAACTTTCAAAACTTCTTAACCAGCATTGCAAATTCTGTACTATCATCTTCTTTCTCTTCATCACTCTTTAACCATTCCTTGGCTTTTAGTGCAAGACTCTTGTTCTTTTTATCAGAACTTTCCATTTTGTTAGCAGCGGATTAATATCAAGAAGGGGGGGGGGGTTGAATTGATATGCAGTTATTATAGAAACTTTTTCGTAAAAGAAAGGCTACTGGTTCAATTCACAGAAAATTAGTCGACTGATAAACGCAAAATAGTAGATTAGTTCTTACTGCACAATATATCAGATGATGAAGGAAGAGAGAAAGTGACACCAAAATTTTATACTGGTTCGTTCTTTATAAAAGAACTACGTCCAGTCTATGATCCGCAACCTGCAGATCCTAATCACTATAAAAGAATGTATTCTTTACACACAAACCTTTCTTGAACTCTACAAGAAATCAAAAGAAACTATCCTAAACACTATAGAATAGACTTTCACCCACAGGCTCTACCAGAGTCTCTGTGATCACCCCAATCACAGTCGTAGGGTTCTAAAACCCACTTACAATCTCTAACTTGAGATCAAGAATACAAAATTACAGTGACAGTAGAAGGTTCTTGACAGAAACAGTGAAAACGTAAAAACTCTATGCAGATCTTCTTGCTCGTTAATGTTGTAGCTTCTTGGGAGTTTTTCCCTTCTTTTCTTTCGTTACTCTGAGCGTCCTTGAAAGTAATATTTATAGGCTCCACGAAACGTAATGGGTCTTTGCTTTTTGAAAGAGCTGAAACGCGTTCTGCACGTATTACTGCATAAGGAAGGTGTGAAGAACAGAATAGTCGACTGAAGACTCAGATCAGTGTGTTATTTTCATTAAACCTGTATACCTGGTACATTTAATGAAAAACGTCGACTAGACAAGAGGAATTAGTAGACTAACTGATGAATAATAAGAACAACAGTTTATCATTATTCATATGATTAATCTATACAAGTAATCTATCATCTTCAAACAATCTAAAAACAATTAAGTAATCATTAACCACACATCTTGCACAGAATTAAACATATTTAACATTTCAACAAACATCATCAAATCTTCAAATCATTCAACACAGTTGATCAAGCCTGCTTAACTCCAGTTCGTGTTCCCTTAGTTTCCCAAACAGAGTGGCAGTGTTCATGACAGTCAAGTCCTTTGTTTCAATGATTGTTGTGACTTTCGGCTGCCAACTTCTACTTAGGCACTTGAGAACCTTAATGTTGAGTTCTTCATCATCAAATTTCTTTCCCAAACCCAGCAGATGGTTCACTATATGTGTAAAATGTTTCTGCACGTCTTGGATGCTTTCTCCAGGTTGCATCCGAAACATTTCATACTCCTGGATAAGGGTGTGATTTCTTGCTCTCTTTACCTCTGAAGTACCTTCATGAGTAACTTGTAGAATATCCCACATTTCTTTTGCTGTTGTGCATTGAGAGACCCTGAAAAACTCATCAAGATTTAGAGCAGATGTTAAAATGTTTTTAGCCTTACTGTCAAACTAAGCTTTTCTGTTTTCTGCATCAGTCCACTGTTCCCATGGCTTTTCAATCAATTTTCCATCTTCAGCCTTCACTGTTGGAATGAAAGGACCATTAATCACTACATCCTAGACGCCTCTATCAACAGACTCGAAGAATATCTTCATTCTGGCTTTCCAGAAGGGGTAATTCGCTCCTACAAAGAGTGGAGGTCTGTTGGTAGATGCTCCTTTAGCAAAGGGTAGCTTATCACCCATCTTGGATCTTTCTTGAGTACCTTTCAATTACCTGCTCTTGATACCAATTGTTAGATGCAGAATTATATCAAGAAGGGGGGGTTGAATTGATATAATGATTTATTGAAAAAAATTTCGTTTCAGAAAATTTTACTGATGCAGTATACTGAGAAATAGTTGATTGATTATTGCAAAATAGTAGGTTAGTTCAACATGCAGAATATAAGAGATGATGAAGGATAAGAAAAGATAACACCAAGGATTATATTGGTTCGTTCTTTATGCAAGAACTACATCCAGTTGGTGATCTGTAACTCTAACAGTTCTTAATCACTATCAGAAATGAATTCTTTACAAAATCTTTCTTGAAGACTACAAGAAATACAAAAAATCTATTCTAAACTCTATAGAACAGATCTTAACTCCTTGACTCACACTGAGTCAATGTGATCACCCCGATCACAGATAACAGGGTTCAAAAACCCTCTCAGAAATCTCTACCCAGAGATTAAAAGAACACAAAGAAAAGTGAAAACAAGATTCTTCTTGAAAAGCTAAAAGTTGTAAACAAATTCTGCAGAAATCTCTTGCTCTAATCTTATGCAACTCTGTATGTATTCTCTTGAATTCTTTCGCACTCAGATTCGTCCTTGAGAGTTGTATATATAGGCAAAGATAAGAGCTATGGGTCGTGCTCTGTTGAAAGGAATAAAACGCGTTCTGTTGTTTTCTGTATAAAGGGAAACCTGAAACAAAATAGTCGACTGAAGCAGCAAAAAGCAGTTAGCTATTTTCATTAAACCAAATTTTTGATACATTAATGATATTAGTCTACTAACATAATAGAATTAGTAGACTAAATGATGATTAATATAATCAGGCTATTATATCTCAATTAGCTAACTACAAAAATAATCTAACATCTTATCACAATCATAATCATTCATCAAAGTTCCAGAATATCCTTAAACATCATCAAATCCAAAATCATCAACAACTTTATATAATTATAAATAATATAATATAATGTAATATAATTAATTATTAGAAAATTATAAATTTAATCATCAATTAATCAATGAGATATATATGTTATGAATTTATATAAGGTTATATATTTTATAACTTTTAAGAATCTGAATTATTATTTCTATTAACTAGTTAATATTTATTTAATAGAAAACAAAATAAATGTATGTGAAGAAAAATATTTGATTAAAAAGAATGATAATTTTAAATAATAATAATAAAAGTAATCATTCATATTGTAAACTAAAAAAACAAGAAAAATCATCTTTCATTTTATTGTCAATTAAATCCAATTATAGATTATGTCCTTAGTATTATCAATTTCTATATTTTAAAGATATATTATAACATAATATAGTATAATTAGTTATTAAAAAATTATAAAATTAATTGATAAATTAATCAATAAAATATATTTTATAAATTTGTATAAAATTAATAATTTCTATAATTTTCAGAATGATTTAATAAAAAATGTATTTGAATTATTAGTTTGATTGAGTATTTTATTTTTAATTAATAAAAATAAAAAATAATAAAAAATAAAGATCTCATGAAAAGAAAAATACTTAATTAAAAAGAATGATAATTTTAAATAGGAAGATGGAAAAAATAATAATTTATTTTAATCTTTATTTTATTATAAATTAAATTTAAATACGGTGAAATATCACTTCTAAACATTATTATTTTCTCATCCTCAGTAAAAAAAAGTAATTTTGGAATTTTTATATTCTTTTAATTTTTTTCAATTTTTTTATTTGAAAATATTTCAATTTTAACCATAATAATAATATTATTAAGGGATATATCAAAATACTTTTATATTTCTTTTACATCTTAATCTTTTACTTCTTTTGCAGAAATTGATTTTTTATTTTAATAATATTTTATATAATATATCAAGACCCGTTTTTCTTCTTCAAGAAAGTAGGTTTTGTATACTAAAATTTAATTTTTCTTTACATATTAATATTTTTAATATTTTATTGCTTATTAACATATTTATTATTTCATTTTAGAAATTTAACATATAACATTATAAAGTCAAATTTAGACAAGGAATTACTATTTATATGAATCAATAATATTTTATATTTTTAAAATACTGTTTCTTATATCTAGATTTATAGTTAAATATAATTGCTAGAAATATGTGACAATGGAGATCACAATTTTAAATATTTTCAATATAAATTTTTCGGGTTTTAAAATTTAATATTTATTTTTTGTTGTATAGATAGAAAACTCAATTTATACGTCTAGTTTCTTAAAAGATGTTTTTATTGTAAATATTATAATTTTTTCTTCAAATTTTATTTTAATATAAGAGACTTATAAAATTCATATTCTAATTCATGTTTAATT
The DNA here is from genome assembly GCA_030347555.1 of Lablab purpureus. NCBI lineage: Eukaryota > Viridiplantae > Streptophyta > Magnoliopsida > Fabales > Fabaceae > Lablab > Lablab purpureus. The sequence continues at coordinate 24,199,770 of CM059263.1, forward strand.
ATTTTAATATAAATATTTTTAAGTCATATTTAATTATTATAATATAAATATTTTCAAGAAAATAAAATATTTTTTTTATTTTTATATAAGATAAGTCTTAAATTTTATGTCATATCAACATATTTTAATAAGAAAATTTTATAAAATTTAGATCTTAATTTTATGATAATGTATATAACTCTTATAATGAAGATATTTAAATGGCCTTATTAATCTACATAGCAAGTATAGTGAGAAAGAACAATACTTTTAAAGAATATCATAGTTTTATATTCAATGTTTTCTTTTACTTTCATGTTTAGAATTTATTGTAATAATATAATAATTCTTTCAATTTTTTTCTTGATGGTCAAAATTATCATTCTATTGAAAATCTTTTACTTTTCGATGACCAAAAGTCGAATTTTGCACAATTGTACATGTGTGATAACAAAATTCAATATTGTGATCTTTTAAATTTTGTATAGTTATAGTTTGAATTACTTTAATAATAGGCTTAGTAGTTTGAGGTTATAAGTGTGATAGGAATGTCACTAATATTAATATAAATATAGTTTCTTTAGATAATGCTTGATGAATACAATGTCTTAGCAAAATAGTTTCGCTATGCAAGGATCTTTTCAAGCAAAGTCCATTTTCTCAATTGAAGTTGAAATTTATTCATTAAAGAAACATTGTTAATAGAATTTATAATCTTCTTACTACTACTCAAATTGTTGGAAATATTGTTCACCATATTGTCAATCTATCATTTGAGAGATTAAATTCATCCTTCTTCGTATTGATGTTCTTGGTCCAAATTACAAATGTTATTTTATTCTTATGGATTTTTTTATATACAATACAATAAAGTTCAAATATTTATAAAATTAATCTAATTCTTTCTTGTACTTTAAAACTTTACTACATTTTGTTTAATTTAATTTAGAATTCTATAAGATTTTTCATTTCGTTTAGTTTTCATTTTGATTTATAACTTTTTTTCATTTTAATATGCCAAAATATGAAGGATTTCATCTAAAAAAAGAAAGATAATTGCATCAAGATTTGAAAGTAACATGGATATAGTTTGAAGTTTTCCTTGAACGTCTAACCCTGAAATGTAGATCATCCAAGACGTATTAGCATGGTGTATTTGAAACAATGTTTGAAATCAAACTTATCCTCACGATGATAGATGGGTGATTCAGATAAGATCTAATATAGATCCAACTTTCTCTTCGGTCTTGGAATTTAGATGATCCGAGAGGACCAGTGCGACTTCTCTCTTCTCGAGAATAGTACATGGATGATTATCTCTCGCGTGCATTAGGTTTGTCCTCTATTAAAAAAATGGAACATTCTAACAAACAGACTAAGAACTATGAAACAAAAAGGCTCCAAAAGTAGGATCCTTCCATCACCTTAGAGTGAAAGGGGAAACAAAAGGGAGTTCCAAATTCGAATCATCATTCCCCTTAGTTGTCAACTTCGGAACTTATTCCGATACACCCAATAGTCCCACATCGTTTAGGAGTCGAGGTCAATGGCAATTTATATACCCTTTCCTGTCTTAATCCTTTGAGGTGTTTTTTAAGGAAAAAACTGTGATGAAGCTCTCTAGGAAAAGATTTTGTGTTGAATAATTTTTTAATTTATTTCATTCATTTAATTATTTGAAAACATTTTATAGAACAAGAACTACCCGCCCCGAGTTTGACGGGGAAAAACCGAGTTGATCGGGTTCGGGGTCGGGTTCGGGTTTTCCCCGTTTAAATAAATCGGGTTCGAGGTCGGGGATGGGTAATGCAATCCCCGCCCCACCCCCGTACCCATCCCCGTCCTGTCTTTAAATTTAAACCTAAACCCTAAAACTAACTATATTTCTTCTTAGTGTTTCTTTTTATTTTTCATACATAAAAGGTTACAGTGTCTTCTCTAGAACCCTATTCTTTCTTCCACACTTTTCTCTTTTCTTCTACCTTTCACTCATTCTTTCAACTTCCTCAATCTCTTTAACTAGTTCAACATACTCTTCTCTTTCTCTCATCCTCTACAATTTAGATTATCTGATATTTGTTTGTTCGGAATCTATTTCTTTTATATAGTGTGTTTTGAACAATTAATAGTTTGGAAATTATTTATTTATTAGTGCTTTTAAATATGTATTTGATATTCATTTTGAAGGATTTTAAACTTTATATTATGTGTTTTGAAGCTTGATAAATTAAACTTGATAGGTATAAAATAAAAAACAAATTATCAAATATTTTTTTACATACATATTATAATATAAAAATAATAAATTAAAATATACTTCATCAAGAAAATAATTTAAAATTTGTAACATTATAATATTAATTTATGTATAAAAAAATAATTTATAAAAGAAAAAAATATTTAATATTAAAATACTTAGTCTCTATAAATTTATCTTTAATAGTCTATTTTTGTGATATATATATATATTATAGTTATGCTTAAATTTTTAGATTTATTTAAAATATTTTAAAATTATATTTTAAGAAAATAAAATGAGACGGGGATGGGAGCGGGGATGCGGGTGGGGATGGGGATAGGTGTGGGGACTAAATTGCTATCCCCGGTGGAAATCGGAGGCGAGGACAAAAATAATTAAGTGAGTCGGAAACGGGAAGCGGGGAGGCGAAACCCGCCCCGCCCTGTTGCCATTAGGGGTGGCAAAACGGGCCAGCCCGGCCTGTTTAGGCCCGCCCCGCCATGAGCCCTCCAAAAACGGGGCGGGGCGGGCCAGCCCGCCACAGTGATACGGGCCAAAATTTCTAACCCGCCCAGTCATAAGGCGAGTTGGCGAGGTTGGCGGTCGCGCCTATATTTTGTTTTTCATTTTTTGAAAAATCTATTTTTTGGGTTTTTATTTTATTTTTTGATCTTTGATTTTAAATTGGACTTTTTTTTTTTCCTTGCAACTATTTTGTTTGTGTCCAATTTAAATGAATTTTTGTAATTACAACAATATATTAAAGATGTATATGGTGACATGACATTTAAAAAGTGCAAGCTAAAAGACATAATGTTTATTACAAAGGAAATTACAATCAGTGAGGTGTTGAAGGAACCCTAGGTATAGCTATTTTCCCAAATTTAAAGAGAATGAGTGAGAGTGAATGAGGTGTTGTATTTTTTTGCGGGCCGTGGCTGCTCGCCTCGCCTCGGCCCGACGGGTTGGCGGGCTAGACGAGGCTAGGCGATACGGGTTGGCGGGTTGAAAATGCTAGCCCGCCCCGCCTATATGCTAGCGGGCCAGCCCGCCGGGCCCAACCCACTTTGCCACCCCTAGTTGCCATGCCTATTACATAGACATAATAATAGAATGGCACTACAAACAAGTCCTTATATATTTTTTACTTTATTTTTATAATATAAACAAATTTTATTCAAATAACACAACTCTTTTATAAATCAATCAATATTATATATATATATATATAATGAGTCTTCCCTCCAAAACTTCAAGTAATTTTTTCTCTCTTTCTACCACATAATAAAACAATTTATTTACTGTTTAAATTATATAAGTATAATTCATTGACACATTTATACTTTTATTAATTTTATATAATATAATACAATTTTATTTGTATAAAATTATAATTTTTTATAATTTAAAAGTAAAATTAAATAAAATATATTATTTATATAAGTTAAACAAAAAAATATTTAAAATTCATTATTTAATAACCTAGTTACAAAATTATAAAATCAATCAATAATATATATATTATGTGATTGTATAAAATTATATACAATTCAAGCAATTTTCAATTTTATTAATTTATATAATACAATATAACTTTTTATAATTTTATATAGTTAAATTATAAAAATTTGTAAACTTCTGTAGTTTAAACATAAAATTATTATATTATATATAAAATCAATTATATATAATTCAATCAATTTATAATTTTATTAATTTATATAGTATAATATAATATAATTTTCTATAATATAATATAAATATAATATAATTGGTTACTACAAAATTATAAAATGAATCAATCACCAATTAATAATAAAATATATACTTATGATGACCCACATTGAAATATCTAATCTATATTGATCCAAATTTATATTACTTCAAATCTATTTTAATGATTTTTTTTAAAATCTAATCCATTTAATTGAATTTGGATTGAATATAGATTAGATAGTTTTTTGGATTTTAAAAATCTAAGATTAAGATGTTTCTTAGTAATTTCAAGTTATAAAATATTAGGTCGAGTCAAATCTAAGTCGAGTAAAGTCAGTCCAATCTCAAGTTAGACATAGTTGATATAGGCTCGGATTGACCCGAGATGGCTCGAGCGCAATTCAATCTGAGTACGCCAAGGACCAGATCAAGTTGAATCAGTATGATCCATGTTGACCAGAGTCGGCCTGGCCCAGGTTGAGCATAATTGACCCGACCTAGGTAGACTCGAGTCAACCTAGGCATAGTCAACCTGATTAAGCCCGAGCCTAGTCGCCCCAAATCGACCTTGGAGCTGATCGACCCGAGTCGATCCTATCCTAATCAACAAAATTTGACAAAGGCTCCATTGACAAGAGTCTACCTATGCCTAACAAACTAGAGTCAGCTTGGGTCCAATCCCCTCGAGTTAGCATGGACTAGGTCCACCTGAGTTGACTCGAGCCTAGTTGCCCCAGGCTTAGTCTAAATGAATCATCTTAGGAACTAGTGGACCCAAGTCGGTCTAGGCCTAATCAATCTGGGTCAGCCCGAATCCAGTCGATTCGAGTTGGCCTGAGGCTGAACAAGGTTCAATCGACCTAAGTCAACTTGGGCTTGGTAACCCTACTTAGCCCGAGTCAACTAAAGCCTAGTAGACCGGGATCGAATTAGCCTAAGATCAATCAACAAGAGTCAACTAGGTCTTAGGCGACCTGAGTTGGCCAAGGTTAGGTTGACCCAAATTGGCTTGTGAGCTAGTCTACTCAAATCAACCAAGGGGCTTTGTCAACCGAAGTTAGTCAATTCTTGGTCGACCCAAGTCATCCATGGCCAAATGAACCTGAGTTGACTTAGGCCCAATCAACCCGAGTTGACCCAAATCATGTCGACTTGAGTTCTCCAAGGCCTAATTCATCTTTCTAGCTTGACCCTATCAACTGGGGTCCAAATCTTCATCCCAAGTTTGGATCTTATTGAGTCGAAAAGGGCCGAAGTCCTGTTGAGTTGGCCCAGGTTTGGTCCACGTGAATCGAAATGGGTTAGTCGACTCGAGTCAGTTCGAGTCAGTGTTTACCCATGTCAAGCCAAGTCATACCAAGGTCGGGTCATGTTGAGTCCAAAAAGGCTTGGGTACCATTGAATCGGCCTGAGGTTAAGCCGAGTTAGCACATACTGAGGTTGATCCAGTTCAACACAGACTAGGAACGAGCTAAGTCAATTTGGTTGTGCATCGAGCTGTGTTGGCTCGAGGTCTGGCCTAGTTGATAAAGGTCTAAGTCAAGCCCAACCGACCTGAACCTAGGTCGTGCTAAGTCTGACCATGTTTCTAAACTTAAATCTCATTTAAAAAAATGAATCTAAATTTAAATTAATTAAGAAAGTAGATTGAATATGGATTTAACCTTATTTAATACACTTTAGTTGGATAAAAAAATCTACATTAATTTCATATAATTAAAATGGATTTGGATTTTGATCCAATCATTTTTATTGGATTTGAATTGGATCTAGACTCAATTTTTAAAAATCCAATCCATAATCACTCCTATTTAATTTACTTAACTTCACCTAGAAATATATAGTGTTTTTTTACTTAGTTTAGTTTTCATTTTGATTTATAAAATCTTTTATTTTAAAAAAGAATTTTTTTATGTCATGTTACATAAACTTTTCTCAAACAATACGTGGTGAGATGGATAGGTAAAAAAAAGAAAAAAAGAGGGATAAAGTTTCTCTTCTTTTTGCTCAGGGAACATAATTTTGACAAATAATTTAAGGACTAAAAACATATTTAACCATTTTGCTTGTTTTAAAAATTTTCATTTTATAAGAAATTAAAAGAAATAAAATATCTTTTATCTATATGTTTATTTGGAAATCAAATTATTTATATTAATAGGAATATAATAATCATTTGCTTAAATATAGGTATTTATTCTATATTAAAAATACGTATCATAAAAGTTGTTTTTCATGTTGTCTAAAGTTGAAAATTTTCATTTTATAAGAAATTAAAAGAAATAAAATGTCTTTTATCTATATATTTATTTGGAAATTAAATTATTTATATTGATGGGAATATAAATTATAATAATCATTTGCTTATATATATATATATATAAATTTATTTATTTATTCTATTTTAAAAATATTTATTTAATAAGAACTAAAAATCATAAATTGAAACTATTAAAACTTATCAAATATCATAATTTTAATTAAAACACATATACTTAAAATTAAAATATTTACAATCTCATATTTTATAAATTATTTGGTTAATTTCATGTATTTAACTCTTTCTTTGTACATGGTCCATGTACATATAAAAAACAAAATTATTATATTAAAATCTATAATTAGTAGATATCAATTAGTAATTCTCATGTGAATAGATATTCATTCAAACATGATACCTTTCCAATACAAAAATTAAATTTAATAGACTTTTTTGTCCTAATATTTTATGGATTTTTTATAGTGTATTTCTACTATTATCTTTTTTACATGATAGTCATTCAAACCTGACACCTTTTCAATAAAAAAATTAAGTTTAGAAAAAAATTTTGTCCTAATATTTTGTGGATTTTTATAGTGTATTCATGCTATTATATTTTTTTTTCAATATAGTCTTAATTTTTATTAAAATCAATTAATATAGTCGTCCTTTCTATTAGATTGATATAGATGACATTAAAAGAGTAATGACGTAACACATTACAATATGCACATATCACGTCTAAGAATATTATTCATTTGTCTTTTTTTCTCTTTTTGTTTCCCCTCTCTCTCTTTGACATGTAATGCATCTAACACATGTTCTCTTATATACTACGTGATAATTCTTTTAACATCGTTCACATCAATTTAAGATAAGTGACCATATTGATTGATTTTAAAAAAAATTGAAACTATATTGAAAAAAATAACAGTAGTGGAAACACATTCCAAAAATACCCACAAAAAATTAAAACAAAAAACTTATTAAACCAAAAAATTATTTACATAATGTCTTTGTCACCTGTTAATTTTAATTTTATATAAAATATTATTAATTTAGAATTGTAAATAAACTTGTTGTACGGATATTATTTAAATTTATTATAATTTTAATGGAGATTTTCCATATATATATATATATATATATATAATATTTAAGAGGATTCTCTTTGTCTAAGGCTACGAATTCGATGGTCATTTTCTTCCTGAGCTTTAGTTACTATGATACCATAGACAAGAGTTTTGATATATCTTCAATCAAATATAAATATTTTCTATAAAGTTAAAGAAAGAAGTACCCCTCCTTCACTCTTGTCATACATTTTTATTTAAATTATTAAAACATAATTAATTTATTAACTAATATAAAATACTATTTTTTAATAATTTTTAATCTTTTTGTTTTCTTTTATTTAAATACTTTTTCTTTTGTTACATAATTTCTTATATTTTCTTAATTATTTAACTTATTAAATATTGATTAAGTTTATTAAATTTTATATACTTTTTCTCTTATTTGAAAAAACAATAAATATTGTAATTGTTATAAAATTTTAATTATATATAATTGTTTTACTCTCTTCTATTATTATTTGACATTTATATAATTTTAATAATATTTTATTTTAAAATTTGTATCATTATAATTTTTTTTTAAATTTGACGTTAGAAAAAAAATATTTACCAATTGCAGAATACAGACAAACTCATTTAATTTTAAAATGCACGACTTATCTTATGCATTGGAGGTGTGAGAGAGTCAAGTCTTCTCTTGAATACAAGTTTAGGTTTAGTTTCTATTGAAAAAATGAAGCACCTAACAAATATACTAAGTCAGGATATCCCCTCTTTCATTCTGGGAGTGATGGAGAGATTGTAAAATTCATGTTTTTTCCAAGGGTTTTAGAGAAAATTGCAGTCAATAAGATTTTCCTAATCCTTCCTAAGAGGCATGAATTCTTTCTCCTTTCTCCAAAATCAGGAGGTTGGATCTACCCATAAGAAGATTAAAATGATTGGTTGTTAAATAGTCCACTTCTTGTCTTTGAAACTCTGATTTCAAAAGGATAAATATGTCATGCAGATGACATAGGAGAAATATGTCATGCAGACTTTAGTTTTGATAGTTTCGTTTCAGATGACAAAAAGACTCGAGAGTAAAGGAAAAAGACTAATTAAAGTAACACTATGTGGATCTTTTTCAAGTGGAATAAGACCATCAATCTCCAATTATCTCATGCCAAAAATCTTATTTCAACACTTTTTTGTTGATGCATATACAAAAGTTGATTGAGTCTGAAAGATTGAGATTCATTTGTTTTAGTCAACCTAGGTCAAGTGTAAAGCTTTATAAGGATTTTTTAATTTATTTCATTCATTTAATTTTTTGAAAATGTATAATTGTTTTTCATAATTTTCATATGTTTGTAATGTTTAGAGTTTTAAAAACATGACTTGCCTCATGCTCCCATATTATGTTTTATGAATGAGATGCCAAGTCTAAGACTCTTGAAGATAATGTATATATTTTTATAGAAATACCTTCTCAAAGCTTTCTATAGTAGTTTAGAAATGCATGCTTCATAATCAATGTGACCTTTTGAGCAAGAAGTCTCCATGTATGAAAAATGGGATCATGCATAAGTTGATGAGATTATACCATACTATAAATTGTGTGTATATGTTGATGAGATTATATCATAGTAGATACATTTCTTCCTGTGAAGTTTCATGGAGGTGGTTCAGTTTTGATATTCAATTTAAACAACTTTCTTTTACTAGACTTCCTTTTCAACTAAAGGATCATTAACATCAACCTATTGTACATCTCTTGATGAAATATATAGTGTTTTACCTAGAGAAAATTACAAGAGAAATGTGTTAGGTTGGATGGAATCAAACAGGAGATATCTTTATGGAAAAAATATCACATATGTAGAGTTCCAACAAAATTTGTATGGAAAGTTATGTTATTGGTAGACTATGTTGGTCACGGTAAAGACTATTACTTATGATTTCTACTAAACATTTAGAAGGTTGAATCAAGAAACATTCAACTTCAAAGATGCATGTTTGTACACCATTTGTTGCAGGTTGATAGAAAATTTATTGATGCAATTCATGAAACGAATTATTCAACTTCTGGTCAATAAATAGGAGATTTTTCTATTTTTTTTATTTTGAATATGTCTAGGTTTGAATTTGTATGAAAAAAATACCAAAAAGAGTTGTTGTCTAATGATATTATTTACAAATAAAGAAGAGTTATAAAACTACTAGGTTATAAATTTTTTTATTCACCATAGATCTGCAGGAGAGAACAAAATCCTAGATTGAGAACACGTGGACGAAGGAGAAGACAGTGACGTAAAATCTTAACGTTGTTGTTGCTCAACTAAACCGAAACAAACATGGATTGGATTTGGAATTGGAGGTTTCAGAGACAAAAGAATATAATGTAGAAGATAAATTTTGTAGCTATGGAGAAGTATTAAATTACAAAAAGTCCTTATATTATAACATATTTGACTTTATTTGAATAACATAAACAAATCTTAAGAAATTAACACAATGTTTTTATAAATCAATCAATATTATGTATATAAAAAAATTGATTATAAGACACGAAAATGTAAATAATGAATATGATTTCTTCCAAAAGGAACTTTTTTTCTTTCCTTCTATCCAATAATAAAACAACTTATTTACTGTCTAAATTATATATATATATATATATATATATATATATAATTTAGTTCCACCATCTATACTTTTATTAATTTTATACAACTTTATATAATATAATATAATTTTATACAATTAAGTTCTATAAATTTATAAAATTTTATAATTTTAGCAATAAAATTAATTCAAATATATTAGTTATAAGTTAAATAATAATTTTTTTAAAATGTATAGTTTAATAAACTAATTATAAAGTTATAAAATCAATCAATGAGATATGTTATGTGTAACACTCCAATATTTTAAATTATAAAGATATCAGAATATAAACATATTATATTATAAAGATATTTTGTTATAAGGATATTAGATTGATAAAAATATTCAATTATAAAGATATTCAGTTATAAAAATATTATATTATAAAAATATTTAGTTATAAAAATATTATATCATAAAGATATTATATTATAAAGATCTTCAGTTATAAAAATATTAGATTATAAAGATATTTAGTTATAAAAATATTATATTATAAAGATGTTCAGTTATAAAAATATTAGATTATAAAGATAATACAATATATAAAAACAAAAGAGAAGTTGGGTAGTTTGTTTTCACATACCTCCATTCTCTCTACATTTTCTCTAAGGTTTAAATACTGAAAACCCTAACGGTTTCTAGATCCATAAGAAGCAATAGAAGGCTAACAGTATAAGGAGGAGTTCTACCCGATCAGTTTTGAGAACGGGTAAGTCTAGGTCCGTTTATTCTTAAGAATTTTCTTTTGGAAAGTATATGGTCTTTGAAGATTTTTCTCAATAAATTCTCTTTATGGGGAGATGCTATCCAGAATTTTGAGATAAAAGAGAAGCTAAGGTTTGGGATTTGAAGTTTGTTTTCATCTGATCGAGGAACAAAGAAAATCCAGGTTAGGGAAGTTAATGTTCAAAAATATATAAAATGATATTAAGAAAATTAATGTTATATATATATATCTATAATTAGTATGTTTTGTATATTATTGTTGTATTGAGTGTAATGTGTGAAAAACCTTGTTTTTGTATTGTTTATGATGTTTAAGTTGATATTTGGATGTTTGTTGACAATCAGTAAAATGGAAAATTTGTTTGAGGGGTAGAAAAAGAAAGTTTATTTTCCTGGAGGGTTTTGGTCTCGATCCTATTCTTGTTTATAAATTTAGATTATTATCTCTAAATAAAATTGAGAAAAATTGATTGGTTATGTATGACCTATGATGTTTTTGTGTGGGGCCGAGTAGAGCCTGGGGTTGGTGCCCATAATCTACCGATATGTTTGTGTGTGGGGCCGAGTAGAGCCTGGGGTTGGTGCCCATAATCTACCGATATGTTTGTGTGTGGGGCTGAGTAGAGCCTGGGTTGGTGCCCATAATCTACCGATATGTTTGTGTGTGGGGCCGAGTAGAGCCTGGGGTTGGTGCCCATAATCTACCGATATGTTTGTGTGTGGGGCCGAGTAGAGCCTGGGGTTGGTGCCCATAATCTACCGATATGTTTGTGTGGGGCCGAGTAGAGCCTGGGGTTGGTGCCCATAATCTACTTATGTGTGTTAATGAGAATGTTGTGAGTATGTGTATTACATGATAATATGATTTGTGTTGTTACTTTTCAATTATTAAAGATGCATAAAATTTCAAAGCATTTAAGTATGTTCTATGATGAATGTGCATGAGAATGATATGATGATGAATACTACATGATGTTATTATTTTGTGTTGTTATATTTTTGAATGATTAGCTTACCTATAATTGCCGATTGTTTGGCCTGCGATGATCGTGTTTTGCTACACGGGAGCAGATATCTTAATAGGTGAGCGAGATGCTTCAGAGTTCCAGAATTATAGTGAAAGATGAAGTAGTAGTTATACACATATATTTATATATGTTTTTATTTCTTATAATAGAATTTTGTACTAGTAGAGATTTCCTTTTGTATTGAATACAAATACAAATTTTAAATATAATGTGTTTTATTATCAGTTAATACAAGTTACATTTGCATACTAAGTATGATAAAAGTAGTGATTTCTGGGGTCGTTACATTATGAAATTGTATATAATAAAATTCAATTAATTTACAATTTTATTAATTTTATACAATTTTATACAATATAATATAGTTTTCTACAATTTTATATAATTAAATTGTATAAAATTATAAATTTCTATAATTTAAACATAAAATTATTATATTATTTATTAAACTCATTCCAACATTATAAAATCAATTTATATATAATTCAATCAATTTACAATTTTATTAATTTTATATAATATAATTTTATATGATTTTATATAATAAAATATGATATAATATAATTACTTATTAAAATTAATCAATCATCAATTAATCAATAATATATATATACATGTTATAAATTTATATAAAATTATAAATTTTTACAGTAATGATTTAAATAATTTTAAATAAAAAAATAAAAAAATAATCATCTTGTAAATTAAAAAAAAACATAATCACTGATTTAATTATAAATTAAATTTAAATATAAATTATCTTGAATAATCACAGATTATTAATATCATTTTTTTTTCATAAAATCAATAAAATACGTTAAAATCTTTAGATTCACATTAGCAGATTTTAAGTGAGTTTAACAAACTATGAAATAATGTGTTATTATGTTTCGTTATTTTTTTTTGTTAAATAATTTTTTTTTAAATTTGAATCACACTAGCAGATTTTAAGTGAGTTTAACAAAGTATAAAATAATGTGTTATTATGTTTTGTTATTTTTTTTGTTAAATAATTTTTTTGTTTAAATTTGAGTCTCACGTACAATAATAAATTTATTAATTTTAAGTTAATATTAATAAGTTTTAATAATTTTTAAGTTTAAATTATTAATTTTAACAATAATTTCCTAACTTATTCTTCTATTTATATGTTATAACATAATCTAAGATTCATAAATTCCAGTATGATAATAATTTTAAAATTTATTATTATTTTTATATATTTTATTTTAGTTTAATAAATATTATTATCAAAATATTTTAAAATATTATAATATTATTATTATTTTTGTTCATAATAATATATTATTAATTTAAATATACTTTAAAAATAATAAAATAAAAAATACTTATATTTTATTATAAAATTTTATATATGAAAGTACTTTCAATTAGTTTTATCTAGACAAATTTTTATTTAATAAAAATATTTTTTTAAGATAAAAATATCTAAACATAAATAAAATTAATTTAATCTATTTTTAACTAAACTTTAGATTTAAAGAATTTAATTTAACTTAATGTTTTTCACAATAATTCAATTATTAACTTATGAATTTTTGAGATTCAAGTTTTAAACAAGTTTATGTTAGATGGATTTGATACTTTCCAGAATTTGGTTTGATAACAAATGTAACACCCCAATATTTTAAATTATAAAGATATCAGAATATAAACATATTATATTATAAAGATATTTTGTTATAAGGATATTAGATTGATAAAAATATTCAGTTATAAAGATGTACAGTTATAAAAATATTAGATTATAAAGATAATACAATATATAAAAACAAAAGACTGGTTGGGTAGTTTGTTTTCACATACCTCCATTCTCTCTATTCTCTCTCCATTCTCTCTACATTTTCTCTAAGGTTTAAATACTGAAAATCCTAACGGTTTCTAGATCCACAATAAGCAATAGAAGGCTAACAGTATAAGGAGGAGTTTTACCCGATCAGTTTTGAGAATGGGTAAGTCTAGGTCCGTTTATTCTTAAGAATTTTCTTTTGGAAAATTTATGGTCTTTGAAGATTTTTCTCAATAAATTCTCTTTGTGGGGAGATGCTATCCAGAATTTTGAGATAAAAGAGAACCTAAGGTTTGGGATTTGCAGTTTGTTTTCATCTGATCGAGGAACAAAGAAAATCCAGGTTAGGGAAGTTAATGTTCAAAAATATATAAATTGATATTAAGAAAATTAATGTTATATATATATAATTAGTATGCTTTGTATATTATTGTTGTATTGAGTGTAATGTGTGAAAAATCTTGTTTTTATATTGTTTATGATGCTTAAGTTGATGTTTGTTGATAATCGGTGGAATGGAAAATTTGTTTGAGGGTAGAAAAAGAAAGTTTATTTTCCTGGAGGGTTTTGGTCTCGATCCTATTCTTGTTTATAAATTTAGATTATTATCTCTAAATAAAATTGAGAAAAATTGATTGGTTATGTATGACCTATGATGTTTTTGTGTGTGGGGCCGAGCAGAGCCTGGGGTTGGTGCCCATAATCTACCGATATGTTTGTGTGTGGGGCCGAGTAGAGCCTGGGGTTGGTGCCCATAATCTACCGATATGTTTGTGTGTGGGGCTGAGTAGAGCCTGGGGTTGGTGCCCATAATCTACCGATATGTTTGTGTTGGGCGGAGTAGAGCCTGGGGTTGGTGCCCATAATCTACCGATATGTTTGTGTTGGGCCGAGTAGAGCCTGGGGTTGGTGCCCATAATCTACCGATATGTTTGTGTGTTGGGCCGAGTAGAGCCTGGGGTTGGTGCCCATAATCTACCGATATGTTTGTGTTGGGCTGAGTAGAGCCTGGGGTTGGTGCCCATAATCTACCGATATGTTTGTGTGTGGGGCCGAGTAGAGCCTGGGGTTGGTGCCCATAATCTACCGATATATTTGTGTGTGGGGCCGAGTAGAGCCTGGGGTTGGTGCCCATAATCTACCGATATGTTTGTGTGTGGGGCCGAGTAGAGCCTGGGGTTGGTGCCCATAATCTACCGATATGTTTGTGTGTGGGGCCGAGTAGAGCCTGGGGTTGGTGCCCATAATCTACCGATATGTTTGTGTTGGGCCGAGTAGAGCCTGGGGTTGGTGCCCATAATCTACCGATATGTTTGTGTTGGGCCGAGTAGAGCCTGGGGTTGGTGCCCATAATCTACCGATATGTTTGTGTGTTGGGCCGAGTAGAGCCTGGGGTTGGTGCCCATAATCTACCGATATGTTTGTGTGTTGGGCCGAGTAGAGCCTGGGGTTGGTGCCCATAATCTACCGATATGTTTGTGTGTGGGGCCGAGTAGAGCCTGGGGTTGGTGCCCATAATCTATCGATATGTTTGTGTGTGGGGCCGAGTAGAGCCTGGGGTTGGTGCCCATAATCTACCGATATGTTTGTGTTGGGCCGAGTAGAGCCTGGGGTTGGTGCCCATAATCTACTTATGTGTGTTAATGAGAATGTTGTGAGTATGTGTATTACATGATAATAGGATTTGTGTTGTTACTTTTCAATTATGAAAGATGCATTAAATTTTAAAGCATTTAAGTATGTTCTATGATGAATGTGCATGAGAATGGTATGGTGATGAATACTACATGATGTTATTATTCTGTGTTATTATATTTTTGAATGATTAGCTTACCCTACAATTGCCGATTGTTTGGCCTGCGATGATCGTGTTTTGCTACACGGGAGCAGATATCTTAATAGGTGAGCGAGATGCTTCAGAGTCCCAGGATTATAGTGAAAGATGAAGTAGTAGTTATACACATATATTTATATATGTTTTTATTTCTTATAATAGAATTTTGTACTAGTAGAGATTCCCTTTGTATTGAATACAAATACAAATTTTAAATATAATGCGTTTTATTATCAGTTAATACAAGTTACATTTGCATACTAACTATGATAAAAGTAGCGATTTCTTGGTCGTTACAATAATGGTATCAGAGCAGTTCCTTCCTAGGATTGACCTAAGGGGATTGGTTTGCCATGCTAGTTTGTTATAGATAGAGAAATTGATTGGATGTTTGCCAAATCTCAATTTCCTTGGAATGAGATTGTTGTTTTTAATAGATATAAACATATTAAGGAAGGAAGGAATTTGGATTAAGTAATGAGGGTGCACACTCATAATTAAATCAGGATGAAGTATGGTCACTATTAGTATGTAGTTATGCCTTGTAGTGTTCATGGAGTACATGAACAAGATTTCTAGGTCATACTTAGATTTGTTTGTAGTGGTGTTTATAGATGAGATTCTGAACTACTTTTGCTCATGTGAGGAGCATGAGGTATACCTGAGAACAATGTTGGATATCTTGAGAAAAAGAAAGTTGTATGATAAATTGTTAAAGTATAAATTCTGGTTATTAGAAGTTCAGTTCTTGGAACCTGTAAATTTCAAGTTGAGAGAAATTTTGTAGATCCTACTAAAGTTAAGACAGTGTTGTAGTGGGAACGCCCCGAGATAATGTTACCGATTAGGAACCTTATGCGGTTGGTTGGTTATCACATCACGTTTATAAAAAGATTTTCTAAGATCATGACTCTATTAACTCAGTTGACCTTAAAGGATCAACCATTTGTATGGACCAACATAGGTAAGCAGAGTTTCATAGAGCCGAAACAAAGGTTAACTATAACCCTATGTTAGTAATTCTTAATTTGAGTAAACCCTTTGAGATTAGAATGATGCTTCCTATCTGGGATTAGGTTGTGTATTGATGCAAGAGAAGAAAATTTTTACTTTTGGATCTTATTAGTTAAAGGTACATGAAAAGAATTACCCTATCCACGATTTAGGACTAGTTGCAATTATCTTTGCCTTGAAGATCTGGAGACATTATTATGAATGGTGTATAGTTTGATGTGTTCAGTGACCACAAGATCTTGAAGTATTTGTTTGATCAGAAGAAACTAAACATGAGACAGAGAAGATGGATGGAGTTCCTAAAAGATTTTGACTTTTAGCTGAACTACCATGTAGGTAAAGTAAAATGTAGTTGTTGATCCCTTGAGTAGAAGGGTAGTATGCAGTACAGACCATGACGATAAAGGAGCAGAAATTATTAGAGCAACTCAAAATAAAAACTAAAAATCTAAGCCTTGGGTTGGATATGATTCCTGCTCACACTAGTTGCAACATACACATTGTGACAAACAAATTCATGAAATAGATTAGAGAACAACATAGGATAGATCTTGAGTTAAAAAGTGGGTTTTGATCACATTGGAATAGATCAGGCGAAAGATTTCAAATTAAGAATGGATGGAGTGTTAAGGCCCCGAGACAAAGTTTGCATTCTAGTTGATCTAACACTAAAGAAAATGGTATTGGATGAAGGGTACAAGACTCGTCTCAGTATACATCCTGAGATGACTAAGATATACTAGGGTTTAAAGAAGTTCTTCTAGAGGTTGGTCATGAAGAATGATGTTGCTCAATATGTTGTTGCTCGTTTAACCTAGCAGAAGGCTAAGGTGGAGCATTAGAAACCGTGTAAGATATTAAAACAGATGGAGATTCTCGAGTGAAATTGGGATAACATTGCTATGGGTTTTGTTATCCATCTGTCATGGCAACCATAGGGCATGATTCGATTTGGGTGATTGTAGATAAATTGATGAAGAGTGCTCACTTTTAGCTAGTTAACTTAAGGATTTTCCATGGCTATGTTGACCTCGTTGTACATTAAAGAGATAGTATGATTGCATGGAGTTTTGTCTAGTATCATTTCGGATAGAGACCCTAGGTTCATCTTTAGATTTTAGTAGACACTACAAGAGGTGCTAAATACCAAGTTAAGATTGAGCTCAGCCTACCATCCTTAGATAGACAGACAATTCGAGAGAAAATTATAATCACTAGAAAATTTGTTGAGATTTTGTGAAATGGATCATCTAGGAAGCTGAGATGAAATCCTTCCTTTAGTGGAGTTCACTTATAACAACAACTATCATGCCAACATTGGGATAGAACTATATAAAGTATTATATGTATAGAAATACAAGACGCCTTTATCCTGGTATCATAATGGTGAACAAGTGTTAGTAAGACTCGAGTTGTTACAATTGACTACAAAGAAGAATTAAGAGATTCAGGAGAAAATGGTGACTGCTATGAGTAGGAAGAAATCATATAAAAAAAAAAATTAAAAAAAAAATCGAAGACAAATGCTTTTGGAGTTTAATATGGGAGAATATGTTTTCCTGAGAGTAAAGTTTACTATAAGAGTTGATCAAACTATAAAATCTAGGAAATTGACTATGAAATTCATTGAGCCATATCAAATTCTCTGGAAGATTGGTGCAGTGGCTTATGAGTTGGCTTTGTCTCCTTATTTGGAAAATCTACATAACATTAAGGAAATAAGTGCATGATCCAGTCCATAGTTTGGAGTAAGACGATGTACAAATTAGAGAAGACCTATCTACAAAAATCAAGCCGTAAAAGTGATTAATTTTCAGATGAAGCAACCCTGAGACAAAATGAATGACATGGGTTAGGTGGTGTAGAATGACCAGATGGGTAAATTACTTAGGAACTAAAGAACCAAATGAGAGAATCATATCCATTTATGTTTGTTGGTAAGTCAATTTTCGAGGACGAAAATTTTTAATGGTGGGAAGATTGTAACACCCCAATATTTTAAATTATAAAGATATCAGAATATAAACATATTATATTATAAAGATATTTTGTTATAAGGATATTAGATTGATAAAAATATTCAGTTATAAAGATGTACAGTTATAAAAATATTAGATTATAAAGATAATACAATATATAAAAACAAAAGACTGGTTGGGTAGTTTGTTTTCACATACCTCCATTCTCTCTACATTTTCTCTAAGGTTTAAATACTGAAAATCCTAACGGTTTCTAGATCCACAATAAGCAATAGAAGGCTAACAGTATAAGGAGGAGTTCTACCCGATCAGTTTTGAGAATGGGTAAGTCTAGGTCCGTTTATTCTTAAGAATTTTCTTTTGGAAAATTTATGGTCTTTGAAGATTTTTCTCAATAAATTCTCTTTGTGGGGAGATGCTATCCAGAATTTTGAGATAAAAGAGAACCTAAGGTTTTGGATTTGCAGTTTGTTTTCATCTGATCGAGGAACAAAGAAAATCCAGGTTAGGGAAGTTAATGTTCAAAAATATATAAATTGATATTAAGAAAATTAATGTTATATATATATAATTAGTATGCTTTGTATATTATTGTTGTATTGAGTGTAATGTGTGAAAAATCTTGTTTTTATATTGTTTATGATGCTTAAGTTGATGTTTGTTGATAATCAGTGGAATGGAAAATTTGTTTGACGGGTAGAAAAAGAAAGTTTATTTTCCTGGAGGGTTTTGGTCTCGATCCTATTCTTGTTTATAAATTTAGATTATTATCTCTAAATAAAATTGAGAAAAATTGATTGGTTATGTATGACCTATGATGTTTTTGTGTGTGGAGCCGAGTAGAGCCTGGGGTTGGTGCCCATAATCTACCGATATGTTTGTGTGTGGGGCCGAGTAGAGCCTGGGGTTGGTGCCCATAATCTACCGATATGTTTGTGTTGGGCCGAGTAGAGCCTGGGGTTGGTGCCCATAATCTACCGATATGTTTGTGTTGGGCTAAGTAGAGCCTAGGGTTGGTGCCCATAATCTACGGATATGTTTGTGTTGGGCCGAGTAGAGCCTGGGGTTGGTGCCCATAATCTACCGATATGTTTGTATGTTGGGCCGAGTAGAGCCTGGGGTTGGTGCCCATAATCTACCGATATGTTTGTGTGTGGGGCCGAGTAGAGCCTGGGGTTGGTGCCCATAATCTACCGATATGTTTGTGTGTGGGGCCGAGTAGAGCCTGGGGTTGGTGCCCATAATCTACCGTTATGTTTGTGTGTGGGGCCGAGTAGAGCCTGGGGTTGGTGCCCATAATCTACCGATATGTTTGTGTTGGGCCGAGTAGAGCCTGGGGTTGGTGCCCATAATCTACCGATATGTTTGTGTGTTGGGCCGAGTAGAGCCTGGGGTTGGTGCCCATAATCTACCGATATGTTTGTGTGTTGGGCCGAGTAGAGCCTGGGGTTGGTGCCCATAATCTACCGATATGTTTGTGTGTGGGGCTGAGTAGAGCCTGGGGTTGGTGCCCATAATCTATCGATATGTTTGTGTGTGGGGCCGAGTAGAGCCTGGGGTTGGTGCCCATAATCTACCGATATGTTTGTGTGGGGCCGAGTAGAGCCTGGGGTTGGTGCCCATAATCTACTTATGTGTGTTAATGAGAATGTTGTGAGTATGTGTATTACATGATAATAGGATTTGTGTTGTTACTTTTCAATTATTAAAGATGCATTAAATTTTAAAGCATTTAAGTATGTTCTATGATGAATGTGCATGAGAATGGTATGGTGATGAATACTACATGATGTTATTATTCTGTGTTATTATATTTTTGAATGATTAGCTTACCCTACAATTGCCGATTGTTTGGCCTGCGATGATCGTGTTTTGCTACACGGGAGCAGATATCTTAATAGGTGAGCGAGATGCTTCGGAGTCCCAAGATTATAGTGAAAGATGAAGTAGTAGTTATACACATATATTTATATATGTTTTTATTTCTTATAATAGAATTTTGTACTAGTAGAGATTCCCTTTGTATTGAATACAAATACAAATTTTAAATATAATGCGTTTTATTATCAGTTAATACAAGTTACATTTGCATACTAACTATGATAAAAGTAGCGATTTCTTGGGTCGTTACAACAAATGTGTTGAATAATTGATTTTATAGTTAATGTGGTTTTTTAGTTATAATTTTGATATTTTGAGGATTATAAGTAAATTTTGATTAATTGCCGAGAAATAAAATCATTCATTACTTTTAGTTAGATTTAATAGAAATGACTTGTAGAAATAACATGAGCCTTTACTGAAATATTTATATATATTTTAATTAATTATAAAATATTTTAATAAATTAAAATATTTTTTAACTTATTAATTTTATAAGATAAATCATTTTAATGAATTAAATTTTGATTTTAATCCAGTAAATTTATTTAAATTTTTTAGGGAGTGAAGCTCGCACTATTTTGATAAATTAAAACATAAATCATTTAAAATTACTAAAATATCATATTTAAATTATTTTACTTATTAAAATGTTGTTTTTACATGTTGAAGTTTTGTGAGACTTTACATAATGTAACATCCAATATATAACTCCGAGGCGTACAATCCAATCGATGTAATAATTTAAAATAAAATTGAAATTTGATCAAATATATATAAACTTATATTAAAATAAAAATTTTAAATTATCTCTAACTCTTTCTCTGACCTGCTCTAAAATTTGTACTCATATCTACTTGCGTATACAATATGGTTATTGCAGATCATCACATAAGCAACAAATACAAAGACAAGCTATTGAAATAAGTTTTATCATAATATAACTTTGTATTATATAAGAGCATTATAATTATTATTCATTCACACTCAATTCAATACATACTCATTCGATCAATACAAACATATCAACCAACATAAAACCACAATTCCAGTTATTAAAACTAGAATATCAACTTATGTCTTTCGGAAGACTTGTACTAAGCATTCATATTACTAGAGATATTCATCCATTTTAGTACCTCAGGTACGTTGACCTCGACTACATGGATCAAGGTAAGTTTAAAGTTTACCCAGACCTTAGCATGTGTTTTGATTTACATTTTAGATCTCAACATGCATGATGATGATACAATAAACTTTCTTTTAGCTTCTCACCACCTAATGTCTTAGTATACCAGACTTAAACAATTAGTGAAGTTAGGGATCTCTGTTAAAACATAGTTCTTTGCTTAATACACAACATCAAACAATGGTTCAGAATCATTCCAAACTTGTAGCCTCAAATCCATATGGTAACTTCATCACACAATACGTCGTGCATCAAAGCCATGTCACAGTGCATAAGAATTTCTCCATATGCTTCTCAATTTCATAGACTCCACATCATTAACAATATATTATTTTATATGACATAAATTAGTAAAACAAAAACACCAAAACAATTAAATATACCATTTAATCTTCTACTCATAATTTCATATTACATTCATAGATATAATTCTTTATATGACAACTATTAAAGATAACGACTCCTACTAGCTTACACTCTTCAATCATGCTCAATTATAACTTATATGAAAGTTAAAAGGATAAGATACAACTCTTATGAAGACTTCTAATTTACAAGAAATCATCTACTTATCTTAAAAGTATAGAAACTACAAAAAAACTACAATTAAAATTACTCACACCCCTCAAACACCAACTATTATGGTTCAAAATGATCATAACAATCCAAAATCAAAATGAGAATCAACTATTAACAACTATATATTTTTAACTTATAGTATTCAATCTCAAGTTCAACCTTCAAATACAATCAAACAACACACATATCCCAGCCTAAGGTACTGTATTGGTTAGTCTTTGTCCAACCCCGATGCTAGTCTCATCACTCACTCGCTCGCATCGAGACTGGTGGCTGTGTAGTGGTAGGGAAATATCCGACACGATCTCGATAACTAAATAATAATATTAAAACTCCAAAATCTTGCAATCAAAGGAAATTAAGGTCTTAACTTGTATAATTATAGAAATATTTTATAATTGTCAAATGTTATCAAAAAACAAAACATGAATCAAATAAATAATCCTAAAATCCCACTAATTTACTAATATGTTACTAGCTTAAAGGAAATAAACGATAGCATAATCAGGAATAAAAACAATTAAATCAATAAACATAAGGAAAGGTGAAACTATAAATAAAACCAATTAGGTTTAACTACAGACAAGCAAATTCTAGTGCTCTAGCTTAGGGTCGTCATATCTCTTGCCTAGAACAAGTACTATCAAAATTATAACCAGCTTCCCGTGCTTGTAAAAATTGCTTGAACTTAACAGATCACACAGAAGAAATGAGTAATCTACACAAAAATCTAAGGATCTAAGCAACACAACATAAAATAACCAAACTTCAGGAAAATGATAAACTAATTGAAAGGATCATTTTTCCTAACTGTCAAAACTAAAATTGATGTCAAACCTAATGAGAAATAAGGATCTAAAGATTTCTAGAGCAAAAGAACACTTACTCTGATAGATAAATTGATTGGGTAGAAATAATCCTTACTTCACCAGCTACTAAAAGGTTGAGTCTGATATTGAAAGAGATGAGAATTGGAGATATGGGAGTAGAGAGAAGTTTGGGACAAAAGTTAGAGAGCGAAAGGGGTTGCATGAGAATGGAAAGAGAAGAAGGGAGAGTATTGATGTTGGGGGAGGGTCACAATATTACATATAATATTGTTTCAGTTGATTAAGAGTTGTTTTAATTGGCTAAAACATTTAAGCTAAACTTATTACTTTCTTTAAGTATATATTTACTATGTGTACCTCCCCAATCTGTAACCGAGTAATAGCCGATATATCATATTATTACAGATTACACAAATGACCATAACTCATACTAATGACCAAATATTACAATATCGATGCTTGAATCATCACTATTTATTGATATTAATACAAAGTTATTACTCTTTATTGGAATTAATACAGAATCATTACCATCTATTAATATTTATGGTTTATTATTCTAGAGACTCTATAAATACCCCATGATATTTCAGGGAGTACTCACTCAATTCTCATTCTATTCTTTATATTCTTAATTCTCTTAGAATTCTTACTGACTTGAGTGTCGGAGTGTCTTCTGCAGGAAGAACTCATTTCAGTCTTTAGCAGTCACAATAACTCGAAAGCCGACCTCATCCGACCTCAACCATTTTCAGTAAGAACATTTGGTGTCCACCGTGGGGCTCGATAATTTTTCCTTACGACATTTCAAGCCTTTTTTCAAGCAAAGCATATAGATGGATCAGGAAACCCTAGATGCACTCAAAAACCACATAGAAGGCTTGGTCCAAAACATGAGAGAACAATAACGAGCCAATCTGCAAGCACTGCAGGACCAACTCAGCATTCCCCGAATAGTCCGTGACACTGAAGGCAAGTCACACCACTACGCGGAGATGTGAACTGTTGTCGGCTCTAACCCTAGAGTCGTAAATGCTCCACCAGAAAGAAATCCTCAACATGGACCAGAGAGGAGCCACCACAGGTCCCCACCAAGAAGGAGCCATCTTTACACTGAACTCTACACGACCGACAACGGAGGGTATGCTTCTTATCCATACAAGGACTTGTATCCCCCCTAGTTGAAGGGATGCATATAGGTCGGCCCCACCACCACCAATTCAACCTTTCTCACATCAGTATGACAATATGGGGAGATACGGGGGGACACACATCCTTACGAACAAAGGGGGTCGAGCTAGGGACGACAATACGGGGAAACCCTTACTTTTAGGAACTGATGTGATCTCAATTCATGAAAAACATCAAACTATGCAAGGAGGAGTCACCACAAGAAAACAAGAAAAGGAAAATATGAAAGAAAAGCTTACAAAGAATTTTGAAGAAAACGAAGGAAGAAAAACAAGGAGAATGTACAAGAAGCTTGAAGAAGAGAATAAAAATATTAATAGCTCTTGTAATTTCCTGGTAAATAAAAATAGAGTTAGTTTAGTGTCTTTATTTGAAATAGAAATAAAAGGCTACTTGTTTGGGCACATGGATAGTATAAAAAACAAGGGCCTTGTTTGGGAAGCTTTGGAGCATCTTCCAAACACGGCCTAACCTTTTAGAATTCCACCCATGTGCATGTAATTTCGTGCTCCCCTCTCTATATAAGGGTGTGAGTCTCATTTGTAATTTCCAGTTTTTGCGAAATCAATACCAAATCAACCTAAGAATGGAAACTTTGGAGCATTTTCGTATTTTAAAATGAAATAGAATGTCTTAGGTTCAACACATTTGATAAAACACAAAATATTCAAATTGTTTCTGCGCCTTAGCTTTTCAAAACCGCTTTCCTGCTCTCTTCAGTTTAATCAAGTCTTTGGAAGTGGTGATCTTTGTGCTTAAGCTTTCTATCCAGCACTATTATCAGGTGTATTCTTTTACTGTTTTTATTAAACGGGAAAATTCATCCCTTGGATCGGTTCTAATGGAGGTGTGTTCATCTCTTGTGTGTCAAGAGAGGTGGGTTTCATCCTCAGTGTGTCTGGGGAGGTGTTTCATCCTTAGTGTGTCTAAGGAGGTGTTCCTTTATCTTTATTTGTTATTGCATGAATTGGTGTTTGTAATTTCATTTAAAGATAGTGGGGTGATCATCACGCATTTGTGGTGGTTGGGAACTAGACGTAGGATTGGCTTAATCCGAACCAGTATAAATCTCTGTGTTCTTTCTCTTTTCCTATCTCTTTTTATTGTGGATCATATTAACAATTGCAAATTCAAACCGCATTAATCAAAGGTTAAGAAAAATTCGCATCCTAGTTTTTGAAAGAATTTCAAAATCTGGAAATTTATTTAAAAGACAAAAGTTTATTAAAAATCCAATTCACCCCCCTCTTGGTTTTTACACTGTCGTCTTTATTTAACAATAGATTTATTCCTTCTTTTTACAGGAAAGAATTGTATCTAAAGCTTCAAAGGCTTACACAAGGAACAAGGAGTGTTGAAGAATATTTCAAGGATTTGGAGTCTACCATGGTTAAGGCCAAAATTCAAGAAAGCTTGGAGGGCACAATGGCTAGATTTGTCAATGGTCTCCAAAGAGAAATTCAAGATGTAATAGAATTGCAAGAGTATCACACCTTGGAACAAATGGTGCATCAAGCCACCAAGGTGGAAAAACAACTTCAAAGGAGAGGAGCTCAAAAAAAGACATACAATCCTAGCTCTTGGAAGGATAAAGGTAAAACCAAAGGGGAAGATCATAAAAAGCCAACCGAGAGCCAAGGTAAGTCTTCTTATTCTAAGTCCAATTCAAATGAAAAGAACAGTCATGCTAATCCATCTTCTACAAGATCAAGTTCCATAAAATGTTTTAAATGTTTGGGTTATGCACACATTGCTTCTGAATGCCCTTCCAAAAGGAACATGGTCTTAAAAGGAGGAAAGGTAATGAGTGAACATCCTTTACAAGATTCTTCTCCAAAATCTTCATCTCATTCTTCTTCATCTAACTCTACTGATGATGAGTGTACTCCACCAAGTGAGGGAGATTTGTTGGTTGTGAGGCGCATGTTGGGTCACATATCCAAAGATTTTGATGATACCCAAAGGGAAAATATTTTTCATACAAGGTGCCTCATAAGAGATAGATTTTGTACTCTCATCATTGATGGAGGAAGTTGTACAAATATGGCTAGTAAGAGATTAGTGGAAAAACTTGGTTTAACCATTATGTCTCATGCTAGACCATATAAACTACAATGGTTAAGTGAAGAGGGGGAGATAATTGTTGATAAGCAAGCTCTGGTTTCTTTTTCTATTGGAAAGTATCAAGATGAGGTCCTTTGTGATGTGGTTCCCATGGAGGCTAGTCACTTACTTTTGGGAAGGCCATGGCAATATGATAGGAAAGTGTATCATGACGGCACAATAATTTTTCATTTGAACACATGGGAAAGAAAATTGTTTTGAAACCACTCACACCAAGGGAGGTTCATGAGGACCAAATAAAAATGAGAAAGAAAAGAGAGCAAGAAAAGAAAAGTGCAAGCCATGAGCATGGAGCATCCAAATCTGCACTTGAAAATAAAAATAAAGAAAAAGAAGAAAAAGAAAGAAAGGAAAAGGAAATGGAGGAACTAAATTCCCAATCATCAAAAGAGATTGCTGAAAAAATATCTTTAAAGGGAGATTCTACAACTTTAATTCCTTCTCCTATTTCTAATTTTGAATCTATTATTTCTCCTAAGATTATTACTCATGTAAATTCAATTGTTTTGTTGCCTAGTGAAGATTTGTATATTAAAGAACAATGGAAAAAACAATGGGGAGAAGAAAAGGAGATCATAGAAGACAAAAGTACATACATGGAAGAAAATGACTATAGAAATGTTTCTAATATTTTTGTATATGAATCTAAGGACTTGAATGGACATTCTACCATGTGTGCTAATCTTTATGGACAAATTGCATGTTTTTATAGTTGTAAAAATGGTTTGTATAGAAACTTCATCCTTCTTAATTCAAACAAAAAAAATTTAAGTAAAAATAATAGAAGTTTGGAAAAATCAAAAGATTTTGAAAAAAAATTCATAATGTTGAGAATACATTGGTTTGTATTTGATCCAAGAAAATGAAAAGGCAATGTAAATACTATTAATAGTTTTTCTTCTTAAAAAATAATACTTGTAATCTTTTCTTTGGTAGGTACATTAAATAATAACAATAGTTTCAGTGTGACTGACTTATCATTGTGTGATGTAGGTACCCCAAAATTCGAGGACGAATTCTTTTCAAGAGGGGGAGAATGATGTGATCTCAATTCATGACAAACATCAACCTATGCAAGGAGGAGTCACCACAAGAAAACAAGAAAAGGAAAATATGAAAGAAAAGCTTACAAAGAATTTTGAAGAAAAGGAAGGAAGAAAAACAAGGAGAATGTACAAGAAGCTTGAAGAAGAGAATAAAAATATTAATAGCTCTTGTAATTTCCTTGTAAATAAAAATAGAGTTAGTTTAGTGTCTTTCTTTGAAATATAAATAAGAGGCCACTTGTTTGGACACATGGATAGTATAAAAAACAAGGGCCTTGTTTGGGAAGCTTTGGAGCATCTTCCAAACATGGCCTAACCTTTTAGAATTCCACCCATGTGCATGTAATTTCGTGCTCCCCTCTCTATATAAGGGTGTGAGTCTCATTTGTAACATAACTTTGAAGATTAATTGAGAGAAAGAGCTAATTCTCTTTGAAGTTCAAGAGGTATTCCTTATTTTATTTGAATCTTATCTTGAGTTTTCCTAAATTCAAGTGGTGATTGTCTTTTGCACTTATCTTTTCTCTTGAAAAGTGGCGTGTTCTTCATCTCTTTCCCTCTTCCATGTTTTCCTTTTCATGTTCTTGTTTTGTTTTTCATGTGCTGCAGTTATATGGATCAATTCTAGCCATTTGCACCGATTAAATTCAAGTTTAATTCATTCTATGCCTTCCTATGCATGTGTTCTTGATTTTAATCGGTTGAATTGATTTCTTTTCAAGTTTTAAAGATTTTGCACCGATTGCAACACTAACATTTGGGGGAATTTCGGTTTTCATGTTCTTCTATGATAATCTTCATGTTATTTTGATTTCTTATGCTTCTACACATGTTTGAGAGATCCTACAACACATACAATGCCTCCTAGGCATGCATCAGGAACCCTGACCAAACACTTGCGTAGACAGGTGAGAACAGTATAACCAACACCAACCCTTTAGAGCTGTTCTCGTACCACCCCTGAATTCGGATCTAGAACAAAGTTTCCAACCCTTCACACAGGAGGTAATTAACATTCCCCTACCTCACAAACTGAAGATTTCTAACCTGGACATGTACGATGGGTCCACAGACCCCGACCTTCATATAAAGGCCTTCCTAACACAGGCCAACCTTTTCTCAAGGGATCTGACCATACATTGAAAACTTTTCCCAACCATACTGACGGGACTTGCCTTGCAATGGTATTATTCCCTCCCCCGAAATTCCATAGATTCATTTAGAAATTTTTGTGCTAGGTTCACAGCTCGGTTTGCCGATAGCAAGCCATTCATCGCAAGCTCGGTGTGACTACAAGGCGTGATCCAAGGATAGAATGAACCACTTCGGCAGTATATGGCCCGATTTGCCAAATCCTGCCTTGGCATTCCCAATTTATATCCCACCATGGCAATGCACGCTCTGATAGTCGGCCTACATCCAAGTAAGTTCCCTAATGATATGGATGCCCTTAGAGTACGAGCAGGAAGGTCCATAAGCATAGAGAAAAACTCAGAAATGCGGAAGAAGATGATAAAGCCTGTATCTCACGATAACTGAAAAAATTCCTTGAAGCGAAGACAAGAGGGAAGATTCAACAAGTACACCCTCCTGAATGCCAGCAAAGAGGTCATCCTCAGAAAAGCATTCAACTTGGATTTAATACTTGTTCCTCCTCCAATGCCCTCCCCAAGAAATGTTGATCCCATCCATAAATGTATTTACCATCAAAATACCGGCCACACTACCGAGGAGTGTACAAAGGTACAGGATCTAATTGAAGAACTGGTCAAATCGGGGGCACTGTCGCACTTTGTCCGTGCCACACAAGGTGGATGTTGTGGTAGATGTCAAGATGGATGGCGTGGTGGCTGAGGCTGAGGATTCCAGGGGGGTCAACCTGGATGAGGTTGAGAATACCAAAGGGAGAATTTCCCCCAACCGGCTGAACCAAGGCGGGAGTTGGAAAACACACAAAATCTTGCGGAGGTTCGAGGTACCATAAACACTATTGCTCGTGGATTCATAGGCAAGGGCAACACCAGTTTGGCAAGACGGGGACACCTCAGGAGTGTCAATGATATAGACACCCTGGCACCATGAACGATGCCTTCCATCACTTTCATAGATGAGGACTTCTCCTCGCATGATCCAAACTTGGATGATCCTATGGTAATCAATGCAACCATAGCCAACTGGAGAGTATGAAAGATACTGATTGACCAAGGAAGCTTGACGGACGTGTTATATTGGTCAACATTCTTAAAGCTTGACATTCCTATATCCAACGTCAAGTCGTATCCCGAAACCCTTCTCAGATTTGCAGGAGAACAAGTACATACCCAAGGCTATGTCGATCTATTGACTACCTTTGAGTGCAAGAAAGCTCATCAGATGATCACGGTTCGATATATTCTTGTGGAAGTTGGGACCTCATACAATGTTAACAGGTGGAAGACCTTGACCTAGCTCGGCACCATTATGTCAACTCCCCACATGGCTATGAAGGTCTCAGGAGACAACGCCGAGATTATAACCATCCAAGTCGATTGCAAAACAGCTCGATAGTGCTACACCGAAAGTCTGAAAGTGGCACCATACTCCATAAAAGGTGTAGAGATCGCACCCCTTACACAAGATGACACATCATTTGAACCACCCGAGTTACAAGGAAGAGACTCAATGTAACAATATTGAGTCCGTCAACCAGGTCGTCTTCTGAGAAGCAACAACGCAATCCCATTCAATGACGCAGACAACAAACGCTGAAGAAGAAAAAGAGCTAGATCTAGACCCCAAAGCCGACTGTAACAAAGAAAGACCAACATTTGAGGAACCAATGACCAAGTTTCAACATGGATCAAGGGAAGATCAATGCACCCGCATAGGTCACACACTGAGTCGGTCTATCAAGGAAAACATTGAAGAGGTGATATTGCTAAATGTCGACCTGTTCGTGTGGAGTCCAGCTGACATGCCTGGTATTGACCCCGACTTCATATGCCATAAGCTGGCCACCCTCCCATATGCAAAGCCGGTGTCACAAAGAATGAGAAATCTCAGCGAGGAAAGAAGGCTTGTTTTAGGTTAGGAGGTTCATCAACTAATAAATGCAAAGTTAATCAGAGAAATCACTTTCAGCACATGGTTGGTCAACATAGTAATGGTAAAAAAAACCAGAGAAAAGTAGAGAATGTGTGTTGACTACACTGTTAGAAATAATGATAGTGTAAAAACCAAGAGGGGGTATGAATTGGATTTTTAAAAGACTTTTCTTTTCTTTAAAATAATTTTCAGATTTTAGAAAATACTTTTAAAAAACAAGATTCAAATTTTCCTTAATGATGTATGTCTTTTTACTCTTTATTTTTTTATCTAAGAACACTTTCTAAGCCATTTGGTCTATTCTTAAACCATGCATTTTGCATGTTTTTATAAAAATAATGACATAATTTAAGTTTAGTAAATTTATTGCAATTTACATATTTTTAACATCAAAACATACATTCATATATTCATATTGCATATATTTTTTTTCCTAGTTGAGACTTTTTTTAGGAGAAAAAGAACTTGAAGTTATTTTGAGATGAGCCCAAGGTGCTTCGGTGGGGAAAACTTTTTCAATCTTCCAAATTAAATTTCTCGCGGCCCATTTATCATGAGACCAACAGAAGAATTTCCTTTCAAATCCGCAATCAAATCGAAGCATTAAATTTATTCTGAAGGAGCAATTATTTCTATTCTTGGTAGAGGATCTCCTAAACAACAAAGCTAAATCCAGGGAAGAAATATTTATTCTGAAGGAGCAATTATTTCTATTCTTGGCAGATGATCTCCTAATCAGCAAAATCAAATCTGGGGAAAAAATATATTGTAATTAATTTTCAGATTTTTATTTGTAATAAGACCTTGGCTAATCTCCTATAAATAGGAGATTTAGATGCAAGGCAACACTTCAACAGAACAATAGTCTGTCTTCTTCCTCTCTCTTTTTCTCATTATAATTTTGTTGTTAGTTTGGGGTTGAAGCTGCAGAAAGTTTTAGGAGCTCTTGCTACAATTTCCTGATTTTGTTTTCTTTCATGTTAATTTATTTAATTTCATTATTTCGTATTTTAGTCTTCATTTCATTTAATTCTAGTCAATAATTTAAATTTTGTACATTTTACTTTCTCACATTCACATTCACATCCTCACACATATCTATTTATTCTTCAGACTCCAGTAATTTTATTAGCATTTTACTTTTAATTTAAATTTAGTATTTTATAATTCCAGCCTACATTTTAAATTCAGTATTTTACTTATTCATTTTAAATTTTAATAGTTAATTGAATATATTTTTTTCATTTAATTGTTAATTATTTTTTTATTTTTATTATAATTTGAATTAACATCAATATATTATTCTAATTATTGTTCTGTCTTAAAATCTATTATTTAACTGTTAATTGTTTATTTATTTTTATTAGCATAATAATTTCATTCCAATTATTGCTTTGCCTTTAAATTTGTCCTTTAATTTATTTATTTTAATCATAAAAGCATTTATAAACGTTCTCATTATTAAATTCTTAGCATCATAATTTAATTCTACATGCATTAGTTTTTCGTATTTAAATAATTTAATTTCCATATTTGTTTTTAATTTTAGTTTCCCTTAATTATTTTATTTATAATTTTCTTTACTATGTGTTTTTAATTTTAGTTTTCATTAATTATTTATTTACAATTATTACTCTGCATTGTTTATTTTATCAACTCGACAAACCCCCCTTTATTATTATTATTATTGTTTATTTTAACTTTTCTTTGGAGAACGATGTTTAACAATGGTTACACTCCTACAATTGTGTCCTTGTGAGATTCGACACGGGTTAGCTATATTACGTTAGTTAACTTGTTTTCTTTGATAAGAATTTTGTGCGACCAAAAATCTGTTTGTCAAATGGCGCCGTTGCCGGGGACACATTGTGTTGTGTTCCTTTGCTAGATATTATTCTTCATTAAAAAAAATCGAAAAAAAATTAAAAAAATTAAAAGAAAAAAAAAACATTTATAAAAAAAATTAAAAAAAAAAACATTTATTATCATTCTGTTTAGGTGTTGTCCCTAACCATTCTTGTAGAAACTTCTTGAGGGAGTTGGTAGTGTGACAGTGCATGTCTAGAAAGGTTCTGGCTAGAGAAAGACTTGGTACTTAAGCGGCTCCATTTGTGACCCACCTCTCTTTCCTGGGAATCTGCCTGGTGCACTTGTTCATAGTCTACCATTATTAAATGGTGCATGACCAGATCTCGGAGGGGAGAACTACAACTGTACGATCCCAAAATCGAGAACACCTTCAGGAGACTAAGAAGATTGCAAAAAAAAGGGAGACCAAAAACTGAAGAACCCAACTTAATCTTGGGTTCTGTACCAAGTCCCTTTTCTTCTACACAAGTATCTCATATGGCTGCCTATCGAGAAAGAACATTGAAGGAGCTTGCCGCACAAGAGATAACTCAACAACCAATTTGTATCCAGCTTCCTCAATTGGAGGAAGGAGCTACTGGATTTGAACTGAAGTCAGGATTAATTCACCTCCTACCCAAATTCCATGGATTGTCAGGTGAAGATCCCAACAAACATTTGAGGGAGTTGCATGTAGTATGCTCCACAATGAAGCCAATTGGTGTTGCAGAAGACTATGCCAAACTAAACGCGTTCCCATTCTCATTTTGTGACACGGCAAAGGATTGGTTATACCTTCAACTAACACCAATCACTACTTGGGCCGACTTGAAGAGAAGATTCTTGGAGAAATTCTTTCCAGCCTCAAGAACAGCTGCAATCAGGAAGGAGATTAGTGGAATTCGACAACTACAAGATGAGTCTTTGTATGAATACTGGGAGAGGTTTACCAGACTATGTGCCACTTGCCCAAATCATCAGATCAATGAACAATTATTGATACAGTACTTCTATGAAGGATTAATGCCTATGGAAAGAAATATGATTGATGCAGCAAGTGGAGGTGCGTTAATGGATAAAACACCTGCAGCTGCTCGGGTACTAATTTCAAATATGGCAGAGAATTCTCAACAGTTCAACAGTGCTCGAATGTCTGTCAGACAAGTCCATGCAATAAAACCAAGCGCGACAACAGAGGTCGACAATCAGAGGCTGGAGAATAAATTGTCTGAGCTAACATCTTTGGTACGACAATTGGCTATGAACCAACACACATCTCAATTGCAACATCATTTATGCGGGATATGCACTTCTGTAGATCATCCCACTGATGCTTGTGCTCAACTTCAAGAGACGCCAAACTCTCCAATAAAGACAGTGGCTAGCATGTATCCTAGACAACAGTAGTTCGGGTCATCAAATTCATTCAAGCCACATCAGCATTATGATCCATACTCGGCTACATATAACCCTGGTTGGCGAGAACATCCAAATCTGAGATATGGTCCATCACAGAATCCACTACAAAGACCTTCATATCAATAGAATAACCAGGCCTTTCAACAACATTACCAGTAGCCACAACAACAATACCAACAGCCACCACAAAAATATCAGCCCCCTCCAATGAGACAGTAGGCAAGTCAAAATCATGCACCTATACAACCCAATCATCAACTGACACATGAAAATAATGAAACAGCCTTGGCAGATTTGATGAAGCAATTAACACAACAAATGGCAACACAGAATGCGACTATCAATAACTTGCAAACCCAGATTGGACAATTGTCTACCGAGATGAATACCATACGACAACAGGGGTCCAACACACTTCCTTCACAACCAGTGATCAATCCAAAAGGGAATGTGAGTGTCATTACTTTAAGAAGTGGCAAAGAAGTACATGCCGAACAAAAGACCCCAGAAGCCACTAATACTCCTTCACCAGTAGATCAACTAAGCTCACCGACTTCACAACAGTTGGAGGACGATCCACCAACAACTTGACAAACTCCACCTCCATTTCCTTCTAAAGCTTCTTCATCTTCAAAGAAACAAGAAGTAGATCAGGAGTTGCTCAACACATTCAAGAAGGTGGAAATGAATATGCCATTACTGGACGCCATCAAACAAATACCCAGATATGCCAAGTTTTGAAGGAGTTGTGCACTTACAAGAGAGGTCTGAGGAAAAAGTAAACACAGGTCGTATCCTCTCTTTCTCAAGGAAGCATTCTGTTGATGATTTGTGATTTGATGATGTTTGTTAAAACTTGTTAAATGTGTTTTATACTATTCTAGATGCGTGGTTAATGTTTGTTGAATGATTTAGAATTGTTTGAGATGTTAGATTACCTGTAGAAGATTAATCAATTGAATAATGATAAACTGTATTTTTTATGTTTCATCAATTAGTCTACTAATTCTACTTCTCTAGTCGACTATTTTCATTAAATGTACCAGGTATACAGGTTTAATGAAAATAACACACTGGTCTATGTCTTCAGTCGACTATTCTGTTCTTCGTACCTTCCTTATGCAGTATTACGTACAGAACGTGTTTTGACTCTTTCAAAAAGCCAAGACCCACTACATTTCACTTTGCCTATAAATACAATCTTCGAAGACGCTCCAAGTGTGAAAGTATTGAAGAGAAAAACTCCCAAGAAGCTACAACCTTTACGTGCAAGAAGATCTACATAGAGTTTTTACATTTTCACTATTTCTGTCAAGAACTTTCTTCTGTCACTGTAATCTTGTATTCTTGATCTCAGGTTAGAGATTGTAAGTGGGTTTTAGAACCCTGCGACTGTGATTGGGGTGATCACAGAGACTTTGGTAGAGTCTGTGAGTGAAAGTCTATTCTATAGAGCTTAGGATAGTTTCTTTTGATTTCTTGTAGAGTTCAAGAAAGGTTTGTGTGTAAAGAATACAATCTTTTATAGTGATTAGGATCTGCGGGTTGCGGATCATAGACTGGACGTAGTTCTTTTACAAAGAACGAACCAGTATAAATTTTGGTGTCATATTCTCTCTTCTCTCATCATCTGATATACTGTGCAGTAAGAACTAATCTACTATTTCAAGAATATCAGTCGACTAATTTTCTGCAAATTAAACCAGTAGTTTTTCTTTTACGAATAAGTTTCCATTAAAGCTGCATATCAATTCAACCCCCCCTTCTTGATATTATTCCGCTACTAACACATTCCCCATAAGTGTGATGATCCAGGCACTTTCACTATCCCATGCACTATTGGTAAACTTACAATTGCAGATGCCCTGCTGGACTTAGGAGCATCCATCAATGTTATGTCGTCGGCCCTCTACAAGACCTTGTAGTTAGGAGAGTTGAAGCCAACTAATGTGATCATCCAATTGGCAAATAGGAATACAGTTCGACCATTGGGAATATTGGAGGATGTACTTGTTAAGGTGAACCAACTGATTTTTCCAGCTGACTTCTACATTATGGACATGCAGGATGAAGGATCCTCACACAATTCAACATTGATACTTGGAAGACCATTCTTGATGACGGCGAAGACCAAAATTGATGTGCACACGGGCACTTTGACCATGGAATTTGGTGAGGAGACTGTGATGTTTAATATCCTTAAGGCCATGAAGTATCCGATCGAGACTCACTCACTACTCGATGATGAAGAAATATTCTCAATAGAGATGCACAATTGTGACCAAGCATATGAGAACTCCAGGATCTACAAGGAGAAGGTCAAGAAATTTCATGACAACAAGATTTTGAAAGAGGAGTTCAAGATTGGCCAGAAGGTGTTATTGTTTAACTCTCGATTGAAGCTGATATCGAGAAAGTTGAAGTCTAAGTGGGATGGGTCATTCATCGTCGCTAATGTCTTCCCTCATGGAGCTATAAAAGTTCAAGACATGAAGGATGGTAGGAAATTCAAAGTGAACGACCATCAATTGATGATTTCCCATGAGAATCAAATCCTCCCACCAGTTGAGCCGAGTTGCTATTTGACGACCTCGACACCTATATCATTTGAGGAGATAGACCCAGGATCTAAGCTGCTTTAGCTCGTTGAAGATTTGCATTTGCATAACATAAATTCTCCATATTGAGGACAATTTGACTTCAAAGTGGGGAGTATTTACATTTCATGCATAATGTTTTATTTCATATTTTGTTTTAACTGCTGCTTGATGTTTTAGATTGACTGAAATATGTTATGGAAAAAAAGGAAAACCAACTTGATCAGGAGGAAGAATTCAAAGTTTGAAAGGTTTAGCTCACTTAGGAAGTCATGGTCGAGTTACAGTAACATTGGTTTGTGGTCAATTTCAGGTGGAACAAAGCACCCCAAGTGAGTTTTGAGCCTTATTTATTCTTGTGTGAAACACTCATGACATTGGAACTTTCCAGAGCTTGATTGATTTCTCTTTGACACTAATGGAGCACATACAACAATAGAAATGATTTAGACCTTCTTGTTCTCAGCCACTTAGCCAAATACCTTACCCTTAACTAAATATATCCTTTGAACCCACCTTTGAGCCTTAGCCTTTTCTTGAATTTATACCCGAGAACTATAGCCTCCTAACTTAGACACCATCCACACCCAGACCTAAAGGGAAGTATGGACCTTGGAATCATTGAAGAAAATCATTAAAAATCCAGTTCTACATGTTAAATAAAGACGACAGTGTAAAAACCAAGAGGGGGGGGTGAATTGGATTTTTAATAAATTTTCTCCCTTTAAAATAAATTTCCAGATTTTTGAATTACTTTCAAAAACTAGGATGCGGATTTTCCTTAACCTTTGATTAGTGCAGTTTGAGTTGCTATTGTTAAAATGATCCACAATAAAAAAAGATAGGGAAAGAGAAAGAACACAAAGATTTATACTGGTTCGGATTAAGCCAATCCTACGTCCAGTTCCCAACCACCACAAATGCGTGATGATCACCCCACTATCTTTAATTGAAATTACAAACACCAATTCATGCAATAACAAATAAAGATAAAGGAAACAACTCCTTAGACACACTAAGGATGAAACACCTCCCCAGACACACTGAGGATGAAACCCACCTCTCTTGACACACAAGAGATGAACACACCTCCCTTAGAACAGATCCAAGGGATGAAATTTCCCATTTATAAAAATAGTAAAAAGAATACACTTGATAATAGTGCTGGATAGAAAGCTTAAGCACAAAGATCACCACTTCCAAAGACTTGATTAAACTTGAGAGAGCAAGAAAGCGGTTTTGAAAAGCTAAGGTGCAATAACACTTTGAATATGTGTGTTTTATCAGATGTGTTGAACCTAAGACATTCTCTTTCATTTTATAATTCGAAAATGCTCCAAAGTTTCCATTCTTAGGTTGATTTAGCATTGAATTCACAAAAATGACTTATGTAATGGATTATATGAAAAGCTTAATCGATTATATCATATTTGAAAACTGGAAAACTCATTTAGCCTGATATAATCGATTAGATTAAGGCCATAATCGATTATATTAACCCAGAATCAATATAATCGATTATCAAAAACACTTAATCGATTATTTAGTTCGTTAAACAATTTTAATTCAAATTTTAAGTTAAATAATTGATTATCTACGTATCATAATCGATTAAAAGCGTAGAAAAGCGTTTTTGAGAGAAAACGACTTGCTCTCTTGTTTGGGAAAGTCTTGAATGGGATTTATGACTTACTCTTTTCATCCAACACCCAAAACAGAACCTTTTACACTTGAAACTTTTTCTCTTGAGAAAATCTTCATGAATCTTTTCTCTTGAAAGCTTTAAACACTCTTTATGCCTTTCCTTTTCTACCAAGCAACCTTCCTTTGTGAGATGGCACAAGTCTTTAATATTGATTGAATCACTTTAAATCTTCATCATCAAAACTTTAAGACTTCATTAAAACTCTAGAAGACTTCATTAATACTTGGTCTTGAAATATGCTAACAATCTCCCCCTTTTTGATGATGATAAAAAGAAACATAGAGACTTGTGATTGATATCCTGAAAATCTTGAAAATAATGTATGGATATCTCCATCATAAAAATTAGTCCACAAAGGAAATAAAGTAGGCAGTCATATAGCATTTAATTTTCAATTTGAATTTTGAAAAAGAGATTTCAAGGAAATTAATGACTGGAAATTATTTCTAAAAACTCCCCCTTAAACATTGCTCTTAATTGTTTAAGATATATTAGGTAATTATTTGAATTTTTTCCTAATGCTCCCCCTGAAATTAATTTTCTTAAATGCTAGAAATCTGGACAGATTATCAATCAAAACAAATATATTTCTCCCCCTTTATTTTTATCATTTTCAAAAAGATTACATATTCAGAGATTAATACAGCAGAAGCAATTAAATACACAGAAAATATAGAGGGAAAATAAAATACAGCAGCTGGAAAAAAAAATTAAGCTAAGGGAATTAGTGAACTTGTAGCCTATTCAGTTTCTTCACT
Source organism: Lablab purpureus (assembly GCA_030347555.1). NCBI lineage: Eukaryota > Viridiplantae > Streptophyta > Magnoliopsida > Fabales > Fabaceae > Lablab > Lablab purpureus. The sequence continues at coordinate 24,238,334 of CM059263.1, forward strand.
ATCCCCTGCATCTTCTTCATCTTCCTCATCATCCACTGTTCGTTGTTTGCCTCTGGAAGATCTAGCATTATCTGCTTCTGGAGAGACATCTTCAATCTCAAGCTTCCTTTCAACTCTATAAACTCTCCTATTAAGCCTTGAGAGCTTGGAGCAAATGTCATCATAATGAGTTGTTTGGAGACTCATCATGGTGTCCATCCTTGATAGAATATGTGCCTCCATTGATCCAGGTTGGGGTCGAGGTGGTGGTTCTTCATCTTCATCCATTGCAGCTTCCTCATCTCTTTGCCGGAACCTGTTGCCTTGTTCAATAAGGCCCATGTGCCTTAGAACATTCTTCCCTATTTTGCTGTTGCTAAGAAAAATTTTGCTTGTTTTCTCCTTCAAGATCTACACCTTTATATTCTAATATCTTTGATATGAACACAGCATAGGGTAAAGCAAAAGATGATAGCCTAGTGGCTTTAAACATATTATCTAAAATAATAGAAGGCCAATCAATACTAACATTATTAAGAAAGCCATACATCAAAAGAATGTCTTCCTTAGTAAGTTGGGCATGATTGGTGCCTCTAGCAACAAGAATCGATACAATAACATAATGTAACATGTGCTCATTTAACTTAACATTACCGACTTTGTACAAGTTTTCTACTTGTAAGTTTGGATGCTTGAAGAATTTCTGGAACTCCACCAGCTTGTTGAAGTCCTCAAAGCCATAAGTGATGTTTATGCCTCCTTGGGTGGATAATCCAGCAACATTATTCCACACCTCTTCATCAAGGTGAATTCGAACTCCTTTCACCTTGGTACTGGGACTAGCTGCCCTTGAAGCCAGATTCATGTAGAAAACTCTGACTAAGTTTGGATAAAAGGCTCCTTCCATTTCTACAAAATTTTGCAATCCACTTGCAACTAAACAATCCTGAAAAGTAAAACCATGAGTTCTGAAAAAATGGCAAGATAAATATTTTGGAGTTAGAATATTCCTGTCTTTCCTTTTATTCATGAAACCAATCTGCATATCCTCATCAGAAATCCATCCAGCAAGAGTGGGTGGTCTCCTTTCTTGCTGTTGGGATGTCATGGTCTCCTTACCTCTCCTCCTTGAGGGCATCTTTCTTCTCCTTTGATCAGCCATGTGGATGGGGAATGGACAAAGGAAAATACACAAATGAAATAGCACAGAAGCATAATAACACAGAACCAGAAATTCGCACAATAGAGGTTATATTAGCAGAAAAACCAGCAAGAGTGAGAGAGGGTGAAAGTGGCACTTTAATTCTCAATCTAGCTATTTATAGGCAAAGAATCTGATCACAATTCATTGATTTAATGTAAATAGAGCCGTTAGGATTCGAATATAGCCGTTTGAACAGAAAAACACGTGAAATTAAGCCCAACGTTTAAAAAGACAATGTGCAGAAAAATGCAGAACGTCGCATTTAATCGATTATGTGAAGAACATAATCGATTATTTGCCTTAAAATTTTTTCCAGAAAACGAAAACCCAGAAATTTAATCGATTATGTGCATTCCTTAATCGATTAAATTGCTCCCCAGCGATTTAATCGATTTTGTTATGAACTTAATCGATTATGTTTTAAAACATCTTTAAAAACAGCGCTTTTAATCGATTACTACACGAAAACTAATCGATTATATACGGAATTTTTCGTAAAACACATAATTAACATCAAAATCAATAATAAACATCAATCAATCAACAGATTTATCATCAACAATTCCTAGATCTCTTCTAAGCTCATAAAATCTATCTCTAGGCAAAGGTTTGGTAAAGATATAAGCTAATTGATGTTTGGTATCTATATATTCTATAATGCAATCACCTTTAGCTATATGATCTCTAATAAAATGATGTCTAACTTCTATATGCTTTGTCTTAGAATGCATGATAGGGTTCCTAGTCAAATTAATGGCACTAGTGTTATCACACTTAAGAGGGATATGATCTAAAAAGATATCAAAATCTTCTAATTGCTGCTTCATCCACAGTATTTGAGCACAGCAACTCGCCTGCTGCTATATACTCAGCCTCTGTGGTTGAAAGAGAAATACTAGCCTATTTCTTAGAATGCCATGAAACTAAAGAACATCCTAAAAGATGACATGTACCACTTGTACTCTTCTTATCAATTCTACAGCCGCCATAATCTGAGTCAGAAAAACCTATGATACTAGGTGAGGCTCCTGAAGGGTACCATAAACCAAAGGATTTTGTTCCTCTAAGGTACTTAAGGATTCTCTTAACGGTCTTTAGGTGTGACTCTCTAGGGTTGGATTGAATCCTAGCACAAACACACACACTCTGCATAATATCAGGTCTACTCGCAGTAAGATAAAGCAATGATCCGATCATACCTCGATACCTTGTTTGATCTACAGCCTTACCAATTAAATCTTGATCTAGATAATAAGATGTAGCCATGGGAGTTGCAGCTTCCTTGGAACTTTCCATCTCAAATTTCTTTAAGATTTCGTTGCAATACTTTGTTTGACATATAAATATGCCTTTCTTTACTTGTTTGATTTGCAATCCAAGAAAGAAATTTAATTCTCCCATCATAGACATTTCAAACTCTCCCTGCATATTACTAGCAAACTCTTGGCAAAGATCATCATTAGTTGATCCAAATATGATATCATCAACATAAACTTGAACAATAAGAATATGTTTCTTTTATTTTTTAATAAAAAGAGTAGAATCTTCTAAAATTATTTTCTAGCAAGATATTACTTAACCTTTCATACCAAGATCTTGGGGCTTGTTTGAGTCCATACAAGGCTTTCTTCAACTTGTAGACATGATTAGGATTTTTGAAATCTTCAAAGCCTGGAGGTTGTTCTACATAGACTTCTTCCTTGATGTATCCATTTAGGAAAGTACTTTTCACATCCATTTGAAACAATTTGAATCCCATAATGGAGGCATATGCTAGCAACAAACGAATAGTTTCAAGTCTTGCTACTGGAGCATAGGTTTCATCATAGTCTATGCCTTCTTCTTGTCTATAGCCTTTTGCAACCAGCCTTGCTTTGTTCTTGGTGATATTTCCATCTTCATCAAGCTTATTCCTAAAAGCCCATCTGGTGCCTATAACCTGCATTTTGTTAGTTTTAGGAATTAAATCCCATACCTGATTTCTTTCAAACTGATTTAGCTCTTCTTGCATTGCTATACACCAATGTTCATCCGTCAAAGCTTCTTCTACATTATTTGGTTCAATCTGTGAAACAAAGGCAACATTCATACAGAAATTATTCATGTTCCTCCTTGTTCTTACACCTTTTGAGATATCTCCAATGACATTGTCCAAAGATATGTTTCTAGGTGGTCTCCACTCTTTTGGTAGACTTTCATCATGAGGAGGATTCTCATCCAATTTGATTTCTTCAACAGTTTCTTCTAAAGGAGTTTCTTCTTGATATTCTCCTTCATCATCTACAAAGAATCTTTTTGACTCAAGAGGGGTTTCCTCAAGGTCTAGATATTCATCAAAGACAACATGTATAGATTCTTCAACATTTAAAGTCCTTTTATTAAAAACTCTATATGCTTTACTATGCAAAGAATAACCTAAAAATGTAGCTTCATCGGATTTAGCATCAAATTTCCCAAGGCTATCTTTTCCATTATTCAAAACAAAACATTTGCATCCAAAAATTTTGAAATGAGAAATATTTGGTTTTCTTCCTTTGAAAAGCTCATAAGGTGTTAATTTCAAAATAGGTCTTATTAAAACCTAAAAAGCGGTGCTTACGGCATCAGCCCAAAAATATTTAGGTAAATTAGTTTCATTCAACATAGTTCTTGCAAGTTCTTCCAAAGATCTATTTTTCCTTTCAACTACACCATTTTGTTGAGGTGTTCTTGGTGCTGAAAACTTATGAGAAATACCTTGTTCTTCAGAAAAATTTTCAAAAGAAACATTTTGAAATTCACCGCCATGTTGACTTCTTAAAAACTTGATTTTCAAATCCTTTTCATTTTGAATAACCTTGGCAAATTTTCTAAATTCTTTGAAAGCATCACTTTTAGATGAAAGAAAAAGAGTCCAAGTATATCTAGAGTAATCATCAACAATCACAAGAGCATAATAATTGCCACCAAAACTTTTTGTTCTAGAAGGGCCAAATAAATCCATGTGCAGTAATTCTAAAGGTTTAGAAGTGGAAACAACATTTTTAGATTTAAAAGAATTTTTAGTTTGCTTCCCTTTTTGACAAGCTGCACATATTTTGTTCTTTTCAAAAATCAGTTTTGGCAAACCAATTACTAACTCTTTAGATATGAGTTTACTTAGATGAGGCATATGAATGTGAGCAGCTCTTCTATGCCATAACCATGGATCCTCTTCTTTCGCAACTAAACAAAATAAATTACTAGATGTAGATGCACAATCAATATCAATCAAATAAATATTATTATGTCTCTTACCAATGAGGGCGATTTCATTTGAGTCCTTGTGATGAATTTTGCAAAGATCACTATCAAAAGTTACCTTTAAACCTTTATCACAAAGTTGACTAATGCTTAGCAAATTGTGCTTCAACCCATCAACAAGAAGAACATCATGAATCTTTAAGGATTTTCCAATCATTCCACTACTAATGATTTTTCCCTTGTTGTTGTCACCTAGGTTACAAAACCTTGCTCTTTCTGTTAGCATATTTCAAGACCAAGTGTTAATGAAGTCGTCCAGAGTTTTAATGAGGTCTTAAAGTTTTGATGATGAAGATTTAAAGTGATCCAATCAACATTAAAGACTTGTGCCATCTCACAAAGGAAGGTTGCTTGATAGAAAAGGAAAGGCATAAAGAGTGTTTAAAGCTTTCAAGAGAGAAGATTGATGAAGATTTTCTCAAGAGCTGAAGGTTCAAGAGTAGAAGGTTCTGTTTTGGGTGTTGGATGAAAAGAGTAAGTCATAAATCCCATTCAAGACCTTCCCAAACAAGAGAGCAAGTTGTTTTCTCGCAAAAACTTTTTTCTACGCTTTTAATCGATTATGATACGTAGATAATCGATTATTTAACTTAAAATTTGAATTAAAAATGTTTAACGAACTAAATAATCGATTAAGTGTTTTTGATAATCGATTATATTGATTCTGGGTTAATATAATCGATTATGGCCTTAATCTAATCGATTATATCAGGCTAAATAAGTTTTCCAGTTTTCAAATATGATATAATCGATTAAGCTTTTTATATAATCGATTAAATGAGTCGTTTTTGCGAAATCAATACCATATCAACCTAAGAATGGAAACTTTGGAGCATTTTCGAATTATAAAATGAAAAAGAATGTCTTAGGTTCAACACATCTGATTAAACACAAATATTCAAAGTGTTCTTGCGCTTTAGCTTTTCAAAACCGCTTTCTTGCTCTCTCAAGTTTGAACAAGTCTTTGGAAGTGGTGATCTTTGTGCATAAGCTTTCTATCCAGCATTATTTTCAGGTGTATTCTTTTACTATTTTTATAAACGGGAAAATTCATCCCTTGGATCTGTTCTAAGGGAGGTGTGTTCATCTCTTGTGTGTCAAGAGAGGTGGGTTTCATCCTCAGTGTGTCTGGGGAGGTGTTTTATCCTTAATGTGTCTAAGGAGGTGTTTTCCTTTATCTTTATTTGTTATTGCATGAATTGGTGTTTGTAATTTCATTTAAAGATAGTGGGGTGATCATCACGCATTTGTGGTGGTTGGGAACTGGACGTAGGATTGGCTTAATCCGAACCGGTATAAATCTCTGTGTTCTTTCTCTTTCCCTATCTCTTTTTTATTGTGGATCATACTAACGATTGCAACTCAAACTGCGTTAATCAAAGGTTAAGAAAAATCCACATCCTAGTTTTTTTTTTTAAGTAATTCAAAATCTGGAAATTTATTTAAAAGGGAAAAGTTTATTAAAAATCCAATTCACCCCCTCTTGGTTTTTACACTGCCGTCTTTATTTAACAATTGGTATCAGAGCTGGTTTTTTGAAATTACTCAAAAACAAGATCCTTATGGCAGACAAAAATCAAACTTTTGCTGAAGGTGCATCTATTCATAGACCACCACTCTTTACAGGTGAAAACTATCCTTTGTGGAAAAAGAGGATGGAGATTTTTCTTAGGCCTAATGATCAAGGCGTTTGAAATGAAATTATAAATTGTCCATATATTCCTATGACTGTTGTTAATGAAGCGCAGGTACCCAAAGTGAGAGCAAGTTGGACCAAGGATGAATACAATCAAAATCAGTGCGACATAAGGGCATGTAATATGATAGCATCTGCCTTAACTATTGATGAGTTTTACAGGTTGTCTGATTGCACTACAACAAAGGAGATGTGGGACACCTTGGAAGTCACACATGAAGGAACGGAGGATGTCAAGAGATCAAGGAAAAATACCTTGATTCAAGAATACGAGATGTTCCGGATGAGCAAAGGGAAAACCATCTATGACGTTGAAAAGAGATTTACTCACATTGTAAATCACCTCAAGGCGTTAGGTAAGAAATTTGACACTGAGGAATTGAATGTGAAAATTTTAAAATCTTTAGACAGGATATCGCAACCCAAAGTGACGGCCATCACGGAATCGAAGAATCTCACAAGCATGAACATGACAACTCTCTTTGGAAAGCTTAGAGAACACGAAATGGAGCTTGGATGTTTCAAAGGAGAAGAGGAAGACGTCAAGAGGAAAGGTGTTGCTCTTAAAGCAGAATCCTACAAGGATGAGAGTAGTGATTCAGATGATGATCTTGAATGCAGTGACATCAACTTGTTCGTCAAGAAATACAAAAAGTTCATCAAGAACAAAAACAAAGGGAATTTCAAGAAAGGTAAGAAACATGAAAATTTAAATTCTCTTGATAACTTTAAATGCTATGGTTGTGGTAAAAGGGGACACTTGAAGTCGGATTGCCCCAACATCAAGAAAGATGAAGAAAAAGTCAAGAAATACAAAAAGCCTTTTGATAAGAAGAAAAAGAAGGCATACATCGCTTGGGAAGATAATGAGGTGAGTTCTTCTAGTGCAAGTGAATCAGAAGAAGAAGCACACATTTGTCTCATGGCGGATGATGATGCGGAATCCACATGTAGCAAGGTAAGTGATTTTGGTCTTCCAGATAATTATGATGAATTGCTTGAAGAGTTTCTAGATTTATGTGAAAAATCTGAAAAACTTACTTCTTTTCATAATAAATTAAAAAATGACTACAAGAGTCTTGAAAAGAAAATTTCTGATTTGGAAGAAGACAAAAAGGTTTTAAAAGAGGATTTAGAAAAAGCAAAAATTCCTTGCAAATGCAAAACCAAAATTCCTATTTGTGAAAATTGTAATGTTCTTGCAAACAAAGTATCTTATCTTGAAACATCTATTTCAAAAATTACAATGGGAAATAATAATTTGAATAATGTTTTGAATGTGCAAAAAGGTTTGTATGAAAAAGCAGGACTTGGCTATAATTTCAAATATAATCATAAACCTACCAAAACTGTTTTTGTAAAAGGAGAATCATCAAATTCAAATAAGGTTTTTGAAAATAAAAGTTTTCTTAATAAACCAAATGTGCCTATAAAGAAGTTTTATAAAAATGCATATATTCCAAGAAAAACAAATGTTCCTACATGTTTTTATTGTATGCATAAAGGTCATTCGGTAAATAAATGCAATATTAAACGTTTTAGTGTTCCTAATTGGAAATACAAATGGGTTCCCAAAGGAAAAACTGTTTCTAACCCATGAGGACCCTAATAAGTGACTTTAGGGGACCTAAATATTTTTGTTTATGATGCAGGTTGGTCCCAAGTCCAAAAAGTCATTATGGTACCTTGATAGTGGTTGTTCAAGACACATGACGGGTGATAAAAGCAAATTCAAAAGCTTCAAAAAGAAAGAACAAGGTTTTGTAACCTATGGTGACAACAACAAGGGAAAAATCATTGGTAGTGGAATGATTGGAGAATCCTTAAAGATTCATGATGTTCTTTTTGTTGATGGGTTGAAGCACAATTTGCTAAGCATTAGTCAACTTTGTGATAAAGGTTTAAAGGTAACCTTTGATAGTGATCTTTGCAAAATTCATCACAAGGACTCAAATGAAATCGCCCTCATTGGTAAGAGACATAATAATATTTATTTGATTGATATTGATTGTGCATCTACATCTAGTAATTTATCTTGTTTAGTTGCGAAAGAAGAGGATCCATGGTTATGGCATAAAAGAGCTGCTCATATTCATATGCCTCATCTAAGTAAACTCATATCTAAAGAGTTAGTAATTGGTTTGCCAAAACTAGTTTTTGAAAAGAACAAACTATGTTCAGCTTGTCAAAAAGGGAAGCAAACTAAAAATTCTTTTAAATCTAAAAATGTTGTTTCCACTTCTAAACCTTTAGAATTACTGCACATGGCTTTATTTGGCCCCTCTAGAACAAAAAGTTTTGGTGGCAATTATTATGCTCTTGTGATTGTTGATGATTACTCTAGATTTACTTGGACTCTTTTTCTTTCATCTAAAAGTGATGCTTTCAAAGAATTTAGAAAATTTGCCAAGGTTATTCAAAATGAAAAGGATTTGAAAATCAAGTTTTTAAGAAGTGATGATGGCGGTGAATTTCAAACTGTTTCTTTTGAAATTTTTTGTGAAGAACAAGGTATTTCTCATAATTTTTCAGCACCAAGAACACCTCAACAAAATAGTGTAGTTGAAAGGAAAAATAGATCTTTCGAAGAACTTGCAAGAACTATGTTGAATGAAAATAATTTACCTAAATATTTTTGGGCTGATGCCGTAAGCACCGCTTGTTATGTTTTAAATACAGTTTTAATAAGACCTATTTTGAAATTAACACCTTATGAGCTTTTCAAAGGAAGAAAACCAAATATTTCTCATTTCAGAATTTTTGGATGCAAATGTTTTGTTTTGAAGAATGGAAAAGATAGCCTTGGGAAATTTGATGCTAAATCTGATGAAGCTACATTTTTAGGTTATTCTTTGCATAGTAAAGCATATATAGTTTTTGATAAAAGAACTTTAACTGTTAAAGAATCTATACATGTTGTCTTTGATGAATATCTAAACCTTGAGGAAACCCCTCTTGAGTTAAAAAGATTCTTTGTAGATGATGAAGGAGTACATCAAGAAGAAACTACTCTAGAAGAAGCTGTTGAAGAAATCAAATTGGATGAGAATCCTCCTCATGATGAAAGTCTACCAAAAGAATGGAGACCACCTAGAAACATATCTTTGGACAATGTCATTAGAGATATCTCAAAAGGTGTAAGAACAAGGAGGAACATGAATAATTTCTACATGAATGTTGCTTTTGTTTCACAGATTGAACCAAAGAATGTAGAAGAAGCATTGACAGATGAACATTGGTGTATAGCAATGCAAGAAGAGCTAAACCAGTTTGAAAGAAATCAGGTATGGGATTTAATTCCTAAAACTAACAAAATGCAGGTTATAGGCACAAGATGGGTTTTCAGGAATAAGCTTGATGAAGATGGAAATATCACCAAGAACAAAGCAAGGCTGGTTGCAAAAGCATATAGACAAGAAGAAGGCATAGACTATGATGAAACCTATGCTCCAGTAGCAAGACTTGAAGCTATTTGTTTGTTGCTAGCATATGCCTCCATTATGGGATTCAAATTATTTCAAATGGATGTAAAAAGTGCTTTCCTAAACGGATACATCAAGGAAGAAGTCTATGTAGAACAACCTCCAGGCTTTGAAGATTTCAAAAATCCTAATCATGTCTACAAGTTGAAGAAAGCCTTGTATGGACTCAAACAATCCCCAAGATCTTGGTATGAAAGGATAAGTAATTTCTTGCTTGAAAATAGTTTTAGAAGAGGTAAAGTTGATTCTACTCTTTTCATTAAGAAATCAAAGAACCATATTCTTATTGTTCAAGTTTATGTTGATGATATCATTTTTGGATCAACTAATGATGATCTTTGCCAAGAGTTTGCTAGTAATATGTAGGGAGAGTTTGAAATGTCTATGATAGGAGAATTAAATTTCTTTCTTGGTTTGCAAATCAAACAATTGAAGAAAGGCATATTTATATGTCAAACAAAGTATTGCAACGAAATCTTAAAGAAATTTGAGATGGAAAGTTCCAAGGAAGCTGCAACTCCCATGGCTACATCTTGTTATTTAGATCAAGATTTAAGTGGTAAGGTTGTAGATCAAACAAGGTATCGAGGTATGATCGGATCATTACTTTATCTTACTGCTAGTACACCTGATATTATGCAAAGTGTGTGTGTTTGTGCTAGGTTTCAATCCAACCCTAGAGAATCACACCTAAAGGTCGTTAAAAGAATCCTTAAGTACCTTAGAGGAACAAAATCCTTTGGTTTATGGTACCCTTCAGGAGCCTCACCTAGTATCATAGGTTTTTCTGACTCAGATTATGGTGGCTGTAGAGTTAATAGGAAGAGTACTAGTGGTACATGTCATCTTTTAGGATGTTCTTTAGTTTCATGGCATTGTAAGAAACAGGCTAGTGTTGCTCTTTCAATCACAGAGGCTGAGTATATAGGAGCAGGGAGTTATTGTGCTCAAATACTGTGGATGAAGCAGCAATTAGAAGATTTTGATATCTTTTTAGATCATATCCCTCTTAAGTGTTATAACACTAGTGCCATTAATTTGACTAAGAACCCTATCATGCATTCTAAGACAAAGCATATAGAAATTAGACATGATTTCATTAGAGATCATATAGCTAAAGGTGATTGCATTATAGAATATATAGATACCAAACATCAATTAGCTGATATCTTCACCAAACCTTTGCCTAGAGATAGATTTTATGAGCTTAGAAGAGATCTAGGAATTGTTGATGATAAATCTATTGATTGATTGATGTTTATTGTTGATTTTGATGTTAATTATGTGTTTTATGAAATTTTTCGTATATCATCGATTAGTTTTCGTGTGTTAATAAATTAAAAGCGTTGTTTTTAAAGATGTTTTAAAACATAATCGATTAAGTTCATAACATAATCGATTAAATCGCTGGGGAGCAATTTAATCGATTAAGGAATGCACATAATCGATTAAATTTCTAGGTTTTCGTTTTCTGGAAAATTTTGAAGGCAAATAATCGATTACGTTCTTTACATAATCGATTAAATGCGACGTTCTGTGTTTTTCTGCACACTAATTTTTTGAACGTTGGACTCCAATTCACGTGGTTTTTTAATCCTAACAGCTATATTCGTTTTCAAACGACTCTATTTACATTAATTTAGTGCTTTATGACCAGATTCCTTGCCTATAAATAGCTAGATTGAGAATTCAAAGTGCTACCTTCACTCTCTCTCACTCTTGCTTATTTTTTGCTGATAATTCCTTCTTTTGTGCGAGTTTCTGGTTCTGTGATTACTCTGTTTCTGTATTATCTCGTTTGTGCTCTTTCTTTTGTCCTTTCTATATACACATGGCTGATCAAAGGAGGAGAAAGATGCCCTCAAGGAGGAGAGGCAAAGAGCCCATGACATCCGAACAACAAGAAAGGAGACCACCAACACTTCCTGGATGGATTTCAGATGAAGATATGCAGATTGGTTTTGTGAATAAATGGAAAGACAGGAAGATCCTAACTCCTAAATATTTATCATGTAATTTTTTCAGAACTCATGGTTTCACTTTTCAGGATTGTTTAGTTGCAAGTGGATTGCAGAACTTTGTAGAAATGGAAGGAGCATATTATCCAGACTCAGTCAGAGTGTTCTACATGAATCTTCAAGGAAAGCTAGTCCTAGTACCAAGGTGAAGGGTGTTCAAATTCACCTTGATGAAGAGGTATGGAACAATGTTGCTGGCCTATCCACCCAAGGCATCAACAGTACTGATGGCTTTGAGGACTTCAACAAGCTGGTGGAGTTCCGAAAATTCTGCAAGGATCCAAATCTACAAGTAGAAAACATGTACAAAGTTGGTAATGTTAAATTAAATGAACGCATGTTACATTATGTTATTGTGTGGATTCTTGTTGCTAGAGGCACCAATCATGCCCAACTTACTAAGGAGGACATTCTTTTAATGTATGGCTTTCTTAATAATGTTAGTATTGATTGGCCTTCTATTATTTTAGATAATATGTTCAAAGCCACTAGGCTATCATCATTTGCTTTACCCTATGTTGTGTTCATTTCAAAGATATTAGAATATAAAGGTGTAGATCTTGAAGGAGAAAACAAGCAAATTTTGCTTAGCAACAGAAAAATAGGGAAGAATGTTCTAAGGCACATGGGCCTTATAGAACAAGGAAACAGGTTCAGGCAAAGAGATGAGGAAGCTGCTGCAATGGATGAAGATGATGAAGAACCACCACCTCAACCTCAACCTCAAACTGGATCAATGGAGGCACACATTCTCTCAAGGATGGACACCATGATGAGTCTCCAAACAACTCATTATGATGACCTTTGCTCTAGGCTCTCAAGGCTTAATAGGAGAGTTCATAGAGTTGAAAGGAAGCTGGAGACTGAAGATGTCTCTCCAGAAGAAGATTATGCTAGATCTTCAAGAGGAAAACAACCAGCAGTAGGAGATGAGGAAGATGAAGAAGATGCAGAGGATAGTGAAGAAACTTAATAGGCTACATGTTCACTAATTCTCTTAGTTTTCCAGTTGCTGTATTTTATTTTCCCTCTATGTTTTTCTGTGTATTTAATTGCTTCTGCTGTATTAATATCTGAATATGTAATCTTTTTGAAAATGATAAAAGTAAAGGGGGAGAAAAATATTTGTTTTGATTGATAATATGTCCAGATATCTAGCATTTAAGAAAATTAATTTCAGGGGGAGCATTAGGAAATATTTCAAATAACTGCCTAATATATCTTAAATAATTAAGAGCAAAGTTTAAGGGGGAGTTTTTAGAAATAATTTCCAGTCATTAATTTTCTTGAAATCTCTTTTTCAAAATTCAAATTGAAATTTAAATGCTATATGACTACCTACTTTATTTCCTTTGTGGACTAATTTTTATGATGGAGATATCCATACATTATTTTCAAGATTTTCAGGATATCAATCACAAGTCTCTATGTTTCTTTTTATCATCATCAAAAAGGGGGAGATTGTTAGCATATTTCAAGACCAAGTGTTAATGAAGTCTTCCTGAGTTTTAATGAAGTCTTAAAGTTTTGATGATGAAGATTTAAAGTGATCCAATCAACATTAAAGACTTGTGCCATCTCACAAAGGAAGGTTGCTTGATAGAAAAGGAAAGGCATAAAGAGTGTTTAAAGCTTTCAAGAGAGAAGATTGATGAAGATTTTCTCAAGAGCTGAAGGTTCAAGAGTAGAAGGTTCTGTTTTGGGTGTTGGATGAAAAGAGTAAGTCATAAATCCCATTCAAGACCTTCCCAAACAAGAGAGCAAGTTGTTTTCTCGCAAAAACGTTTTTCTATGCTTTTAATCGATTATGATACGTAGATAATCGATTATTTAACTTAAAATTTGAATTAAAATTTTTTAACAAACTAAATAATCGATTAAGTGTTTTTGATAATCGATTATATTGATTTTGGGTTAATATAATCGATTATGGCCTTAATCTAATCGATTATATCAGGCTAAATAAGTTTTCCAGTTTTCAAATACGATATAATCGATTAAGCTTTTTATATAATCGATTAAATGAGTCATTTTTGCGAAATCAATTCCAAATCAACCTAAGGATGGAAACTTTGGAGCATTTTCGAATTATAAAATGAAAGAGAATGTCTTAGGTTCAACACATCTGATTAAACACAAATATTCAAAGTGTTCTTGCGCCTTAGCTTTTCAAAACTGCTTTCTTGCTCTCTCAAGTTTGATCAAGTCTTTGGAAGTGGTGATCTTTGTGCTTAAGCTTTCTATCCAGCACTATTTTCAGGTGTATTCTTTTACTATTTTTATAAACGGGAAAATTCATCCCTTGCATCTGTTCTAAGGGAGGTGTGTTCATCTCTTGTGTGTCAAGAGAGGTGGGTTTCATCCTCAGTGTGTCTGGGGAGGTGTTTCATCCCTAGTGTGTCTAAGGAGGTGTTTTCCTTTATCTTTATTTGTTATTTCATGAATTGGTGTTTGTAATTTCATTTAAAGATAGTGGGGTGATCATCACGCATTTGTGGTGGTTGGGAACTGGACGTAGGATTGGCTTAATTCGAACCAGTATAAATCTCTGTGTTCTTTCTCTTTCCCTATCTCTTTTTTATTGTGGATCATACAAACGATTGCAACTCAAACTGTGTTAATCAAAGGTTAAGAAAAATCCACATCCTAGTTTTTTTTTTAAAGTAATTCAAAATCTGGAAATTTATTTAAAAGGAAAAAGTTTATTAAAAATCCAATTCACCCCCCCTCTTGGTTTTTACATTGTCGTCTTTATTTAACACTTTCTTTTTGAAGGTTTTGAATTTGCTTTTATCACCCGTCATGTGTCTTGAACAACCACTATCAAGGTACCACAATGAGTTTTTAGACTTGGGACCAACGTGCATCATAAACAAAAATATTTAGGTTCCCCTAAAGTCACTTATAAGGGTCCTCATGGGTTGGAAACAGTTTTTTCTTTGGGAACCCATTTGTATTTCCCATTAGGAACACTAAAACGTTTAATATTGCATTTATTTACCGAATGACCTTTATGCATACAATAAAAACATGTAGGAGCATTTGTTTTTCTTGAATTATATGCATTTTTATAAAACTTCTTTATAGGAACATTTGGTTTATTAAAGAAAGTTTTATTTTCAAAAACCTTATTTGAATTTGATGATTCTCCTTTTACAAAAACAGTTTTGGTAGGTTTATGATTATATTTGAAATTATAGCCAAGTCCTGTTTTTTCATATAAACCTTTTTGCACATTCAAAACATTATTCAAATTATTATTTCCCATTGTAATTTTCGAAATAGATGTTTCAAGATAAGAAACTTTGTTAGCAAGAACATTACAATTTTTACAAATAGGAATTTTTGTTTTGCATTTACAAGGAATTTTCAGCTTTTCCAAATCCTCTTTTAAAACCTTTTTCTCTTCTTCCAAATCAGAATTTTTCTTTTCAAGACTCTTGTAGTCATTTTTTAATTTATTATGAAAAGAAGTAAGTTTTTCAGATTTTTCACATAAATCTAGAAACTTTTCAAGCAATTCATAATAATTATCTGGAAGACCAAAATCACTTACCTTGCTACATGTGGATTCAGCATCATCATCCGCCATGAGACAAATGTTTGCTTCTTCTTTCGATTCATTTGCACTTTCAGAAGAACTCACTTTATTATCTTCCCAAGCGATGTATGCCTTCTTTTTCTTTTTGTCAAAAGGCTTTTTGTATTTCTTGACCTTTTCTTCATCCTTCTTGATGTTGGGGCAATCCGACTTCAAGTGTCCCCTTTTTCCACAACCATAGCATTTAAAATTATCAAGAGAATTTTAATTTTTAGTTTTCTTACCTTTCTTGAAATTCCCGTTGTTTTTGTTCTTGATGAACTTTTTGTATTTCTTGACGAACAAGTTGATGTCACTGCATTCAAGATTATCATCTGAATCACTACTCTCATCCTTGTAGGATTCCGCTTTAAGAGCAACACCTTTCCTCTTGACGTCTTCCTCTTCTCCTTTGAAACATCAAAGCTCCATTTTGTGTTCTCTAAGCTTTCCGAAGAGAGTTGTCATATTCATGCTTGTGAGGTTCTTTGATTCCGTGATAGCCGTCACTTTGGGTTGCCATGTCCTGTCCAAAGATTTTAACACTTTCACATTTAATTCCTCAGTGTCAAATTTCTTACCTAACGCCTTGAGGTGATTTACAATGTGAGTAAATCTCTTTTGAACGTCATAGATGGTTTCCCCTTTGCTCATCCGGAACATCTCGTATTCTTGAATCAAGGTATTTTTCCTTGATCTCTTGACCTCCTCCGTTCCTTCATGTGTGACTTCTAAAGTGTCCCACATCTCCTTTGCTGTAGTGCACTCCGACAACCTGTAAAACTCATCAACAGTTAAGGCAGATGATATCATATTACATGCCCTTATATCGCATTGATACTCATTGTACTCATCCTTGGTCCAACTTGCTGTCACTTTGGGTACCTGCACATCATTTACAATAGTCATAGGAATATATGGACCATTTACGATTGCATCCCAAATGCCTTGATCATTAGACCTAAGAAAAATCTCCATCCTCTTTTTCCAAAAAGGGTAGTTTTCACCTGTAAAGAGTGGTGGTCTATGAATAGATGCACCTTCAGCAAATGATTGATTTTTGCCTGCCATAAGGATCTTGTTTTTGAGTAATTTTCAAAAAACCAGCTCTGAGGCCAATTGTTAAATAAAGATGGCAGTGTAAAAACCAAGAGGGGGGGTGAATTGGATTTTTAATAAACTTTTTCCCTTTAAAATAAATTTCCAGATTTTTGAATTACTTTCAAAAACTAGGATGCGGATTTTCCTTAACCTTTGATTAGTGCAGTTTGAGTTGCAATTGTTAAAATCATCCACAATAAAAAAAAGATAGGGAAAGAGAAAGAACACAGAGATTTATACTGGTTCGGATTAAGCCAATCCTACGTCCAGTTCCCAACCACCCCAAATGCGTGATGATCACCCCACTATCTTTAATTGAAATTACAAACACTAATCAGTGACACAATGTAAAAACAATTAAAGATCAACAGATACACCTCCTTAGACACACTGAGGATGATCCCCACCTCTCTTGACACACTGAGGATGATCCCCACCTCTCTTGACACACAAGAGATGAACACACCTCCCTTTATAACAGATCCAAGGGATGAATTACAACAATCAATAAACATTAAAGAAAACACCCGATTAGTGCTGGATATGAAAGCTTAAGCACAATGCAATCACCACTTTCAAGAACTTAGATCGACCTTGAGAGAGCAAGAAAGCGGTTTGAAAAACTTTAGCCCAAGAACACTGTAATTTCATGTTTAATCAGATGTGTTTTAACCTAAGACGTTGCCTTTCATTTTATAATTTGAAATCAGCTCAAAGTTTCCATTCTTAGGTTGATTCAACATTGAATTTGCAAAAACGTCGTATTTAATCGATTATATAAATGATGTAATCGATTATATCAGAGTAAAACTGGAAAACATATTTTTCCTGATATAATCAATTAGATTAAGGCCATAATCGATTATATGAAACCCAGAACCAATATAATCGATTATCAAAAACACTTAATCGATTATTTTGTTTGTTAAACTCTTTTAATTCAAATTTTAAGTGATATAATCGATTCTATTCTGATTCCTAATCGATTAAAAGCGTAGAAAAAGGTTTTTGTGAAAATATGACTTGCTCTCAAGTTTGAAATGGTCTTGAATGGGATTTATGACTTACTCTTTTTATCCATCACCCAAAACTAAAACTTCTAAACTTGTATCTTCAGCTCTTGAGAGAATCATCAACAATCTTCTTTCTTGAAATCATTTACTCCTTTATATCTTGCCTTTATGATGCAACCTTCCTTTGTGAGATAAAATCAAGTCTTTAATGTTGGAATAAAACATTATATCTTCATAATCAAAACTTCAATCTTCATGATTTAATTGAGATTAATTCTTCACCAAAAAATTCTGAGTAACTTTTTACTCATGCTTGAATTAATTCAACATATACCGACCTAAACAAAGCTTGCTCGGAAGACACACGTATTCCCTGCTGAATATAGACCATCTAGTCAACCACACGGCTGGTTACGAGCTCTTTAAATTCCTCAACGCGTACTCGGGGTACAATCAAATACGGATGTATATGCCAGACAAAGAGAAAATTTCCTTTATGACAGATAGTTCCAATTTTTGTTATAAAGTCATGCCATTCGGGTTAAAGAACGTAAGAGCCACCTATCAACGGTTGATGGATAGAGTCTTCTAGGACTTAATAGGCGACATCATGAATGTTAAATAAAGACGGCAGTGTAAAAACCAAGAGGAGGGGGTGAATTGGATTTTAATAAACTTTTCTCTTTAAAATAAATTTCCAGATTTTTGAATTACTTTAAAAAACTAGGATGCGGATTTTTCTTAACCTTTGATTAGTGCGGTTTGAGTTGCAATTGTTAAAATGATCCACAATAAAAAGAGATATGGAAAGAGAAAGAACACAAGGATTTATACTGGTTCGGATTAAGCCAATCCTACGTCCAGTTCCTAACCACCACAAATGCGTGATGATCACCCCACTATCTTTAATTGAAATTACAAACACCAATTCATGCAATAACAAATAAAGATAAAAGAAACACCTCCTTAGACAGAATAAGGATGAAACACCTCCCCAGACACACTGAGGATGAAACCCACCTCTCTTGACACACAAGAGATGAACACACCTCCCTTAGAACAGATCCAAGGGATGAATTTTCCCGTTTATAAAAACAGTAAAAAGAATACACCTGATAATAGTGCTGGATAGAAAGCTTAAGCACAAAGATCACCACTTGCAAAGGCTTGATCAAACTTGAGAGAGCAAGAAAGCGGTTTTGAAAAGCTAAGGTGCAAGAACACTTTGAATATTCGTGTTTTATCAGATGTGTTAAACCTAAGACATTCTCTTTCATTTTATAATTCGAAAATGCTCCAAAGTTTCGATTCTTAGGTTGATTTAGCATTGAATTCGGAAAACCGACTCATTTAATCGATTATATAAAAAGCTTAATCGATTATATCATATTTGAAAACTGGAAAACTTATTTAGCCTGATATAATCAATTAGATTAAGGCCATAATCGATTATATTAACCCAAAATCAATATAATCGATTATAAAAAACACTTAATCGATTATTTAGTTCGTTAAACACTTTTAATTCAAATTTTAAGTTAAATAATCGATTATTTACGTATCATAATCGATTAAAAGCGTAGAAAAACGTTTTTGCGAGAAAACAACTTGCTCTCTTGTTTGGGAAGGTCTTGAATGGGATTTATGACTTACTCTTTTCATCCAACACCCAAAACAGGAGCTTCTAAACTTGAAACTTCAGCTCTTGAGAAAATCTTCATCAATCTTCTCTCTTGAAAGCTTTAGACACTCTTTATGCCTTTCCTTTTCTACCAAGCAACCTTCTATTGTGAGATGGCACAAGTCTTTAATGTTGATTGAATCACTTTAAATCTTCATCATCAAAACATTAAGACTTCATAAAAACTCTTGAAGACTTCATTAACACTTGGTCTTGAAAGATGCTAACAATCTCCCCCTTTTTGATGATGATAAAAAAAACTTAGAGACTTGTGATTGATATCCTGAAAATCTTGAAAATAATGTATGGATATCTCCATCAGAAAAATTAGTCCACAAAGGAAATAAAGTAGGCAGTCATATAACATTTAATTTTCAATTTGAATTTTGAAAAAGAGATTTCAAGGAAATTAATGACTGGAAATTATTTCTAAAAACTCCCCCTTAAACTTTGCTCTTAATTGTTTAAGATATATTAGGCAATTATTTGAAATATTTCCTAATGCTCCCCCTGAAATTAATTTTCTTAAATGCTAGAAATCTGGACAGATTATCAATCAAAACAAATATATTTCTCCCCCTTTACTTTTATCATTTTCAAAAAGATTACATATTCAGAGAATAATACAGCAAAAGCAATTAAATACACAGAGAATAGAGAGGGAAAATAAAATACAGCTGCTGAAAATAAAATTAAGCTAAGAGAATTAGTGAACTTGTAGCCTATTCAGTTTCTTCACTATCCTCTGCATCTTCTTCATCTTCCTCATCATCCACTTGCTGGTTGTTTGCCTCTTGAAGATCTAGCATTATCTTCTTACGGAGAGACATCTTCAATCTCCGACTTCCTTTCCACTCTATAAACTCTCCTATTAAGTCTTGAGAGCCTAGAGCAAAGGTCGTCATAATGAGTTGTTTGGAGACTCATCATGGTGTCCATCCTTGATAGAATATGTGCCTCCATTGATCCAGGTTGAGGTTGAGGTGGTGGTTCTTCATCTTCATCCATTGTAGCAACTTCCTCATCTCTTTTCCTGAACCTGTTTCCTTGTTCTATAAGGCCCATGTGCCTTAGAACATTCTTCCCTATTTTGCTGTTGCTAAGCAAAATTTTCTTGTTTTCTCCTTCAAGATCTACACCTTTGTATTATAAAAACTTTGATATGAACACAGCATAGGGTAAAGAAAAGATGATAGCCTAATGGCTTTAAACATACTATCTAAAATAATAGAAGGCCAATCAATACTAACATTATTAAGAAAGCCATACATCAAGAGAATGTCTTCCTTAGTAAGTTGGGCATGATTGGTGCCTCTAGTAACAAGAATCCATACAATAACATAATGTAACATGCGCTCATTTAACTTAACATTACCAATTTTGTACAAGTTTTCCACTTGTAGATTTGGATCCTTGCGAAATTTCCGAAACTCCACCGACTTGTTGAAGTCCTCAAAGCCATAAGTGATGTTTATGCCTCCTTGGGTGGATAATCCAGCAACATTATTCCACACCTCTTCATCAAGGTGAATTCGAACTCCTTTCACCTTGGTATTGGGACTAGCTGCCCTTGAAGTCAGATTCATGTAGAAAACTCTAACTAAGTCTGGATAATATGCTCCTTCCATCTCAACAAACTTTTGCAGTCCACTTGCAACTAAACAATCCTGAAAAGTAAAACCGTGAGTTCTGAAAAAATGGCAAGATAAATATTTTGGGGTTAGAATCTTCCTGTCTTTCAATTTATTCACGAAGCCAATCTGCATATCCTCATCAGAAATCCATCCAACAAGTGTTGGTGGTCTCCTTTCTTGCTATTGGGATGTCATGGGCTCCTTGCCTCTCCTCCTTGAGGGCATCTTTCTTCTCCTTTGATCAGCCATGTAGATAGGGAATGGACAAAAGAAAACACACAAATGAAATAGCACAGAAACAGAATAACACGGAACCACAAATTCGCACAAAAGAGGGATTAACAGCAGAAAAGCCAGCAAGAGTGAGAGAGAGTGAAAGTAACACTTTAATTCTCAATCTAGCTATTTATAGGCAAAGAATCTTATCACAATTCATTGATTTAATGTAAATAGAGCCGTTAGAATTTGAATATAGCTGTTTGAACAGAAAATCACGTGAAATTAAGCCCACTGTTCAAAAAGACAGTGTGCAGAAAAACGCAGAACGTCGCATTTAATCGATTATGTGAAGAACGTAATCGATTATTTGCCTTCAAAATTTTCTAGAAAACGAAAACCCAGAAATTTAATCAATTATGTGCATTCCTTAATCGATTAAATTGCTCCCCAACGATTTAATTGATTATGTTATGAACTTAATCGATTATGTTTTAAAACATCTTTAAAAACAACGCTTTTAATCGATTACCACACGAAAACAAGTCGATTAAACACGGAATTTTTCGTAAAACACATAATTAACATCAAAACCAACAATAAACATGAATTAATCAACAGATTTATCGTCAACAATTCCTAGATCTCTTCTAAGCTCATAAAATCTATCTCTAGGCAAAGGTTTGGTAAAGATATCAGCTAATTGATGTTTGGTATCTATATATTCTATAATGCAATCACCTTTAGCTATATGATCTCTAATGAAATGATATCTAAAATCTATATGCTTTGTCTTAGAATGCATGATAGGGTTCCTAGTCAAATCAATGGCACTAGTATTATCACACTTAAGAGGGATATGATCTAAAAAGATATCAAAGTATTTGAGCACAACAACTGCCTGCTGCTATATGCTCAGCCTCTGTGGTTGAAAGAGCAACACTAGCCTATTTCTTAGAATGCCATGAAACTAAAGAACATCCTAAAAGATGACATGTACCACTAGTACTCTTCCTATCAATTCTACAGCCACCATAATCTGAGTCAGAAAAACCTAAGATACTAGGTGAGGCTCTTGAAGGGTACCATAAACCAAAGGATTTTGTTCCTCTAAGGTACTTAAGGATTCTCTTAACGGCCTTTAGGTGTGACTCTATAGGCTTGGATTGAAACCTAGCACAAACACACACACTCTGCATAATATCAGGTCTACTCGCAGTAAGATAAAGCAATGATCTGATCATACCTCGATACCTTTTTTGATCTACAGCCTTACCACTTAAATCTTGATCTAGATAACAAGGTGTAGCCATGGGAGTTGCAGCTTCCTTGGAACTTTCCATCTCAAATTTCTTTAAGATTTCGTTGCAATACTTTGTTTGACATATAAATATGCCTTTCTTCAATTGTTTGATTTGCAAACCAAGAAAGAAATTTAATTCTCCCATCATAGACATTTCAAACTCTCCTCGCATATTACTAGCAAACTCTTGGCAAAGGTCATCATTAGTTGATCCAAATATGATATCATCAACATAAACTTGAACAATAAGAATATGTTTCTTTGATTTCTTAATAAAAAGAGTAGAATCAACTTTACCTCTTCTAAAATTGTTTTCTAGCAAGAAATTACTTAACCTTTCATACGAAGATCTTGGGGCTTGTTTGAGTCCATACAAGGCTTTCTTCAACTTGTAGACATGATTAGGATTTTTGAAATCTTCAAAGCCTGGAGGTTGTTCTACATAGACTTCTTCCTTGATGTATCCATTTAGGAAAGTACTTTTCACATCCATTTGAAACAATTTGAATCCCATAATGGAGGCGTATGCTAGCAACAAACGAATAGCTTCAAGTCTTGCTACTGGAGCATAGGTTTCATCATAGTCTATGCCTTCTTCTTGTCTATAGCCTTTTGCAACCAGCCTTGCTTTGTTCTTGGTGATATTTCCATCTTCATCAAGCTTATTCCTAAAAGCCCATCTGGTGCCTATAACCTGCATTTTGTTAGTTTTAAGAATTAAATCCCATACCTGATTTCTTTCAAACTGATTTAGCTCTTCTTGCATTGCTATACACCAATGTTCATCCGTCAAAGCTTCTTCTACAGTCTTTGGTTCAATCTGTGAAACAAAAGCAACATTCACACAGAAATTATTCATGTTCCTCCTTGTCCTTACACCTTTTGAGATATCTCCAATGACATTGTCCAAAGATATGTTTCTAGGTGGTCTCCATTCTTTTGGTAGACTTTCATCATGAGGAGGATTCTCATCCAATTTGATTTCTTCAATAGCTTCTTCTAAAGGAGTTTCTTCTTGATATTCTCCTTCATCATCTACAAAGAATCTTTTTGACTCAAGAGGGGTTTCCTCAAGGTCTAGATATTTATCAAAGTCAACATGTATAGATTCTTCAACATTTAAAGTCCTTTTATTAAAAACTCTATATGCTTTACTATGCAAAGAATAACCTAAAAATGTGGCTTCATCGGATTTAGCATCAAATTTCCCAAGGTTATCTTTTCCATTATTCAAAACAAAACATTTGCATCCAAAAATTCTGAAATGAGAAATATTTGGTTTTCTTCCTTTGAAAAGCTCATAAGGTGTTAATTTCAAAATAGGTCTTATTAAAACTCTATTTAAAACATAACAAGCGGTGCTTACGGCATCAGCCCAAAAATATTTAGGTAAATTAGTTTCATTCAACATAGTTCTTGCAAGTTCTTCCAAAGATCTATTTTTCCTTTCAACTACACCATTTTGTTGAGGTGTTCTTGGTGCTGAAAAATTATGAGAAATACCTTGTTCTTCACAAAAATTTTCAAAAGAAACATTTTGAAATTCACCGCCATGATCACTTCTTAAAAACTTTATTTTCAAATCCTTTTCATTTTGAATAACCTTGGCAAATTTTCTAAATTCTTTGAAAGCATCACTTTTAGATGAAAGAAAAAGAGTCCAAGTATATCTAGAGTAATCATCAACAATCACAAGAGCGTAATAATTGCCACCAAAACTTTTTGTTCTAGAAGGGCCAAATAAATCCATATGCAGTAATTCTAAACGTTTAGAAGTGGAAACAACATTTTTAGATTTAAAAGAATTTTTAGTTTGCTTCCCTTTTTGACAAGCTGCACATATTTTGTTCTTTTCAAAAATAAGTTTTGGCAAACCAATTACTAACTCTTTAGATATGAGTTTACTTAGATGAGGCATATGAATGTGAGCAGTTCTTCTATGCCATAACCATGGATCCTCTTCTTTCGCAACTAAACAAGATAAATTACTAGATGTAGATGCACAATCAATATCAATCAAATAAATATTATTATGTCTCTTACCAATGAGGGCGATTTCATTTGAGTCCTTGTGATGAATTTTGCAAAGATCACTATCAAAAGTTACCTTTAAACCTTTATCACAAAGTTGACTAATGCTTAGCAAATTGTGCTTCAACCCATCAACAAGAAGAACATCATGAATCTTTAAGGATTCTCCAATCATTCCACTACCAATGATTTTTCCCTTGTTGTTGTCACCAGTAGGTTACAAAACCTTGCTCTTTCTTTTGAAGCTTTTGAATTTGCTTTTATCACCCGTCATGTGTCTTGAACAACCACTATCAAGGTACCACAATGACTTTTTAGACTTGGGACCAACCTGCATCATAAACAAAAATATTTAGGTCCCCTAAAGTCACTTATTAGGGTCCTCATGGGTTAGAAACAGTTTTTCCTTTGGGAACCCATTTGTATTTCCCATTAGGAACACTAAAACGTTTAATATTGCATTTATTCACCGAATGACCTTTATGCATACAATAAAAACATGTAGGAACATTTGTTTTTCTTGAATTATATGCATTTTTATAAAACTTCTTTATAGGAACATTTGGTTTATTAAAGAAATTTTTATTTTCAAAAACCTTATTTGAATTTGATGATTCTCCTTTTACAAAAACAGTTTTGGTAGGTTTATGATTATATTTGAAATTATAGCCAAGTCCTGCTTTTCATATAAACCTTTTTGCACATTCAAAACATTATTCAAATTATTATTTCCCATTGTAATTTTCGAAATAGATGTTTCAAGATAAGAAACTTTGTTAGCAAGAACATTACAATTTTCACAAATAGGAATTTTTGTTTTGCATTTGCAAGGAATTTTTGCTTTTTCCAAATCCTCTTTTAAAACCTTTTTCTCTTCTTCCAAATCAGAATTTTTCTTTTCAAGACTCTTGTAGTCATTTTTTAATTTATTATGAAAAGAAGTAAGTTTTTCAGATTTTTCACATAAATCTATAAACTCTTCAAGCAATTCATCATAATTATCTAGAAGACCAAAATCACTTACCTTGCTACATGTGGATTCAACATCATCATCCGCCATGAGACAAATGTTTGCTTCTTCTTCCGATTCACTTGCACTTTCAGAAGAACTCACTTCATTATATTCCCAAGCAATGTATGCCTTCTTTTTCTTTTTGTCAAAAGGCTTTTTGTATTTCTTGACCTTTTCTTCATCCTTCTTGATGTTGGGGCAATCCGACTTCAAGTGTCCCCTTCTTCCACAACCATAGCATTTAAAATTATCAAGAGAATTTAAATTTTTCAGTTTTCTTACCGTTCTTGAAATTCCCTTTGTTTTTGTTCTTGATGAACTTTTTGTATTTCTTGACAAACAAGCTGATGTCACTGCATTCAAGATTATCATCTGAATCACTACTCCCATCCTTGTAGGATTCCGCTTTAAGAGCAACACCTTTCCTCTTGATGTCTTCCTCTTCTCCTTTGAAACGTCCAAGCTCCATGTCGTGTTCTCTAAGCTTTCTGAAGAGAGTTGTCATATTCATGCTTGTGAGGTTCTTTGATTCCGTGATAGCTGTCACTTTGGGTTGCCATGTCCTGTCCAAATATTTTAAAACTTTCACATTTAATTCCTCAGTGTCAAATTTCTTACCTAACGCCTTGAGGTGATTTACAAGGTGAGTAAATCTCTTTTGAAAGTCATAGATGGTTTCCCCTTTGCTCATCCGGAACATCTCGTATTCTTGAATCAAGGTGTTTTTCCTTAATCTCTTGACCTCCTCCGTTCCTTCATGTGTGACTTCTAAAGTGTCCCACATCTCCTTTGCTGTACTGCAATCCGACAACCTGTAAAACTCATCAACAGTTAAGGCAGATGATATCATATTACATGCCCTTATATCGCATCGATACTCATTATATTCATCCTTGGTCCAACTTGCTCTCACTTTGGGTACCTGCACATCATTAACAACAGTCACAGGAATATATGGACCATTTACGATTGCATCCCAAACACCTTGATCATTAGACCTAAGAAAAATCTCCATCCTCTTTTTCCAAAAAGGATAGTTTTCACCTGTAAAGAGTGGTGGTCTATAAATAGATGCACCTTCAGCAAAAAGATTGATTTTTGCCTGCCATAAGGATCTTGTTTTTGAGTAATTTTCAAAAAACCAGCTCTGAGGCCAATTGTTAAATAAAGACGGCAGTGTAAAAACCAAGAGGAGGGGGTGAATTGGATTTTAATAAACTTTTTCTCTTTAAAATAAATTTCCAGATTTTTGAATTACTTTCAAAAACTAGGATGCGGATTTTTCTTAACCTTTGATTAGTGCGGTTTGAGTTGCAATTGTTAAAATGATCCACAATAAAAAGAGATAGGGAAAGAGAAAGAACACAAGGATTTATACTGGTTCGGATTAAGCCAATCCTACGTCCAGTTCCCAACCACCACAAATGCGTGATGATCACCCCACTATCTTTAATTGAAATTACAAACACCAATTCATGCAATAACAAATAAAGATAAATGAAACACCTCCTTAGACAGAATAAGGATGAAACACCTCCCCAAACACACTGAGGATGAAACCCACCTCTCTTGACACATAAGAGATGAACACACCTCCCTTAGAACAGATCCAAGGGATGAATTTTCCCGTTTATAAAAATAGTAAAAAGAATACACCTGATAATAGTGCTGGATAGAAAGCTTAAGCACAAAGATCACCATTTCCAAAGACTTGATCAAACTGGAGAGAGCAAGAAAGCGATTTTGAAAAGCTAAGGCGCAAGAACACTTTGAATATTCGTGTTTTAGTAGATGTGTTAAACCTAAGACATTCTCTTTCATTTTATAATTCGAAAATGCTCCAAAGTTTCCATTCTTAGGTTGATTTAGCATTGAATTCGCAAAAACGACTCATCTAATCGATTATATAAAAAGCTTAATCGATTATATAATATTTGAAAACTGGAAAACTTATTTAGCCTGATATAATCGATTAGATTAAGGCCATAATTGATTATATTAACCCAGAATCAATATAATCGATTATCAAAAACACTTAATCGATTATTTAGTTCGTTAAACACTTTTAATTCAAATTTTAAGTTAAATAATCGGTTATTTCCGTATCATAATCGATTAAAAGCATAGAAAAACGTTTTTGCGAGAAAACAACTTGCTCTCTTATTTGGGAAGGTCTTGAATGGGATTTATGACTTATTCTTTTCATCCAACACCCAAAACAGAACCTTCTAAACTTGAAGCTTCAGCTCTTGAGAAAATCTTCATTAATTTTCTCTCTTGAAAGCTTTAAACACTCTTTATGCCTTTCCTTTTCTACCAAGCAACCTTCCTTTGTGAGATGGCACAAGTATTTAATGTTGATTGAATCACTTTAAATCTTCATCATCAAAACTTTAAGACTTCATAAAAACTCTTGAAGACTTCATTAACACTTGGTCTTGAAAGATGCTAACAATGAAGGTTTACGTTGATGACATAGTTGTGAAGTCAAAAGAATCTGAGGACCACCCACAACACTTAGAACGAGTTTTCGTGAGTCTCAGACAATACAATATGTGCCTAAACCCAGAGACATGCATGTTCAGTGTAGGGGGAGGTAAGTTCCTTGACTTCATGATCACCCAACGTGGCATAGAAGCCAATCCAGACCAATGCGAAACAATCCTGGCCATGAGAAGCCCGATTACACCTAAGGAGATACAAAGACTTAACGAACAACTTGCCGCTCTCTCAAGGTTCCTACCAAAATTGGCTGAGAAGGCCAAACTGTTCTTCAAGCTGCTCAAGGGGGCAAAGAATTCGTCCGAAGTGACCAGTGCGAAACGATATTCAAAGCAATAAAAAGGGACATCTCCAATTTACTAGTTCTGGCCAGCCCAATGCCGAAGTCGATACTCTTAATATATTTATCAGTATCAGACACGACAAGATCAATACTAGTACTCGAGGAAAACAAGAAGCAAACGCCAGTTTACTTCACCAGCCAAACTCTACAACAAGTTGAAGTAAGGTACCAGACTACACAGAAGTTAGTCCTAGCCTTAATTTTCTCGACAAGAAGGTTGAGGTAATATTTTCGAAGTCATGAAGTGGTGGTATGGATTGATTACCCCATTAAGCAAGTCTTACAAAAACCCGAGCTGGTAGGTAAAATGACTGCTTGGTCTGTTGAATTATTCGAGTTTGGCCTCAAGTATGAAAACTGAGGACCTATGAAGGCACAATTTCTAGCCGAATTTCTATCTGAGCTTCCTTACATTAACAAAAGGCATGAATGGTGGCTGCTAAATGTAGATGGATCCTCAAACAAAAAAGGAAGTAATGCTGACATCATTTTGGAGGGACCAAATGGAATGATTTTGGAGAAGGCTATGCAGTTCGACTTTGATACATCCAACAATCAAGCCGAATAGAAACGCTAATTGCTGGATTATGGCTAGCAAGAGAGCTCGGTATCAAGCAGCTTCGATGCAAGAGTGACTCCTAATTGATCACGAGCCAAGTCAATGGAGATTACCAAGCTAAGGAACCATTACTTCAAAAATACTACCACACAACAAAGAACCTGATTGATCAGTTCCAGAAGTTCACCATTGAACACGTTCTTCGAGAGCAGAATAGCCGAGCTGATATCCTATCAAAATTGGTCAGTACTAAGACATCAGGCGAACACCACATCTTAATATAACAAACTCTGCATACGACGAGTTGGGATTATGAGGAAGTTTTACAAATACATGTTGGGATGAATTCTTGGATGAGTCCCCTTATACAGTATCTCGAACATGAGATCCTGCCACAAGACTCAATGGAAGTTAGAAGGATACGTCGACAGGCATCCTTTTATGTAACGAACAATGGTGAACTCTTCCGGAGAGGGATATCATCACCACTATTGAAATTTCTAGACGACGCCCAAGCTTGGTACGTGTTGGCCGAGTTACATCGAGGCATATGTGGATTCCACTTTGGTGCCCGTTGCATGGCCATCTGGGTACTACGAGCATGATACTATTGGCTAACACTTCAGAAGGATGCCCATGATTTCCTCCAAAAATGCCCAGAGTGCCAAAAACTTGGTCCCCTACACATGTTTCCTCCTAAAGAACTTCACACAGTAAGTGTACCTTGGCCATTTACCACTTGGGAAATAGACATACTCAACCCTTTTCTGCTAGTTAAAGGTTAAGTTAAATTCTTGCTTGTTTCCATTGACTACTTCACAAAATGGATAGAAGCGAAACCCCTGGCCGCCATCACAGCTCTGTTAGAATAAATGGCTGAGTTTAAGAGGAGGGTGAATTAAACTCAAAGAATTTTCGAAAACCTTGTCCAATTTTAGAAAAACAGTTTGCAATTACAGGTGAAAATCAATTCTTTAAAGATTCTTGAAATGCTTATACCAATGTATCATATATCCAATTCAATTAGAAATTCAATTATCAATTACAGAAATTAAAGAAGCAAAGAAAGAAGATCAACATAAGAGATTTATACTGGTTCACCTTCTAATGAAGGCTACATCTAGTTTCCTAAACACCCAAATCAAAGCAATTCACTAAATTTCAGTTTTTACATGAACACTACATGAAAAACTAAAAAACAGAATAGTACAATCGATCTTGAACCCTACAAGATCTGTACACCCTTTTAAAACCTTATTACAAGAACACCCTAGTCACCCTGATTAAGAAGAAACAAATCCAATACAAGATTACACAAGATTATGGAACAAATTCACCTGATTTACACTTGTAGTATATGAAACAGGACAAAATTTAGGTGATGACTTTCTATGGAAAGATTCTCACTTCAATTTGATCTTGGACTCTTTAATTGATTTTGCAAATTTATTGAGAACAATTGAAAACTCTTTTTGAACAATGGCTTTCTCTATAATTGATTCGTTGCCAAATTCCTTAAAACTTGAAGTATTTAAAACAAAACTGGTTCAGTATTTTAAAACTGTTACCGACAAAATTAGTTAGTTAAAACGCAATTAAGCTAGTCGTTTTCATTAAAATGTATTTTCCAGAGAGCACCCAAAACCTAAAAACTGAAAAATAGTCAGTTGAAAACGCGATTAAACTAGTGAAAATCATTATAGAGAAATCTTCAAGTGATTTTAGATCTGTTTAAATGCGAATCAACTAAATTTTCCAGAGAGCATAGATTTCTTAAGAACAGCTCCAGAATTTTAGCTGATTTAAATTCTTAGAAATAGCTAACTGAAATCAGCTAGAAGTAAAATTCAGAAACAACAGTTCTAGAATTTGAGCTGATTAAAATCTTGAAAATAGTTAGTTGAATTCAGCCATAACAAAACTTAAAAACACCACTACAGAATATTAGTTAACTGAAATCCATACCAGTTGATTAAAATGTTTAAGATTGACTTAGCCATCAAACTAAGAACATTTTAACTGACTGAAAACATGTTTTTAATGAGTTGAAAAACAGTTAAAACTTTTAAAACATTTCAAAACATTTTAAAAAGCAAGATTAAGTCCAAGATTAAATAAAATGCATCTTACCCACATCCTAAGACACTCTAACAATAAGATAAAATCTTAATTCTTCAAGCATCATCATCTTCATCATCAAAGTGGTTGGAGACATCAAATTAACTTGAAACAGAGTCTACACGTCCAACATGCTCAACATGTACAAAAGTTTATATGCCAAGATATAATTTGCCTCCATGGTCTCCCACACTCAATCATCTCTGATAATGGTCAACAGTTCACTAATGTGCGATTGGAATAATTCTTGAAACAACTCGGCATCATTCATCGAGTATCCTCGGTCGAACAACCCCAAACAAAAGACCAAGCAGAAGCGGCCAATAAGGTAATTCTGAATTAACTCAAAAAGAAGCTCGGCCAAGCTAAGGGTTTATAGGTCGAAGAGGTGACCATAGTTCTTTGGGGATATCAGTGCACCCACAATCCTCCACCTAAGAAACACCTTTCTGTCTAACTTATGGCGTGGATGCTATGATCCCTGTCGAACTCGGTGAGGCAACTTGGAAGAGGCAAAACTTCAACGACGCCATTAACAATGTCGACCTGAGAGAAGAACTTGACCTCGTAAGCAAGATACAAGACGATGCATGTATATGAGCTGAAGCAACTAAAACAAGAGTTGCGCAAAAGTACAATACTAAAGTCCAAGAATGATGCTTTCTAAAAGGATATCTAGTCTAGAAAAAAGTAGGGGAAGCTCGGAGGAGTAAACAAGACAGAAACTTGCTGCCAACTAGAACAATCCATTTAGAATAGTCGATTCACTCCAAAATGAAGCCTACAAATTGCAAGAATTAAGTGGCAAGCTCATCCCTAGAACTTGGAATGCCACCCATTTGAAAATGTAGTATAGTTAAAGGTGTTGTACTTTTTTTCCTTAGTTCGTTTTTTTCCCTAAGGAGGGTTTTTGCTGAATAAGGTTTTAACAAGGCACACCAACTTCAATAAATGTATTATTCAACAACTTATTATTTTACAACACATTGACCAAGAAATCCAGGTCGGCCTCAAACCAGTGACCCACAATGGATTCTATAATGTGTTTTAAATCCAAGTCGGCCTCAAACCGGCGACCTACAATGGATTCTATTTCCTTTACAAAGTCCAGGTCGACCTCAAACTAGCGACCCACAATGGATTCTATAATTTGTTCTAAATTCAAGTCAGCCTCAAACCAGTGACCAATAATGGATTCTATAATTTGTTTTAAATTCAGGTCGGCCTCAAACTGGTGACCTACAATGGATTCTAATTTGTTTTATGAAGTCCAGGTCAGCCTCAAACTGGTGACCCACAATGGGTTCTATAATTTGTTTTAAATCCAGGTCGGCCTCAAACTAGAGACCCACAATGGATTCTATAATTTGTTTTAAATCTAGGTCAGCCTCAATCCGACGACCTACAATGGATTCTAATTTGTTTTACAAAGTCCAGGTCAGGCCTCAAACCGGTGACGCACAATGAATTCTATCATTTGTTTTAAATCCAGGTCGGCCTCAAATTGACAACCTACAATGGATTCTAATTATTTTTACGAAGTCCAGGTCGGCCTCAAACCGGTGACCCACAATGGATTCTATCATTTGTCTTAAATCCAAGTCGGTCTCAAACCAGCGACTCACAATGGATTCTATGATTTATCTTACGAAGTCCAGGTCGACCTCAAATCGGCGACCTTCAATGGACTATAATTTTTCTTAATCTAGGTTGACCTCAAGGTCGTAAGTCAAACTAACACGAAATATACATAATAAAAGCACCTTGATGACTAAACTATAGCTCGGATGTACCGGATCTCGGCTACCACCTTTGTAGCTCGGCTTGATAAACTCTTTAGAGCTCTGGCTATCCTCTGTCAAGACTTCGAATCTTAAGCTCAGGGGACTTGTGTATCTCCCCAACCTATAACCGAGCACTAGCTGATATATCATATTAGTACAAATTATTATACATAAATTACCATAACTCATAATAATGACCAAATATTACAATATCAACACTCGTATCATCACTATTTATTGATATTAATACAAAGTTATTACTCTTTATTGGAATTAATACAAAATCATTTCCACTTATTAATATTTATGATTTATTATTGTAGAGACTGTATAAATACCGTACGATATTCCAGGGAGTACTCACTCAATTCTCATTCTATTCTTTATATTCTCAATTCTCTTAGAATTCTTACTAACTTGTGCATCGAAGTGTCTTCTACAGGAAGAACTCATTTCGGTCTTCAGTAGTCACAACAGCTCGAAAGCCAATCTCAACTGACCTGATCCAACCTCAACCATTTTTGCTAAGAACACTATGTGAAATGTTTTTAAACACTTTGCGTCAGAATTTGATATTTTGGAAAGCATTTATATTGAAGTTGTTTTACAAAGAAAATATGCCATTGAGATTATAGTTTGACTATCTTGCATTGAAAATCATTATTCCTTTTTTTTATGTGATTTGAGTTTTTATTTATTTATGAGTTGTATTGATCTTGATAAGGCTTGTCAAGAGAGTTTGCTTGTGATGAGGTTTCACAAGTGGTGGTTGTGTAGATCTTATAGGATTCAAGATATTATATTGTGTTGCTTATTTTTATTACTTTTGAGAGGTTCTTACTAAACTTATAAAAATAGTGGATTGATTTAATTAAAGTGATTGAACAATTACATGTAGCTCTCTAGTAAGGATGAATCAATATAATTCTTAGTTTTTTCCCTTATTCTTATGCCATACATGTCCTAATTAGGATCACAATGATATGAAAAAAGTATTTTTTTAAAACAAATGATGGAATCACCACCACTATTTATTTAAGGAAAATATCAACAAAAATCTTTAGAATAAAAGAGATATTTCGTGAAATCAAATTATAAATTTGACAGTTATATATATATATATATATATATATATATATATATATGGAAAGTACTAGCACCTTACTATGTTTATCTTAAAACTATTGTCTTTAATTAAATGTGAAAATTTAGTTAGATTAAATATATTTTTTTGTCCTTCAAACAAATGCAATAATGCATGATCATTTATTTAGTATAGTCTTTTTTACTTATAAAATTAAATATAATAATAATAACTATTATTATTATCATAAAAAATAATATTTTTTTGTTATTTTTACTCAATAGGGATGATGTCCCACTTTTACATATTTTTTGGTATAATGGAGAATTAAAGTTACGTAGTTCTTTTTGTTGAAAATATTTATGGGTAACAAAATTTTAATATATATATATATATATATTATTTTTAAATTTTAATTTAATGGATTTTTTAGGACTACATCCTAAATAATTTTAAAAGATTCTTAAATAACCAAATTAGAAATACATCTAAAGTGGTTCTAAATAATTTTAAAATAACTAAATTAGTAATGCAACTAAAATGGTTTAAAATAATTTTAGTAAGAAAATAATAATAATAATAATAATAATAATAACCAAATTAGAATTACGTGGTTAAAATAATTTTCCTATTTTTCTAAATAACCAAATAAAAAGTTTTGGTTTAAAACAATTTTTAAAATAACCAAATAAAAAAAAGTATCTAAAGTAGTTAAAAATAATTTTTAAATTCTAGTACCAATTAAATTAGAGGTGCATCCAAAAGAAAAACCATAATATTTATCAAATAACTAATTTTCAATAATATTGGAGTTAGATACTTTTAACATTAGAAAATATTAATACTAATTTATCATGCAAAGTGACTTGTGTAAAATAGGAAAACACAAGAATTGATGGCTGAATTGTGTTTTGAAAACTTTTCATAGACTTTTAGATATCATATAATGAATGTATGATGATTTGTTGGTACATGAGACACACAAGACACAATGTTCAAAAGATATCTTAAAAGAAAAATAGGTTAATTTATAAAACCTCCCTTTTAGAATTAATTAGCAATAATAAAATATCATTGAAAGAGTTAAAGGAAAGAAACACTTAACATAAATATTTTTATACTGATTCATCTAAAACGCAAACTACGTCCAATTGTCAACCAAAAGTTAAATTTCACTAGCAAACTACTATTCCAAGTTACAAATATTCTTTTGACTCATAGCCACTCCTGACTAACCTGTTAAGTATTCTTTCCACAAGTCACTTCTGGCTTAACTAAGTATTTTTTCAGGAAGACACTCTTAGCTTAATCCAAGTATTCCTTCAACAAGTCACTCCTAGCTAAACCCATGTATTCTTTGGGAATGTAGTCACTCTTGACTAACTCCTTTACAAAAGATTGTAAGAGATGTGAACAAATATCACAACAAGATTGCTACCCTAGAATGGTAGCATCTTGAAGACATGTACAAGATTTAGCTTGCTTCTAGATCTAGCTAAGAAACACACTTATGTGTTTTTCTAAAGCTTAGGGTCAGAGAAGAAAAAGAGCATAGTTTTTGCACTTGATTCAGAGTTCGCTTCTTGTTTTTTTTCTTCTAATGAGATCCTTATATAGTGTTGTTAAGCAACTAACCATTAGAGTCTTGTTCTGACAAACTTCAGCTTTAGGTTACCTTCAAGGGTATACAACTTGTTCGTCTGATAAAGCTTCATGTAGAGTGCATTAAATGTATCTTTGCATACATTAAATGCATGACCATCTTTTAACACTAGTCTAGATAGCTTGTAACACTATCCTCCATTGGAAAGTAAGCTTTACTTCTCTTTTTTTGAAAGTTGACTTCAGTACACAAGATGTGTGCTCCAAGGTTTGACAAGCAAGGCACATAAAGAATTAGGTATGTTGAAGCAACTTTAGCTCAACTCCCAAAAAGACATGAGAAAGCCTTTATCCTGGAGGATTAGAGCGATCTAAGGAATCTTCCTTGCACACAAATAAATATTCATTAAGTCTTATGTTTGTCATGTACCTATCATCTGATTTAATTTCCATCTTACCAGATGATGTTTTAAAGGTATCGTCTGTTAGAAAATGCATGCATGATCTGACTTTCTTCAAATAAGCCAACTTGTTTGTCCATAAGACACACACTCAAGCTCTTTATCATTTTTAGACTACTGTTTTTTAAGCACTTGATCAAAATTTGAGAATGTTGGACTTTTCCTTAACATGACTTCCACAACTTCTCTTAAAACTTTACTCTTTTGAGATGTATGTATATTTGAGTATATATGCATAGAAAACAACAAGATATATTATTAAGATGAATTAGAAAGAAAAAAATTAAAAGGGTCATTCATACACATTCATATACTAAAAAGAATGGCTTGAGTGCTCTGCAAACTTGTTGGATGATTTATAGAGGCTTGGTGGTGAGGGAAGGTGATGATCGCTAGAGCAGCCATGGTCAAGGAGAGAAAGGATTGGTTAAAACTTTTGATGATAGTTTTGTTTCATTATTGTGGGGAACTAGCAAACGTGTGGGAATGAGAGAGATATAGGATAAAAGTGGTGGTTGTGATTGTTGGAAACACTTTCGAAGGTTTTCTAAATTACTTCCGATGGTGATGGATGTTGCTTCCAAAAAAGTTTTATGTATTTCAAATCTTATTTCTTTTGCATCTTTTCATGATATGATTTAATGGTCGCTCTAGGTCTTTGATGGTGACTTTAGCTCTCTTGTGGTGGATTTAGCTCTCTTGTGGTGGCTTTAGCTCTCTATTGGTGGTTTTAGCTCTCTAATAGTGGTGGATCTAGCTTGCTAGTGGCTTCAACTCAATGGTGGCTTTAGATCGCTAATGGTGGCTCTAGCTCTCTGAAGGCGATTTTAGCTCTGTGATGGTCCTAGGTCTCTGATGGTGGCAACTTCAGCTCTTTAATGACAGTGACTCTAGCTCACTTGTGGCTTTAGCTCGATGGTGACTCTAGCTCTCTGATTGTGGATCTAGCTCTCTATTTGTGGTTTTAGTGGCGACTATAGCTCTATGCTAGTGGCTGCTTGAGGATGATTCTCACATTTAGAGGCATGATAAACTATTTTATCTTACTTTAATATTTTTATTAAAAATTTTATTGTGATTAGAATAACATTAGTTTTCGTATGATGTTAATAAAATTGAAGTAAAAATATAAACACCAAAGTTTTTTATGTAGAAAATTTTTAACACCATGATAAAAGTTAATGAGAATGGAGCTATTTGGTTGGTCAAACCTTTGAATATTTGAGGAAGTCAAACTATGATCTTAATCTCCTTGGTGTTGAAGCATATGAAGACCTTGTATGTTTGAAAATTTGTGTTTCTAGTTACTTTGTAAGCATCTCTCACTTATCCAATTATATGATCATTTTGATTGTCTTGGATTTCTTGATACAAACTATCTTACTAGAAATTATCTTGATCATCTTCAATATTTTAATAGATTAAAAGATCACATTAATTTGTTAACATGCTTCTGAAATATCAAAATTGACTTCAACAGTAGTTTTAATTGCTTAAAGCATTAGTTTAAGTGTTAAAAGTTCTTAGGATCTTGATTATTTTTAAGGCAATTTTATTAATCTGTTGAAATTATTTTTCAATAGATTAATTGTCTTTCGCTTAGTTTATGCAAAACTTTGGATAAGCTTTAGTTCATTAAAAATTTAATTGATCCATTAATTTTACTATTAAGTAAAATTAATAGATTAAGTCGAATTTTTATTAAGTTAAAACTATTAGATTTTGTGAAAACTTCTCTCTTTTAAATAGTTTAATTTACAAAAATTAAAATAATCTTTTTCCACACTTTTTCGAAGACGCATTGAGAGAGAATATTTCAGAGAAAAAAGATCTTTGTGGGCAATCCAAGAACTGTGAACTTTTATCATTGAATTGTGTTGTGAGAGTTGCATAGGAGATCATCCATTGATTCTAAATTTGTCTTTGATTGTAATTTGTCTAGGTGATCTTTGATCCTTGTTATTCTTGTTTGTTTTTTATTCTGGATTAGGGTTATCTAGAGGATTTACATTATGGTTCTGTAGTGTTTGGGATAAAGTCTTGTAGGGTTAAAGACTTGTGTTCTTGGTGGTTCTTAGGCTTGCTAGGGTTGTAGGTGCTTTTAAGAACATTTTTGTAATTAGTGAAAGTTTAATTGTGGTTAGGTAACTGGATGTAGCTCTTGCAAAAGAGTGAACTAGTATATATCATTTGTGTAGTTTTTATTTTCGGTTCTTTAATTCATTAAATTCTTGGTTTTGCAATCTGCATCATAAAACAATCTTTCAAATCTGGAAATGAAAAATTAACAAGCTAAATCACATTTTTAACGGACTAATTTTTGTAAAATCTATTCACCCCTATGCATTTCAACAATTGGTATCTAGAGCTGGTTCTTGAAAATTACTCAATTTT
The DNA here is from genome assembly GCA_030347555.1 of Lablab purpureus. Classification (NCBI taxonomy): domain Eukaryota; kingdom Viridiplantae; phylum Streptophyta; class Magnoliopsida; order Fabales; family Fabaceae; genus Lablab; species Lablab purpureus. The sequence continues at coordinate 24,276,413 of CM059263.1, forward strand.
TTATCTACTTTTTCTAAAAATGGTTGAAACAAAGTTCTCTTTTGCTGATGGAGCTTCTATAAATTGCCCACCCATGTTTGGTGATGTTAATTACCCTTTTTGGAAAGTAAGAATGAAAATCTTTATGGAATCCATTGATAGAGGGATCTGCGATGCAGTTTTTAATGGACCTTTCATTCCTACTCATGGGGTGTGATCGATGTCGTACTCGGTCAAATAAAAAAAAATAATTAAATGTAGTACTAGAAGAAGTGACTCATAGGTCGTCTCTCAAGGACCAATTTTCACTGTCAAAAGATTGAATCACGCAAAGGGGGTTTTTGAACAGATAACAGTTAATTAAAATAAAGCAGACAAACAACAAATTAATTGCAGTAATTAAAATAGGCAAGACTCTTGAACACAATGCATATCTGACATCTTTGGCTTACAACAGATTATCAGTCCGTTTAATCCTTGTTCGGTCTAGATTAACCAACTAAGCGAAAGATAACCCAAGACTTCCCTACACGAATTAAGCAAACGTGAACCTTGTAAGGTCTCCTTCCAAGGGATTAAGCATCCTCCAGAACACAGACTTCACAATGGAGAATCAAACGTACGAAACCATAAAACGCACAGAAACCTCCATCATGTGAGTGCAGTATGCCCAAGAGCCCCACCCTGGGATTTTAGCCTTCCATTAATTTAGAAAATAGAAAACGTAAACGGAAATTCAAATTGAAATTGAAAACGAAAACGAAATTGAAAACGAAATTGTTATTTTAATGTTTATTATTTTCATGTTTTATTATCTTCATGTTTTATTATTTTCATGTTTTAGTGTTTTCAGTTGGAATGTATTTGAGTCTGATGTATTTAAGCCTGATGTATTTGAGTGTCTTTTTTGTGTGATCATTGTGGTTCATATTTCTTCTTTGGCACTTAAATATTTTTCTTGAAGGCTTTTGGAAAAGTTTGTGGGAGTAGTTCAAGAGAATGAAAAAGTAGACTTGATTTAATTGGAATAGCTCAGTAGATGGAAATTTAGGTGAAACATGCAGGATTGTGTTTGAATCCTTAATCTAGTTGGATTTAGGATAAGGGTGTTTGATTTGAACAAATTAAATGGCTGTGACAATAATTGACAAAACAGAGGCCTTAGACAATAGCCATGTGAGTGAGTGAATCCTGATACAGTTTGAGAGTTTCCACTGTTGAATGTGCAGTTATTGTTTCTTGATTTTCTGGTCTTTTTGCATTACATAAGGAATCATGGAAGTGATTAAGGCATTTTTTTGTGAATATCTTGTTAAGCCCAGGGCCAAATAGCTAACCTGTATACATTGTGACAATTTTTTTTGGTACCCCAATTGAGCTGATTATTTTATTGTACCCTAACCTTGAATGCATATATTTTCCTACCTTGAGTCATGCTTAGGGAAAGAGAGCATAGGTATATTTCATAATTTTAAGCTGGAATTTGTTTATGTTAGGCAGGTTATAAAGTGAGTGAAAGAATCAAATAATTCACTCTTTACAATTTTGTTTTGAAAGTTTGGGTGTGAGTGAATAAATCAAGTGTTCCACTCCTTTTCTCTTTTCACAAAAAAAAAAAAAAAAAAAAAAAAAGAGAGAAGAAGAAGAGAAGAAAAGAAAAGAAAAGAAAAAGAAAAAGAAAAGAAAAGAAAGGGAAGAGGAAGAAAAAGGGGATTACAATTTTAGAAAATTTTAGGGTCCAATAATGGGTTAGATAGAAATTACAAATGAAGCTTTGAGTCAAGTATAAATATGCTCTCTTTCTTTTAAGCATGCATTTGAAATCCTGAAAAACCAATTTTTTTTTGGAACCCAGCCCCATTACAACCTTTGAAAAGACCTTATGATCCATGTTGACTCTGTGTGTTTGTGATGTGACTGGAAATGAAAAGTAACTTTGATTTGCTCAAATTCAGTGGATGTAGAGAGAAACACTCACCTGTGAGGTTTTAGAGAGAAATTTTTACATGTTAATTTTGTTGCAACTGTTTATTTGGGAATTGATTCCTGAACCTTATCTTAATTGGGTGTGGGAAACATATGTAGTTCTGTTGTGATCCTTGATCCTTATATGAAAGCTGTTTCGATTGAATCTTGTGAATGAACTGTTAATGTTTGAATGTCTCTTTGAACAAACTCTGTTTTCAGTAAGTTACTTTGCTTGAGGGCAAGCAAGATTCTAGGTTGGGGGGAGTTGATAAGTGCCATTAGTTAACCAATTCATGTTCTCTTTTTGGTCACTTAAAGGTCTTAAATGCAAATTTTGAATTGATAACTACCCCAATTGTTAGAATTATTTAACTTAAGCTGTTAATGGTGAATCATGCTCAAAAGGATCATTTAATCCCAATTTTTGTTGAATTATAGGTGAGCAATGAAGAAAGGAAAGAAGAAAACATTGATGAAGACTCCAAGAGAAGAATTTAAGCCTAAACTGAATCATCTCGCCTAATCTAAGGAGGAAAGTGATGCACTGGAGAAGGCTCGCTTAAGCGAGACATCCCTCGCTTAAGCGAGACATCCCTCGCTTAAGCGAGACATCCCTCGCTTAAGCGATATTGGAGAATCTGATGATTGCCACTGGAGCAGTCTCGCCCAAGCGAGACTCTGATCGCTTGAGCGAGATCACCTGTTTTGCCAGGGCGACGTTTGCTGGCTTGAGCGAAAAGTCACTAACCTAATTACGTTTTAGGTTATAAAATCGAGGAAAGGCGTAGCAGAGAGGCATCCAGTGAGAGGCGCAGCTATAGCCGTCAGGGAAACTCTGCAGAGGCGTTGAATGCTATTGGGAGAAGGCAAAGGCACTTCATTTGAGGAGTCTGGATCATTCTCTCTCTGTTTCTGTCATTGGTAATGGCTACCATGAGTAGCTAAACTCTTTCTTTGGGATTAGATGTAATCTGTAGAACTCGAATATGTTTCAGTAAATTATAGATATGTGCTGTTCAATTTTATATACAGTATTGGTAATTCATCTTGTTTTTATCATTTTACATAATTCTATTTGATCACTAGTTTTGTGTTTCTAGGTTTTTGAATTTGACCGGAAGGTATTTTTGAAAACTGAATTTAGATGAAATTACTTGTCATATTGTGATGCTAGGAATAGATTACATTATTTCAATAGCTGAAAACATTTGAACTTAATGCGGGATGATTTATGAGTAATCAAGGAATTGATGCGAATGAATTTATCTTTTGAATTATATTTGTGAGGAATCAAGATATATGATTTTAGAGTGTTGCTTCAATATTGTGAAATTGAACAGTGCATATTTATCTTTTATTGGAACATTGAAGAGGAAAATAGAGAACATCTAATCCCAATATTTCCACCTTTATAACCCTCAGATTTAATTCTTGTTTTTTCTGTTAAATTTATATAAACCCAACACATATTCCTTTTTACAATGAAATTTATTGATTGTCTTATATGCTTAATGAGTAAAATTATTACAGTTTGAATTAACAATTCCTCGTGGGAACGATACTCTTACTCATTTTTATTATACTACGGTTGACATTTGGTACGCTTGCCAATAGTTTTAACACATAGGTAGGGCCAATAGCGTCCCTTTTTTTATATCTCAGAAGGATGTTTGTGAAATTGTTACTGGTATTGATCTCCTATGTATATCCATTTTACAACTTTGTTTGTTGTAAGTATACTTTCATTAACCTTAAAATAGTTTAATATATTTAATACTTTATGCTAACATTATTTTTTCAATGTTCAAGGTATTTACATAACCTTTGCATTGAGAAGAAGAATGCTTTTATTTATGGATTTCTTGACCCTGTTGCCATTCAAAGTGTAGGAAATAAAGAAAGTGAGGTGCAAACATACTTAATAGAGACATTTCAAAATGCAGGCAAGGAGGTGTATTTAGCACCTTACTTACATCAGTAAGTATACAATTTTAAATTACAGTTAATTATTTAGAATATAATTGCTATTAATATTATATTATTACAATTTGTAGGGGTCATTGGCAATTGCTAGTGATTATTCCTCACCGTTTTCTCGTGGTTCTCTTGTGTTCATTGCATAAGAAAACTAACACTTTGGCCATCAAACATATACTAGACGTGTATGTTTTTTATTCTATTGTATTTCCTATGTTAATGATTAATATGATTTAATGAATGTCTACATTTTATAGGGCTATGGAAGCTCATTCGAGGTTGTGAGGGCTTCCACTTGTAGCTAGAAAGAAGATACAATTACTTGCACCTAACGTAAATTATTTATCTCACTATTATTTGATTATAATATAAAATATATTTTAATTATTTGTTTGTGATTTGTAGTGTCCACATCAATTGGGGAACTATGAGTGTGGATACTGTGTGATGAACCACATGCACACAATCATATCTACAAATATCACTAACTCATGGAGAGAGGTAATACAAAGTAAAGTCAAACACCCTTAACTATTTAAGTGTAAAGTTAACTTTTTCATTGATTAAGTAAATTTCTTTTGTAGCTATTCAACGATTCATCTCGATTGCAGGACAAAGATATGGAAGATATTAGAATGTAATGGGATTCATTTTTTTTAAGTGTTTTTAATAAGTTGTAGAATTTTTAGTTTATTTAAATATACAACCAAATATTACATTTTAGTCTTTTTTTGTACAATGTTTATAGGATAATATCATCTAATTATCAATGAACTGGTTTGTTTGGAAATTGTAGATTGTTATATGCAGGTTGATGAAACAATTTTGAATTGAGAACCACCAGTAAAATCAACTGAATTTTTTTAAAAAAATATTAACTTACTATGACGGTTATTACGTCAACTGTCATAGTAAGTCAAAGATACTATGACAGTTATAATAATAGATGTCATAAAATTTGACATCTAAAAAATTATTTTTGCACGTGGTCAAGATACTATGACAGTTATTACAAAAACTGTCATAGTAAGTGAAACTTTCTATGACGGTTCTCATCAGAACTGTCATAGTAAGTCAAACTTTCTATGACGATTCTCATTAGACCTGTCATACGAAGTATTGCAGAAAAATAATTTTTTATATTGATTCTGCACATTCTATGACGGTTTGATCGCAACCGACATAATAAGTTCACTTATTATGACGGGTAGTTAACCGACATAGAAAGTTAAACTTTCTATGTCTCCTGTATCTACGTCACTGTTTGAACCGTCATAAAAAGTCCCGTAGAACTGACATAAAAAATCCAAACTGCAGTAGTGAAGTTAAGACTGTTGGCATATTTCAAGATAGTTTGTAGCAATTACTCTCTTTTGAGGTGATAAATCACTGGACGTAGGATCTGCTTTGATCCGAACCAGTATAAATATTTGTGTTATATTCTCTTTGTCCCTACTCTCATTTACATTCAGTTTACATTCTGCTTATTCGTTTAATACTCTGATTTTAATCTAGCAGAACTTAAATTTATATTGGAGTTTTTGACAAACTCTATTTTAACAAGATTAAATTCGAAAAATGTTTAATTATTAAGAACCAATTCACCCCCTCTTGGTTTGTTTTACCTGCCCTTTCATTCTAACAGGTATTGATGTACTACATAGTTAATAGATTAAAAACAAATTGGATACATATTTTGAAGAAACACATGCAAAAATCAACGTGTCTTCCCAACTATTGCTTTCCCTATTCAATCCTGATATCCAATATTCTTGCTCACTTTGGTGTGGACCTGAACAATGATCTCTTTCAAGTTGTTAAGAGTACAAATGAAATCTCAAATTCCACACTTTAAAAAGATAGGATTCATCAAGACAAATGATAAGTGGTCTTACAAAGGTCGACAAAGTGAATCTGGAGTTTAAACTGCTGGAGCTAGACCAAGTACTACATCTACTGCTGCTGAATCAGGAGACTATGCTATCATTCCATATGTGCCTTCTGTTGATTATGGAACACCTTTCTCTGTGTTTGAGAGAATGATGTTACCCAGGATGGATATGCTCTCTGCCGATCAAAGGATGCATCATGAAATGTGTGTGGCTGGATTTTAGCATATTGACAATTAGCTTGAAGAGTTATATGAGCAACTTGGCTCATTAAATGTTCATGGAGAAGATGCATAGGCATTCATCATTCATCCTTTGCATTGCATCTATTTCATTTCATTTTGCGGTTTTTGTTTTAAAAACATTTTAATTTGTTGCTCTTTTGGAACATTTTTCATTTTGTTGTTGGGACTGTAATGGATAGTTTAATTTGTTATATTTTGTTGTGCTATGTTGGTATTGCTTTTTTAGCTTATATCTTCTTTCATTTGATGAAGTCAAAGGAGGAGAATATGTGTGTGATATTGATACTATTATTGGCATGCTACTACATTGCTTGCAGGGCTGTTGTGTGCTCTGTTGGATGTTTGCTTGGGCACTGAAATTGTGCAGTGTTTGTATATACTACTGTTGTGTATGTGCAGTGGTGTTGTAGTCATTGCTTTGATACCGAATGCACTATTGTTGTGTATGTGTCTGGTGTTTCGATCATTCCTTTGATACCGAATGTGATATTATGTGTGTTTTGTAATATGTCTTTGATTGTAATATGTCTAGGTGATCTAAATCCTTTTTATTCTTGTTTGTTTTCATTTCTCGATTAGGGTTATCCAGAGCATCTGCAGTAGGGTTCTACAATGGTTGGGATAAAGTCTTGTAGGATTCAAGACTTGTGTTCTTAGTGGTTCTTAGGCTTGTTAGGCTTGTAAGTGCTTGTAAGAACAGTTTTGTGATTAGTGAAAGTTTAGTTGTGGTCAGGTAACTAAATGTAGCTCTTTAAAAAACTGAACCAATATAAATCATTTGTGCACTTTTTATTTCCAGTTCTTTAATTCCTTGAATTCTGGGTTTTGCAATCTATATCATAGATCAATCTTTCAAATCAGGAAATGAAAAATCAACAAGCGAAATCACATTTTTAAGAGACTAATTTTTTGTAAAATCTATTCATACCCTTTACATTTTGTTTCTGCATTTCAAAAGAAGCACGAGGTAAGTGGATCTAAGATGAGAACATGAAACAATCGACGCATGGATCCAAACTTAAAAGGAATAGATGCGAGTGATAACCATGGAGCTTTTTGGTTTATCAAAGCTTTGAAGATTTGATGAAGTCAACCTCATTGTAGCCTATGAAGACCTTGTGTGATTGTAATTTTGTGTTTCTAGGTTGCCTTGTAAGCATCTATCACTTAGCCATTTATATGATCATTTGATAGTTTTGGATTTGTTGATGAAAACTATCTTAGAAATTATCTTGATCATCTGCATGTTTTTATTAGATTAAAAGATGGCGTGAATATGTTAAAATGCTTCTGAAGTATTTAAATTAACTTCAGTTATAATTTTAATTGGTTAAAGCATCAATTTAATGTGGTAAAAGTGTTTAAGATCTTGAATATTTTAAGGACAAGTTTATTAATCTGTTGAGACTATTTTTCAGTAGATTAATTGTCTTTGACTCAGTTGTTATACACTTTGGATAAGTTGTTATACACTTCGGATAAGTTTTATTTTCTTAAAAGAGTTAAATATTTTGTTAGTCCTCGAACTATTTGTCAAAATTGTGTTTTGTCCCTGGGGCAAACTTTGGACCTATTTCGTCCTTATGCTTTATAAACAGGTATAAATGATCCTGGATGACAAATAAAAACATCTTTAAGGAGAGGAAAATGAGAGGAAATGGAAGGGAAAAGAGTAAAAGAAGCTTAAGAGACAGATGATAGTGAAGTAGGAAACTATGAAGAAGGAAAATAAAGAGATAAAAAAGAATTATGACACATCATCAAGGATTGTTTACATGAGTTTATAAAGCATAAGGACAAAATAAGTTTAAAATTTGCCTCAGGGACGAAACACAGTTTGGACAAATAATTCAAGGACTAAAAACATGGTAAAGTTGATAAAACTCTTTTCTTAAAAAGATAAAATAATGATGTTATTTTAATTCAAGTTTATGTTGATGACATCATTTTTGGATCAACTAATGAGAATTTGTGTCAAGAGTTTGTATTAGCTATGCAAGGTGAATTTGAAATGTCTATGATGGGAGAGCTATCATTCTTCTTGGGGTTGCAAATCAAGCAAATGAAGGATGGGATATTCTTATCTCAATCAAAGTATTGAGAAAATTTGTTAAAAAGGTTTGAAATGGAAAATTGCAAAGAAGCTACAACACCAACAACAACCAATTGTTATCTTGATGCAGATTTGAATGGATCAAATGTGGATCCTACTAAATTCAGAGGTTTAATTGGTTCTCTTTTATATTTGAAAGCTAGTAGACCTGACATTATGTTTAATGTATGCTTGTGTGCCAGGTTTCAATCAAATCCCAAGGAATCACATTTTATCAGATTAATTTTCGGAAGATCTATTCACCCGCTTCTAGATCTTGTTTCTACATTTTATCGAGAACTACAAATGTCAAACATGCAAGAAATCATGCCTTAATACTAGAGTATGAACTATTTAGAATGCAACAAGGAGAAAGCATAACTAATGTGCAAAAGAGATTTACACATATAAACATGCTCAAAATTGACCATGGGAAAAGATAATCTAGATGCTATCTTAGGTTCTCAAAGATATGTTGTAGATAAAGCTGGACCGGGTTATTATTCTAGTTTTAAAAGCAAAAATAAGAAATTTTAAAACTCCTTTACATATAAAAATCAGAATTACACCTCTTTCATTACTTGTTTTTATTGCATGAAAAAGGGACATAGTGTGAAAACTTATAAAGCTAGATTGTATGATGTTCCTTATAATGAAAAGAAGTGGAGGCCAAAATGTGAGAAAGATAACTCCTTTGGACCCAAATTAATAGGGGTACCACACTCTCACTTTTGATTTGTTTTGCAGGTGCCTATGAACTCAAGGAAGCTACTTTGGTACCTTGATAGGGGATGTTCTAGGCACATGACTGGTGACAAAGGGAAGTTTAAAAAGATGCAACTAAAACCTATTGGACATGTCACTTATGGTGACAATAATAAAGGAAAAATTCTTGGAAGTGGAAGCATTGGAGGATACCACTCAATTATGGTTAATGATGTGCTTTATGTTGATGGTTTCATGCACAATTTACTTAGTATAGGTGGACTTGGTGATAAAGTTTAAAAGTTACTTTTGAGTCAAAACATTGTCTTATTTATAATACTAAATTTGGAAAAAATTTGTTGGTTAGTAAACGCATAGAAAACATTTATATGGTTGATCTAGAAAATGCATCTTCTAGGATTGATTGCTTTCTTACAAAAGATGAAGATCCTTGGCTATGGCATAGAATATTTACACACATTCTTATGCATCATTGTAATAAACTTGTTACACAAGAACTAGTTATTAGACTACCAAAGCTTAAGTTTGAAAAGGATAAAATGTGTGATGCGTGTCAAATGGGTAAGCAAGTGAAGACATCTTTTAAACTGAAAAATTGTGTCTACTTCTAGACCCCTTCAATTTCTTCACATGGATCTCTTTGGTCCTTCTAGAATTGCAAGCCTTGGTGGAAATTATTATGCATTTGTCATTGTAGATGATTTCTCTAGGTTTACATGGACTCTATTTTTAGTATCCAAGAATGACGCTTATTTAGCCTTTAAAAGATTTGCCAAAGTTCTGTAAAATGAGAAAAATGTTTGTATTGGTTCTATAAGAAGTGACCATGGTAGGAAATTTCATAATGAGAAATTCTACTCTTTTTGTTCTAAATATGACATTAACATGATTTTTCTGCACCTAGGACTTCACAACAAAATGGACTAGTAGAGAGAAATAATAGGTCTCTAGAAGAGTTAGCTAGATCCATTCTAAATGAATCCTCTCTTCCAAAATATTTTTGGACTGATGCAGTTAATACAACTTGTTATGTTCTTAATAGAGTGCTCATAAGACCTATTTTGAAAAGAACACCTTATAAATTGTTTAAGGGCAGAAAACCAAACATAAGTCATTCAAAAGTTTTTGGGTGTAAATGTTTTGTTTTAATAAATGGAAAAGAGAACATTCATAAGTTTGATCCTAAGGCCGATGAAGGTATTTTTCTAGGATATTCAAATAATAGCCTGACATATAGGATGTACAATAAAAAAACATTTAACTGTTGCAGAATCTGTTAATATGGTATTTGGTGAAGCTAATCCAGTGGTTACATATTTGTGGTAGTTTTCTGCAGGTGATGATGATTAGCCAATTTTGCCCAGTCTGCAAAATTCTAATCTATTAAATGATTCTAATAACCAGTTAAATCGTCAAGAAAATTTGTTAAATGAATTAGATAATCTATTAAATAACCAGTCTGCAGGTACAAATGAAAAAAAGAAGAAAATCAACTTCCTGAAGAGTGGAGAATAACCAGAGATCTCTCCATTGACAATGTGATTGGTCAATTGGACAAAGGGGTAACTACTAGACATTCTCTAAATATTTTTTGCAACGCAATGACTTTTGTTTCACAAGTAGAACCCAAGAACGTTAATGAAGCCTTATTGGATGAAAGTTGGATTTCATCAATGCAAGAGGAGTTAAACCAGTTTGTTAGGTTTGGATTCTTGTTCCTAGAAATAAAAATATAAATGTTTTTGGAACAAAGTGGGTTTCTAAGTAAAAACTGGATGAACATGGAGTCATCACAAGAAACAAGGCAAGGTTGGTTTCAAAAGGATATAATCAAGAGGAATGGATTGATTTTGGATAAACTGTTAACATATTTCAAGTTCAAGTGTTGATGAAGTTCTCTCAATAAGTCATGAAGATTAAAGTTTTGATGATGAAGATTTAAAGTTCTCTAAACAATATTAAAGACTTGTGTCATCTCACAAAGGAAGGTTGCTTCTTGAAAAAGGCAAGACATAAAGGATGTTTAAAGCTTTCAAGAGAGAAGATTGATGAAGATTTTCTCAAGAGCTGGAGTTTCAAGTTTAGAAGTTTCTGTTTTGAGTGAAGGATAAAAAGAGTAAGTCATAAATCCCATTCAAGACCATTTCAAACTTGAGAGCAAGTCGTTTTCTCACAAAAACGTTTTTCTACGCTTTTAATCGATTAAGTTACGAAAGCTAATCGATTATTTCACTTAAAATTTGAATCAAAATAGTTTAACAAACAAAATAATCGATTGAGTGTTTTTGATAATCGATTATATTTCTTTTGGGCTCATATAATCGATTATGGCCTTAATCTAATCGATTATATCAGGAAAAATGTGTTTCACAGTTTTAACTCTGATATAATCGATTATACCTTTTAGATAATCGATTAATATGACATTTTTGCGAATTCAATGTTGAATCAACCTAAGAATGGAAACCTTGGAGTGTTTTCGAATTATAAAATGAAAGGAACGTCTTAGGTTCAACACATCTGATAAAACACAATATTCAAAGTGTTCTTGCGCTAAAGTTTTTTTAAACTGCTTTCTTGCTCTCTCAAGGTTGATCTAAGTTCTTGGAAGCAGTGATCATTGTGCTTAAGCTTTCAACCCAGCACTCATCAGGTGTTTTCTTTACTGTTTTTCTGTTTGGGAAAAATTCATCCCTTGGATCTGTTCCAAGGGAGGTGTGTTCATCTCTTGTGTGTCAAGAGAGGTGGGAATCATCCTTAGTGTGTCTGAGGAGGTGAGTTCATCCTTAGTGTGTCTAAAGAGGTGTTTCCTTTATCTTTATTTGTTATTGCATGAATTGGTGTTTGTAATTTCAATTAAAGATAGTGGGTGATCTATTAAATAAAGACAGCAGTGTAAAAACCAAGAGGGGTGGTGAATTGGATTTTTAATAAACTTTTTCCCTTTAAAATAAATTTTCAAATTTTTGAATTACTTTCAAAAACTAGGATGCGGATTTTCCTTAACCTTTGATTAAAGCAGATTGAGTTGCAATTGTTAATATGATCCACAATAAAGAGAGATAGGGAAAGAGAAAGAACACAGAGATTTATACTGGTTCGGATTAAGCCAATCCTACGTCCAGTTCCCAACCACCACAAATGCGTGATGATCACCCCACTATCTTTAATTGAAATTACAAACACCAATTCATGCAATAACAAATAAAGATAAAGGAAACACCTCCTTAGACACACTAAGGATGAAACACCTCCCCAGACACACTGAGGATGAAACCCACCTCTCTTGACACACAAGAGATGAACACACCTCCCTAAGAATAGATCCAAGGGATGAATTTTCCCGTTTATAAGAACAGTAGAACATAATACACCTGATAATAGTGCTGGATAGAAAGCTTAAGCAGAAAGATCACCACTTCCAAAGACTTGATCAAACTTGAGAGAGCAAGAAAGCGGTTTTGAAAAACTAAGGCGCAAGAACACTTTGAATATTCGTGTTTAATCAGATGTGTTAAACCTAAGACATTCTCTTTCATTTTATAATTCGAAAATGCTCCAAAGTTTCCATTCTTAGGTTTATTTAGAATTGAATTCACAAAAATGACTCATTTAATCGATTATATAAAAAGCTTAATCGATTATATCATATTTGAAAACTGGAAAACTTATTTAGCCTGATATAATCAATTAGATTAAGGCCATAATCTATTATATTAACCCAGAATCAATATAATCGATTATCAAAAACACTTAATCGATTATTTAGTTCGTTAAACAATTTTAACTCAAGTTTTAAGTTAAATAATCGATTATCTACGTATCATAATCGATTAAAAGCGTAGAAAAACGTTTTTGCGAGAAAACAACTTGCTCTCTTGTTTGGGAAGGTCTTGAATGGGATTTATGACTTACTCTTTTCATCCAACACCCAAAACAGTACCTTCTACACTTGAAACTTCAGCTCTTGAGAAAATCTTCATCAATCTTCTCTCTTGAAAGCTTTAAACGCTCTTTATGCCTTTCCTTTTCTACCAAGCGACCTTCCTTTGTGAGATGGCACAAGTTTTTAATGTTGATTGAATCACTTTAAATCTTCATCATCAAAACTTTAAGACTTGATAAAAACTTTGGAAGACTTCATTAACACTTGGTCTTGAAAGATGATAACAATCTCCCCCTTTTTTATGATGATAAAAAGAAACATAGAGACTTGTGATTGATATCCTGAAAATCTTGAAAATAATGTATGGATATGTCCAACATAAAGATTAGTCCACAAAGGAAATAAAGTAGGCAGTCATATAGCATTTAATTTTTAATTTGAATTTTGAAAAAGATATTTCAAGGAAATTAATGACTGGAAATTATTTCTAAAAACTCCCCCTTAAACTTTGCTCTTAATGTTTAAGATATATTAGGCAATTATTTGAAATATTTTCTAATGCTCCCCCTGAAATTAATTTTCTTAAAAGCTAGAAATCTGGACAGATTATCAATCAAAACAAATCTTTTTCTCCCATTTTATTTTTATCATTTTCAAAAAGATTACATATTCAGAGAATAATACAGCAGAAGCAATTAAATACACAAAAAATATAGAGGGAAAATAAAATACAGCAGCTGAAAAAAAAAATTAAGTTAAGAGAATTAGTGAACTTGTAGCCTATTCAGTTTCTTCACTATCCTCTGCCTCTTCTTCATCTTCCTCATCATCCACTGCTCACTATTTGCCTCTTGAAGATCTAGCGTTATCTTCTTCTGGAGAGACATCTTCAATCTCCAGCTTCCTTTCCACTCTATAAACTCTCCTATTAAGCCTTGAGAGCCTAGAGCAAAGGTCATCATAATGAGTTGTTTGGAGACTCATCATGGTGTCCATCCTTGATAGAATATGTGCCTCCATTGATCCAGGTTGAGGTTGAGGTGGTGGTTCTTCATCTTCATCCATTTCAGCAGCTTCCTCATCTCTTTTCCTAAACCTGTTTCCTTGTTCTATAAGGCCCATGTGCCTTAGAACATTCTTCCCTATTTGGTTGTTGCTAAGCAAAATTTGCTTGTTTTCTCCTTCAAGATCTACACCTTTGTATTCTAAAATCTTTGATACGAACACAGCATAGGGTAAAGCAAAAGATGATAGTCTAATGGCTTTAAACATATTATCTAAAATAATAGAAGGCCAATCAATACTAACATTATTAAGAAAGCCATACATCAAGAGAATGTCTTCCTTAGTAAGTTGGGCATGATTGGTGCCTCTAGCAACAAGAATCCATACAATAACATAATGTAACATGCGCTCATTTGATTTAACATTACCAACTTTGTACAAGTTTTCCACTTGTAGATTTGGATCCTTGCAGAATTTCCAGAACTCCACCAGCTTGTTGAAGTCCTCAAAGCCATAAGTGATGTTTATGCCTCCTTGGGTGGATAATCCAGCAACATTATTCCACACCTCTTCATCAAGGTGAATTCGAACTCCTTTCACCTAGGTACTGGGACTAGCTGCCCTTGAAGTCAGATTCATGTAGAAAACTCTGACTAAGTCTGGATAATAGGCTCCTTCCATCTCAACAAAATTTTGCAATCCACTTGCAACTAAACAATCCTGAAAAGTGAAACCATGAGTTCTGAAAAAATGTCAAGATAAATATTTTGGGGTTAGAATCTTCCTGTCTTTCCATTTTTTGAGTAATTTTCAAAAAACCAGCTCTGAGGCCAATTGTTAAATAAAGACGACAGTGTAAAAACCAAGAGGGGAGGGGTGAATTGGATTTTTAATAAACTTTTTCCCTTTAAAATAAATTTCTAGATTTTTATGAATTGGAAATTTATTTTAAAGAGAAAAAGTTTATTAAAAATCCAATTCACCCCCTCTCTTGGTTTTTACACTGCCGTCTTTATTTAACAATTGGCCTCAAAGCTAGTTTTTTGAAAATTACTCAAAAACAAGATCCTTATGGCAGGAAAAAATCAATCTTTTGCTGAAGGTGCATCTATTCATAGACCACCACTCTTTACAGGTGAAAACTATCCTTTTTGGAAAAAGAGGATGGAGATTTTTCTTAGGTCTAATGATCAAGGTGTTTGGGATGCAATCGTAAATGGTCCATATATTCCTATGACTGTTGTTAATGATGTTCAGGTACCCAAAGTGAGAGCAAGTTGGACCAAGGATGAATATAATGAGTATCAATGCGATATAAGGGCATGTAATATGATATCATCTGCCTTAACTGTTGATGAGTTTTACAGGTTGTCGGATTGCACTACAGCAAATGAGATGTGGGACACTTTAGAAGTCACACATGAAGGAACGGAGGAGGTCAAGAGATCAAGGAAAAATACCTTGATACAAGAATACGAAATGTTCCGGATGAGCAAAGGGGAAACCATCTACGACGTTCAAAAGACATTTACTCACATTTTAAATCACCTCAAGGCATTAGGTAAGAAATTTGACACTGAGGAATTAAATGTGAAAGTTTTAAAATCTCTGGACAGGACATGGCAACCCAAAGTGACGGCTATCACAGAATCAAAGAACCTCACAAGCATGAATATGATAACTCTCTTCGGAAAGCTTAGAGAACACGAAATGGAGCTTGGACGTTTCAAAGGAGAAGAGGAAGACGTCAAGAGAAAAGGTGTTGCTCTTAAAGCGGAATCCTACAAGGATGAGAGTAGTGATTCAGATGATAATCTTGAATGCGGTGACATCAGCATGTTCGTCAAGAAATACAAAAAAGTTCATCAAGAACCAAAACAAAGGGAATTTCAAGAAAGGTAAGAAAACTGAAAATTTAAATTCTCTTGATAATTTTAAATGCTATGGTTGTGGTAAAAGGGGAAACTTGAAGTCGGATTGCCCCAACATCAAAAAGGATGAAGAAAAGGTCAAGAAATACAAAAAGCCTTTTTGACAAAAAGAAAAAGAAGGCATACATCGCTTGGGAAGATAATGAAATGAGTTCCTCTGAAAGTGCAAGTGAATCAGAAGAAGAAGCAAACATTTGTCTCATGGCGGATGATGATGCTGAATCCACATGTAGCAAGGTAAGTGATTTTGGTCTTCCAGATAATTATGATGAATTGCTTGAAGAGTTTCTAGATTTATGTGAAAAATCTGAAAAACTTTCTTCTTTTCATAATAAATTAAAAAATGACTACAAGAGTCTTGAAAAGAAAAATTCTGATTTGGAAGAAGAGAAAAAGGTTTTAAAAGAGGATTTGGAAAAAGAGAAAATTCCTTGCAAATCCAAAATAAAAATTCCTATTTGTGAAAATTGTAATGATCTTGCTAACAAAGTTTCTTATCTTGAAACATCTATTTCGAAAATTACAATGGGAAATAATAATTTGAATAATGTTTTGAATGTGCAAAAAGGTTTATATGAAAAAGAAGGACTTGGCTATAATTTCAAATATAATCATAAACCTACCAAAACTGTTTTTGTAAAAGGAGAATCATCAAATTCAAATAAGGTTTTTGAAAATAAAAATTTCTTTAATAAACAAAATGTTCCTATAAAGAAGTTTTATAAAAATGCATATAATTCAAGAAAAACAAATGTTCCTACATGTTTTTATTGCATGCATAAAGGTCATTCAGTGAATAAATGTAATATTAAACGTTTTAGTGTTCCTAATGGGAAATACAAATGGGTTCCCAAAGGAAAAACTATTTCTAACCCATGAGGACCCTAATAAGTGACTTTAGGGGAGCTAAATATTTTTGTTTATGATGCAGGTTGGTCCCAAGTCTAAAAAGTCATTGTGGTACCTTGATAGTGGTTGTTCAAGTCACATGACGGGTGATAAAAGCAAATTCAAAAGCTTCAAAAAGAAAGAGCAAGGTTTTGTAACCTACGGTGACAACAACAAGGGAAAAATCATTGGTAGTGGAATGATTGGAGAATCCTTAAAGATTCATGATGTTCTTCTTGTTGATGGGTTAAAGCACAATTTGCTAAGCATTAGTCAACTTTGTGATAAAGGTTTAAAGGTAACTTTTGATAGTGATCTTTGCAAAATTCATCACAAGGACTCAAATGAAATCGCCCTCATTGGTAAGAGACATAATAATATTTATTTGATTGATATTGATTGTGCATCTACATCTAGTAATTTATCTTGTTTAGTTGCGAAAGAAGAGGATCCATGGTTATGGCATAGAAGAGCTGCTCCCATTCATATGCCTCATCTAAGTAAACTCATATCTAAAGAGTTAGTAATTGGTTTGCCAAAACTAATTTTTGAAAAGAACAAAATATGTGCAGCATGTCAAGGAAGCAAACTAAAAATTCTTTTAAATCTAAAAATGTTGTTTCCACTTCTAAACATGGATTTATTTGGCCCTTCTAGAACAAAAAGTTTTGGTGGCAATTATTATGCTCTTGTGATTGTTGATGATTACTCTAGATATACTTGGACTCTTTTTCTTTCATCTAAAAGTGATGCTTTCAAAGAATTTAGAAAATTTACCAAGGTTATTCAAAATGAAAAGGATTTGAAAATCAAGTTTTTAAGAAGTGATCATGGCGTTGAATTTCAAAATGTTTCTTTTGAAAATTTTTGTGAAGAACAAGGTATTTCTCATAATTTTTCAGCACCAAGAACACCTCAACAAAATGGTGTAGTTGAAAAGAAAAAATAGATCTTTGGAAGAACTTGCAAGAACTATGTTGAATGAAACAAATTTACCTAAATATTTTTGGGCTGATGCCGTAAGCACCACTTGTTATGTTTTAAATAGAGTTTTAATAAGACCTATTTTGAAATTAACACCTTATGAGCTTTTCAAAGGAAGAAAACCAAATATTTCTCATTTCAGAATTTTTGGATGCAAATGTTTTGTTTTGAATAATGGAAAAGATAGCCTTGGGAAATTTGATGCTAAATCTGATGAAGCTACATTTTTAGGTTATTCTTTGCATAATAAAGCATATAGAGTTTTTAATAAAAGGACTTTAAATGTTGAAGAATCTATACATGTTGTCTTTGATGAATATCTAGACCTTGACGAAACCCCTCTTGAGTCAAAAAGATTCTTTGTAGATGATGAAGGAGAACATCAAGAAGAAACTCCTTTAGAAGAAGTTGTTGAAGAAATCAAATTGGATGAGAATCCTCCTCATGATGAAAGTCTACCAAAAGAATGGAGACCACCTAGAAACATATCTTTGGACAATGTCATTGGAGATATCTCACAAGGTGTAAGAACAAGGAGGAACATGAATAATTTCTGTATGAATGTTGCTTTTGTTTCACAGATTGAACCAAAGAATGTAGAAGAAGCTTTGACGGATGAACATTGGTGTATAGCAATGCAAGAAGAGCTAAATCAGTTTGAAAGAAATCAGGTATGGGATTTAATTCCTAAAACTAACAAAATGCAGGTTATAGGCACCAGATGGGCTTTTAGGAATAAGCTTGATGAAGATGGAAATATAACCAAGAACATAGCAAGGCTGGTTGTAAAAAGCTATAGACAAGAATAAGGCATAGACTATGATGAAACCTATGCTCCAGTAGCAAGACTTGAAGCTATCCGTTTGTTGCTAGCATATGCCTCCATTATGGGATTCAAATTGTTTCAAATGGATGTGAAAAGTGCTTTCCTAAACGGATACATCAAGGAAGAAGTCTATGTAGAACAACCTCCAGGCTTTGAAGATTTCAAAAATCCTAATCATGTCTACAAGTTGAAGAAAGCCTTGTATGGACTCAAACAAGCCCCAAGATCTTGGTATGAAAGGTTAAGTAATTTCTTGCTAGAAAATAATTTTAGAAGAGGTAAAGTTGATTCTACTCTTTTTATTAAGAAATCAAAGAAACATATTCTTATTGTTCAAGTTTATGTTGATGATATCATATTTGGATCAACTAATGATGATCTTTGCCAAGAGTTTGCTAGTAATATGCAGGGAGAGTTTGAAATGTCTATGATGGGAGAATTAAATTTCTTTCTTGGTTTTCAAATCAAACAATTGAAGAAAGGCATATTTATATGTCAAACAAAGTATTGCAACGAAATCTTAAAGAAATTTGAGATGGAAAGTTCCAAGGAAGCTGCAACTCCCATGGCTACATCTTGTTATCTAGATCAAGATTTAAGTGGTAAGGTTGTAGATCAAACAAGGTATCGAGGTATGATCGGATCATTGCTTTATCTTACTTGCAAGTAGACCGATATTATGCAAAGTGTGTGTGTTTGTGCTAGGTTTCAATCCAACCCTAGAGAATCACACCTAAAGGCTGTTAAGAGAATCCTTAAGTACCTTAGAGGAACAAATTCCTTTGGTTTATGGTACCCTTCAGGAGCCTCACCTAGTATCATAGGTTTTTCTGACTCAGATTATGGTGGCTGTAGAGTTGATAGGAAAAGTACTAGTGGTACATGTCATCTTTTAGGATGTTCTTTAGTATCATGGCATTCTAAGAAACAGGCTAGTGTTTCTCTTTCAACCATAGAGGCTTAGTATATAGCAGCAGGTAGTTGTTGTGCTCAAATACTGTGGATGAAGCAATAATTAGAAGATTTTGATATCTTTTTAGATCATATCCCTCTTAAGTGTGATAACACTAGTGCCATTAATTTGACTAGGAACCCTATCATGCATTCTAAGACAAAGCATATAGAACTTAGACATCATTTCATTAGAGATCATATAGCTAAAGGTGATTGCATTATAGAATATATAGATACCAAACATCAATTAGCTTATATCTTTACCAAACCTTTGCCTAGAGATAGATTTTATGAGCTTAGAAGAGATATAGGAATTGTTGATGATAAATTTGTTGATTAATTCATGTTTATTGTTGGTTTTGATGTTAATTATGTGTTTTACGAAAAATTTCATATTTAATCGACTTGTTTTCATGCGGTAATCGATTAAAAGCGTTGTTTTTAAAGATGTTTTAAAACATAATCGATTAAGTTCATAACATAATCGATTAAATCGCTGGGGAGCAATTTAATCGAT
Organism: Lablab purpureus; assembly: GCA_030347555.1. Taxonomy (NCBI): domain Eukaryota; kingdom Viridiplantae; phylum Streptophyta; class Magnoliopsida; order Fabales; family Fabaceae; genus Lablab; species Lablab purpureus. Next base: position 24,296,280 of record CM059263.1, read on the forward strand.
TAAGGAATGCACATAATCGATTAAATTTCTGGGTTTTCATTTTCTGGAAAAAATTTTAAGGCAAATAATCGATTACGTTCTTCACATAATCGATTAAATGCGACGTTCTGTGTTTTTCTGCACACTGTCTTTTTGAACGTTGGGCTTAATTTCATGTGGTTTTCAATCCTAACGGCTATATTGGAATCCTAACGGCTGTATTGGAATCCTAATGGCTCTATTTACATTAAATCAATGCTTTATGATCAGATTCTTTGCCTATAAATAGCCAGATTGAGAATTAAAATGCTACTTTCACTCTCTCTCACTCTTGCTGGTTTTCTGCTATTAATCCCTCTTTAGTGCGAGTTTCTGGTTCTGTGATTATTCTGTTTCTGTGTTATTTTGTTTCTGTGCTCTTTCTTTTGTCAATTCTATATACACATGGCTGATCAAAGGAGGAGAAAGATGCCCTCAAGGAGGAGAGGCAAAGAGCCCATGACATCCCAACGAGAAGAAAGGAGACCACCAACACTTGCTTGGATGGATTTCGATGAGGATATGCAGATTGGTTTCGTGAATAAATGGAAAGACAGGAAGATTCTAACCCCAAAATATTTATCTTGCCATTTTTTCAGAACTCATGGTTTCTCTTTTAAGGATTGTTTAGTTGCAAGTGGACTGCAAAAGTTTGTTGAAATGGAAGGAGCATATTATCCAGACTTAGTCAGAGTTTTCTACATGAATCAAGGTGAAAGGAGTTCGAATTCACCTTGATGAAGAGGTGTGGAATAATGTTGTTGGATTATCCACCCAAGGAGGCATAAACATCACTTATGGCTTTAAGGACTTCAACAAGCTGGTGGAGTTCCGGAAATTCTGCAAGGATCCAAATCTACAAGTGGAAAACTTGTACAAAGTTGTTAATGTTAAGTTAAATGAGCGCATGTTACATTATGTTATTGTATGGATTCTTGTTGCTAGAGGCACCAATCATGCCCAACTTACTAAGGAAGATATTCTCTTGATGTATGGCTTTCTTAATAATGCTAGTATTGATTGGCCTTCTATTATTTTAGATAATATGTTTAAAGCCATTAGGCTATCATCTTTTGCTTTACCCTATGTTGTGTTCATATCAAAGATTTTAGAATACAAAGGTGTAGATCTTGAAGGAGAAAACAAGCAAATTTTGCTTAGCAACAGCAAAATAGGGAAGAATGTTCTAAGGCACATGGGCCTTATAGAACAAGGAAACAGGTTCAGGCAAAGAGATGAGGAAGCTGCTGCAATGGTTGAAGATGAAGAACCACAACCTCAACCTCAACCTAGATCAATGGAGGCACATATTCTATCAAGGATGGACACCATGATGAGTCTTCAAACAACTCATTATGATGACCTTTGCTCTAGGCTCTCAAGGCATAATAGGAGAGTTTATAGAGTGGAAAGGAAGCTGGAGATTGAAGATGTCTCTCCAGAAGAGAATAATGCTAGATCTTCAAGAGGCAAACAGCCAGCAGTAGATGATGTGGAAGATGAAGAAGATGCAGAGGATAGTGAAGAAACTGAATAGGCTACAAGTTCACTAATTCTCTTAGCTTAATTTTATTTTTCCAGCTGCTGTATTTTATTTTTTCCCTCTATATTTTCTGTGTATTTAATTGCTTCTGCTATATTATTCTCTGAATATGTAATCTTTTTGAAAAAGATAAAAATAAAGGGGGAGAAAAAGATTTCTTTTGATTGATAATCTGTCCAGATTTCTAGCTTTTAAGAAAATTAATTTCAGGGGGAGCATTAGGAATATTTCAAATAATTGCCTAGTATATCTTAAACAATTAAGAGCAAAGTTTAAGGGGGAGTTTTTAGAAATAATTTCCAGTCATTAATTTCCTTGAAATCTCTTTTTCAAAATTCAAAGTGAAAATTTAAATGCTATATGACTGCCTATTTTATTTCCTTTGTGGACTAATTTTTATGATGGAGATATCCATACATTATTTTCAAGATTTTCAGGATATCAATCACAAGTCTCTATGTTTCTTTTTATCATCATCAAAAAGGGGGAGATTGTTAGCACATTTCAAGACCAAGTGTTAATGAAGTCTTCCAGAGTTTTAATGAAGTCTTAAAGTTTTGATGATGGAGATTTAAAGTAATTCAATCAATATTAAAGACTTGTGCCATCTCACAAAGGAAGGTTGCTTGGTAGAAAAGCAAAGGCATAAAGAGCGTTTAAAGCTTTCAAGAGAGAAGATTGATGAAGATTTTCTTAAGAGATGAAGATTCAAGTTTAGAAGGTTCTGTTTTGGGTGTTGGATGAAAAGAGTAAGTCATAAATCTCATTCAAGACCTTCCCAAACAAGAGAGCAAGTTGTTTTCTCGCAAAAACGTTTTTCTACGCTTTTAATCGATTATGATACATAGATAATCGATTATTTAACTTAAAATTTGAATTAAAAATGTTTAACGAACTAAATAATCGATTAAGTGTTTTTGATAATCGATTATATTGATTCTGGGTGAATATAATCGATTATGTGAAATCAATTTTGTGAAATCAATGCTAAATCAACCTAAGAATGGAAACTTTGGAGCATTTTCGAATTATAAGATGAAAGAGAATGTCTTAGGTTTAAACACATCCGAAAACAACGAATATTCAAAGTGTTCTTACGCCTTAGCTTTTCAAAACCGCTTTCTTGCTCTCTCAAGTTTGATCAAGTCTTTGGAAATGGTGATCTTTGTGCTTAAGCTTTCTATCCAGCACTATTTTCAGGTGTATTCTTTTACTGTTTTTATAAACGGGAAAATTCATCCCTTGGATCTGTTCTAAGGGAGGTGGGTTTCATCCTCAGTGTGTCTGGGGAGGTGTTTCATCCTTAGTGTGTCTAAGGAGGTGTTTCCTTTATCTTTATTTGTTATTGCATGAATTGGTGTTTGTAATTTCATTTAAAGATAGTGGGGTGATCATCACGCATTTGTGGTGGTTGGGAACTGGACGTAGGATTGGCTTAATCTGAACCAGTATAAATCTTTGTGTTCTTTCTCTTTCCCTATCTCTCTTTATTGTGGATCATATTAACAATTGCAACTCAATCTGCTTTAATCAAAGGTTAAGGAAAATCCGCATCCTAGTTTTTGAAAGTAATTCAAAAATCTGGAAATCTATTTTAGAGAGAAAAAGTTTATTAAAAATCCAATTCACCCCCCCTCTTGGTTTTTACACTGCCGTCTTTATTTAACATCTTGAAGTCACACACGAAGGAACGGAGGATGTCAAAAGATCAAGGAAAAACACCTAGATTCAAGAATATGAGATGTTCCGTATGAGCAAAGGGGAAACCATCTACGACGTTCAGAAAGGATTTACTCACATTGTAAATCACCTCAAGGCGTTAGGTAAGAAATTTGACACTAAGGAATTAAATGTGAAAATCTTAAAATCTTTGGACAGGACATGGCAACCCAAGGTGACGGCTATCACAGAATCCAACAATCTCACAAGCATGAAAATGACCACTCTCTTTGGAAAGTTTAGAGAACACGAAATTGAGCTGGGTCGCTTCAATAGTGAAGAAGAAGACGTTAAAAGGAGAAGTATTGCTTTAAAGGCTCAATCCATTAAAGAGGAGAGTAGTGATACTGATGATTCAGAAGATGATGATCTCAACAAATTTGTAAAGAAATACAAGAAGTTCATCAAGAAGAAAGGCAACCATAAGAAAGGTAAGAAATTTGAAAATTCAAATTCTAATGATAATTGTAAATGTTATGGTTGTGGCAAAAAGGGACACATGAGAGCAGATTGTCCAAATCCCAAGAAATCTAAAGAAAGGCAAGAAATTCTTCAAAAAGAAGAAGAAAGCATATATTGCTTGGGACGACAATGAAGTAAGTTCCTCTCAAAGTTCAAGTGAATCAGAAGAGGAAGTTAATATTTGTCTTATAGCAAATGATGTTGAATCCACATGCAGTGAGGTAAGTGATTCTGATCTTCCTAATAATTATGATGAATTGCTTGAAGAATTTCTTAGTCTTTGTGAAAAATCTGAAAAGGTTACATCTCTTCATAATAAATTAAAAAATGACTATAAGAGTCTTGAAAAGAAAATTATTGATTTGGAAGAAGAGAAAAAGGTTTTGAAAGATGATTTGGAAAAGGCAAAAATTCCTTGTAAATGCAAATAAAAAATTCCTATTTGTGAAAACTGCAAGGTTCTTGATAATAAAGTATCTTATCTTAAAACATCTCTTTCAAAAATTACCATGGGAAATAAAAATTTAAATAACATTTTAAATGTGCAAAAAGGCTTATATAAAAAAGCAGGACTTGGTTATAATTTCAGAATTAATCACCAACCTACCAAAACTGTTTTTGTGAAAGGTGAAACGTCTAACACAAAGAAGGTTTTTGAAAATATAAATTTCTCAAGAAAAACCAATGTTCCTACATGTTTTTAGTGTATGCATAAAGATCATACTATAAACAGATGCAATATTCGACGTTTTAGTGTTCCTAATGGGAAATACAAATGGGTTCCCAAAGGAAAAATTGTTTCTAACCCATGACGACCCTAATAAGTAATTTTTTTAGGGGACCAGGATATTTCTTGTTTGTGTTGTAGGCTGGTTCCAATTTCAAAAAGCCTCTTTGGTGTTATAACGGGTGTTCAAGCTTATGACAGGAGGCAAAAACATCAACGAGCTAACATATTTACCAAATCCTTATTCTGAGTAAGATTTTATGAGCTTAGAAGAGATCTAGGTATTGTTGATGATAAATCTGTTGATTGATTGATGTTTATTGATGTGTTTTGATGTTAATTATGTGTTTTTATGAAAATCTCGAATATAATCGCTTAGTTTTCGTATGGTAATCGATTAAAAGCACTGTTTGTGAAAATGTTTTAGCACATAATCGATTAAGCTCGTGTCCTGGAGCTGCAAGAAGCAAACATGTCTTGCTTTATCCACTACATAAGCAGAATACATAGTTGTTGGAAGTACATGTGCTCAAATCATTTGGCTCAAGCAGCAGTTGCAACATTATGGTGTTAATCTTCGTCAGGTACCTTTGATGTGTGATAATACAAGTGCTATTAATCTAGCTAAAAATCATGTACAACATTAAAAATCTAAACATATTGAAATTAGGCACCATTTTATAAGAAACCATATTTTAAAAGGTGATTGTGAAATTAAGTTCATTGATATTAACAATCAATTGGCTAATTTTTTTACTAATCCTTTGTCCAGAGACAAATTTAATTTTCTAGGAACTCCTTTAGGAATTCTTGATGTTTCAAACATTGTATAATCTTCATTACTCTATGTTCTGTGATTTTTAGTTTGTTATTTCGTGCTCTCAGTATGTTAAATTTGTTTGATTACTTATTGTTATCAGTTTTTAATCTATTCTTTTATCGACATAATGTGTTGAAATTCCTGTACTGTCAGTTTTAAGTTTCATTTTAATATCTTTTATTGCACAGTAAATGAACTTTTTACCACTGTCAATGTCTACTACAAACTGCGCACGTATTTAATTTCTATTGGATAAATGTTGTATTGCAATTGTTGACTGAATTAATTGCTTTTTGACCAATTTGGTTGAAATTCAAAATATTTATCTTTTCTTAAGTTCTAATTTTCAATGGGCTCTAAGTCTCATAACATGTTGTTTTTATCTGCATCATTCAATCGATTCATTGCATTTCACATCAATTGCATTTGTTAGGTGATTGAGTCTCTAAATGCATTTAATATTTCCTTTATTCATCACATGCATATAACCCATTAAATAGGGTTTTTATTTCATACCTTGTTTTTCATTCTCATTCATTCATGCTATTGCACTCTCATTCTACAAAAAACTGTGCTACTATGTCTTCCTCTCAAACTCCACCATGAAAAAGGGTTAAAACGTTTGGTGTTGGGAGTACAAAAAATGCTTCTTGTGGTGAATCTTCTAAGAAAGGGAAAGGCTCTACTTCAATTGATGCTGCTAGTCAGCTTGAAACTTGGTTCAACAGAAATGAAGAGAAGATGTAGTTGTACTTGAAGGAAATGACTGTTAAATAAAGACAGCAGTGTAAAAACCAAGAGGGGGTGAATTGGATTTTTAATAAACTTTTCTCTTTTAAATAAATTTCTAGATTTTGAAATTCTTTCAAAAACTAGGATGCGGATTTTTCTTAATCTTTGATTAATGCGGTTTGAATTTGCAATTGTTAATATGATCCACAATAAAAAGAGATAGGGAAAGAGAAAGAACATAGAGATTTATACTGGTTCGGATTAAGCCAATCCTACGTCCAGTTCCCAACCGCCACAAATGCGTGATGATCACTCCACTATCTTTAAATGAAATTACAGACACCAATTCATGCAATAACAAATAAAGATAAAGGAAACACCTCCTTAGACACACTAAGGATGAAAGACCTCCCCAGACACACTGAGGATGAAACCCACCTCTCTTGACACACAAGAGATGAACACACCTCCCCTAGAACCAATCCAAGGGATGAATTTTCCCGTTTATAAAAACAGTAAAAGAATACACCTGATAATAGTGCTGGATAGAAAGCTTAAGCACAATGATCATCACTTCCAAAGACTTGATCAAATCGAAGAGAGCGAGAAAGCGGTTTTGAAAAGCTAAGGCGCGAAACACTTTGAATATTTTGTGTTTAATCAGATGTGTTAAACTTAAGACATTCTCTTTCATTTTATAATTCGAAAATGCTCCAAAGTTTCCATTCTTAGGTTGATTTGGTATTGATTTCGCAAAAATGACTCATTTAATCGATTATATTAAAAGCTTAATCGATTATATCATGTTTAAAAACTGGAAAACTCAATTCGTCTTATATAATCGATTAGATTAAGGCCATAATCGATTATATTAACCCAGAATCAATATAATCGATTATCAAAAACACTTAATCGATTATTTAGTTCGTTAAACATTTTTAATTCAAATTTTAAGTTAAATAATCGATTATCTACATATCATAATCGATTAAAAGCGTAGAAAAATGTTTTTGTGAGAAAACACCTTGCTCTCTTGTTTGGGAAGGTCTTGAATGGGATTTATGACTTACTCTTTTTATTCAACACCCAAAACAAAACCTTCTACTCTTGATCCTTCAGCTCTTGAGAAAATCTTCATCAATCTTCTCTCTTGAAAACTTTGAATGCTCTTTATGCCTTTCCTTTTCTACCAAGCAGCCTTCCTTTGTGAGATGGCACAAGTCTTTAATGTTGATTGAATCATTCTAAATCTTCATCATCAAAACTTTGAGACTTCATTAAAATTCTGGAGAACTTCATTTACTCTTGGTCTTGAAATATGCCAACAATGACCTAAAAGCACGTTAATATTCCTAAATGCTGAAGTTTTCATGGCTAAAAGAAGAAAAATTTGAAGGTTTGAGGAAACTGCTGAAGCATCAACATTTACAAACTTTCCTGGAGTTGAATGGATCTATCTATCCAGATTTGGTAAAGGTATTTTACACAAATCTTGACTTTGATGGTGTGGTTCTGAAATTTGAAGTGAAGAGAGTGAAAATTGAATTTTCTCCAACACATTGGAAACAAATTGCTTGGCTGAAAAATGAGGGTATTATAGTTGGGAAAGGAAATATAGGGGCTGCTGAAAACTTTAATAAAATTCAGTTTTACAAAAGCTGTTTAAGGAATTCATCTTCAATTGTAAAGAGTCGTCATGCTAGGGATATGAAGAGGAAAGACTTCTAGCTTTTATCTTAGCATGGCAGATCACTCCTAGGGGGAGTAACCATGCTCTGCTGACAGAGGATGACTTAGTGTTGGTGTACTACATTGCAAATAGGCTAAAAATTAATTGGATTCATGTGCTGAAGAAACATATGCAAAAGTTTGAAAGACTTCCAAATTATAGATTTCCTTATGTTGCTTTTGGTTCCAAGGAGACTAGCTCACTTTGGTGTTGATTTGGATAATGAGCTTTTTGAATTTGTTAAGAGTACAAATGAAATCTCAAATTCCACACTTCAAAAGATGGGATTCACAAAGGTAAATGACAAATGGTCCTATAATGGTGGAGATGGTGAATTTGGAGCTAATGGGACTGATATAAGCAACACAGATGCTGCTACAGAACCTGGAAACAATGCATTGATTCCATACATACCTCCTGTAGATCGTGGCATCCCACTATCACCATTTGGAAAGATGCTACTAACTCAAATGGATAAGTTGTCATAGGACCAGAAAATGCACCATGAATTATGTGTAGCAAGGTTTCAGTATATTGATTTTCAGCTTAAGGAATTATATAAGCAGATGGGGTCCTTCAATGTTCGTGAAGATGATGCATGAGCATAATGCATTTCATTCATCTAGATTGCATTTTCCTTTTGTTTCATTTTGGATTTTTTTAGAACAGTTTTAATTTGGTGTTGTACTGAACATTTTAATATGTTACTTTGTGTTTTAGTCTGTTATTACTATGATACTATTGCTACTGTTGTTGTACAACATAATTTTAAACTGCTATATTTTGCTCTGATAACTATGCGAATTGTTTTGTTTTGGTATTCTCTTCTTCCAATTGATCAAGTCAAAGGGAGAGAATATTTGTGTGACATTACCAATGTTATAGTGTTGTTGCAGGGGCTTATTTTTGTGACATTATCACTGAAACTGTGTTGTAGGGTTGATTTTTGTTTATTGTTATTGTGTTATTAAAGGGCTATTATGCCTTAGTATATCATTGTTATTGCAAGGTTGTTGTATACTACAATTTATGTTTGTATGATGCTGCAATATGCAGTTTCTAGTATCTTATGCTATAAAATGATATTTTATTGTATGTAGATGTCTTGGCTTGTTTTCTTTTCGATTTTGCTTCAGGCTCTACATTGGTTGGCATCCTAGAGGGATGTATTTAGTTGCCTTCATCAAATAGGGAGAGATTGATGAGAATGAAGCTTTTTCTTTTATTAAAGCTTTGAAGATTTGATGAAGTCAACCTCATTGTAGCCTATGAAGATCTTGTGCAGTTGTAATTTTGTGTTTCTAGATAGCCTTGTAAGCATCTCTCACTTAGTCATTTATATGATCATTTTGGAAATTATCTTGATCATCTACATGTTTTTAATAGATTAAGAGATTGTGTTAATATGTTAAAATGCTTCTAAAGTATTAAAATTAAGTCCAATTCAAATTTTAATTAGTTATAGCATCAGTTTAATGTGTTAAAAGTGCTTAAGATCTCAAATATTTTTAGGACAAGTTTATTAATCTATTGAGATTATTTTTCAATAGATTAATTGCCTTTGGCTCAGTTGTTATACACTTTGGATAAATTTTATTTTATTAAAAATTTGATCTGGTCTATTAATTTTATTATTTAGTAAAATTAACAGATTAAGTCGAGTTTTTAATAGGTTAAAACTGTTAGTTTTTATGAAAACCACTCTATATAAATTATTTTAATTATGAAATTAAAACAAACTTTTAAATATCTTTTTGAAATGCGAATTGAGATAGAACATTTTTTAGCAAGAAGATCTTTGTGGACTATCCAAGAATTGGATCGTGATCATTGAATTTTATTTTTGAGAAGTTGCATAGGAGATCACCCTTCAATTTTTAGAATTTGTCTTTGCTTGTAAACATAGTAGGTGATCTCGTTTCTTGAATTGTATTTTTTGTTTGTTTCTGTATTAGTGTTATTCAGGGGTAGTGTAGTGGGGTTCTACAGTGGTTGGGTACAAGTCTTGTAGGGTTAAAGATTTGTGTTCTTGGTGGTTCTTAAACTTACTAGGGTTGTAAGTGTTTGTAAGGTCAAATTTTCTTATTAGTGAAATTTTATTTGTAGTTGGGTAACTGGATGTAGCTCTTGCAAAAGAGTGACCAATATAAATCATCTGTGCACTTCTTTATTTTCTGTTATGCACTTTATTGATTTTTGGTTTTTGTAATCTGCATCTTAATTCACTCAATTAAATCTGGGAACAAAAAATCAATGGATTAAATCACGTTTTTAACAAACTAATTTTTTGAAAGATATATTCACCCCCTCTAGATCTTGTTTCTGCATTTATCAATGGAGACTCAAAATAACGTTTGTGTAATTAAAAATAACGTTTGTGTAATTCAAAATAGAATAGGCTCGGGGAGCCACACAATACATTGTGGGCGTGGGGCTTAGTATGAAATTTAGGCTAGCAAGCATTAATGTTGACCATCTTAATGATCATGAAAACAAGAACAAAAATAATAGTGAGTGTCTTAATTAGAAAATATGGAGTGTGGGAGTGTTGATAAGTAATTATAAAGTTTATTTAAACAAGTAATGTATGATTCTCAATCAATACATGATATGTGTTGCACAAAGGACACATGAAATGTGATAAATGAAGCAGAAAAGATGCATGAATGCTTAATAATGCATGGCGTGCAACTCTTTTTTTAATTTTAATTAAATTTCTTTTAATGAACACATTTAGTGTACATTTTGCAACCTTTAACCCTTTTGGCTTTCAAGTGCATCAAGACTCATTGAGGGAATTTATTTCTCTTTAAATTATATTTCCTTTCAAAGCATGATGAAGACCTCTTCAAATTTATTTATCTTTGCTTCATACCTTAGGCTCAATTGGGTTGATCCCATCCATACACCACATACACCACATTGTGAATGACCATGGTGCAACTAAGATATTCAAAGATTAGTAGTGCATGATTATCCGCGTATGTCTAAAACTTGTGCGTCATTTTCTCTCATAATTAAAAACAATAGGTTCTGATAAGAAAATAAACTTCCATGGTTTACTAGTAAACCCTTAAGATCTTTCTCGCCATTACATGTGTTCTAAATGAGACCTGTGAACTTCTTCCATTATCTTTATAATGATGAATAAATAATGATGAATCTATATAAACTTCTAAAACCTTGGACTTGAATTCAAGGGCTACTAGGATTCCAATTGCACACATTTTATATTTTGCCATGTTATTTGTATAATCAAAACCTAGCCTTGTGGTAAATGGAATAAGTTTATTCTCAGGGGAAATCAATACTACACAAATTTTGTGTCGCAGTGCATTAGAAGATCTATCAAACAACACAATTCACTTTTCCTTATTCATTGATTCTTCATCCTAAAAAACTGTCAATATGTCTTTATCGTAGAATTCATATTTCATTTATTGGAAATCTTCAATAAGATTATGAGCCAAGTATTATGATAATATACTACCTTTGATAGCCTTCTCAATTACAAACAATATGATATTATAATAGAAGTACCTACCAAAGAGCAATTTGGCCAATGAGAGCTGGTTTCTCAAATATGTATTTGACTCATGCCAAGGCACAACATGTTCATTCCAACAAAGAGTACCCCATTATACAATTTTTGTTAAACAATAAATGACACATTGTAATAACCTCTATCCCTCATCATATATCACGAGAATAAAAGTAACACATCCCATAAAGTCTAAGTAACCTCATAATTAATAAAATCTATAATACTAGTGTACACAGGATAAAAGATTCACATTCACTAATAACATTACATAATGTAAAATAAATCAATTAAAGTCTTAATTAAAAGTAAATAAACAAAAGCTAGGTTCTAATTTTCTAGTCTTATCCCGGTATCACACATCCTATCAGAGCAGTCCTATAACTAAACTTCACCATTAAACATTACAACATCAAATTAGGTATCACTGCAATACAAAAGGAAAACCAAGACAAAGAAACAAAGGGAGTGAGAAATATCTCACTCTGGTTGTGGTGTAAAGACACAACAAAATAGTTTCAGACACAACAAACAATTAATAAATACTTAATCATATCCAAACATGAGAAACAAGTTAATTTAACCTCAACAAGAATTATCCATAAGCTCAAAATTTCCATATCACAATCGCACTGTATGAATGTTCACATAAGTGCAAAAACTTATACACTCATACACCTTTCCCATCACATAAGTTCATTTATTTTTTTTATTTTGAAAAGAAATACTTATCAATTAAATTGTTTATAACCCATATTTATAATTAAAGTTTAATTATCATACATTCACAATTATTTATTTTTGTAATATCTTCTGTCCATATATATATATATATAAAGTATTATTTGAATTAATACTACAAAGAGACTAAAACAAAATCAAATCACATGACATACAATAAGAATCCTAAGTATGTCGCAACGTCGCAACACTACACTTAAACAAAAGACAAAAAAAATACTTTTTGTTTTTGTTGACATATTTCAAGCATGAGTAAAAAGTTACTCAGAAAGTTTTGGTGAAGATTTAATCTCAACTAAATCATGAAGATTGAAGTTTTGATGATGAAGATATAAAGTTTTATTTCAACATTAAAGACTTAATTTACCTTACAAAGGAAGGTTGCTTCATGGAAATAAAGGCAAGATATAAAGGAGTATAAATGCTTTCAAGAAAGAAGATTGTTGAAGATTCTCTCAAGTGCTGAAGATACAAGTTTAAAAGTTTCAGTTTTGGGTGATGGATAAAAAGAGTAAGTCATAAATCCCATTCAAGACCATTTCAAACTTGAGAGCAAGTCATATTTTTGCAAAAACCTTTTTCTACGTTTTTAATCGATTAGGAATCGAAATAAAATCGATTATATAACTTAAAATTTGAATTAAAAGAGTTTAACGAACAAAATAATTAATTAAGTGTTTTTGATAATCGATTATATTGCTTCTAGGTTTCATACAATCAATTATGGCCTTAATCTAATCGATTATATCAGGAAAAATATGTTTTCCAGTTTCACTCTGATATAATCGATTACATTATTTATATAATCAATTAAATACGACGATTTTGCAAATTCAATGTTGAACCAACCTAAGAATGGAAACTTTGAGCTGATTTCAAATTATAAAATGAAAGGCAACCTCTTAGGTTAAACACATCTGATTAAACACAAAATTAGAGTGTTCTCGCTAAAGTTTTTCAAAACCGCTTTCTTGTTCTCTCAAGGTTGATCTAAGTTCTTGGAAGTGGTGATTGCATTGTGCTTAAGCTTTCATATCTAGCACTCATAAGGTGTTTTCTTTACTGTTTATTGATTGTTGTAATTCATCCCTTGGATCTGTTGTAAAGGGAGGTGTGTTCATCTCTTGTGTGTCAAGAGAGGTGGGGATCATCCTTACTGTGTCTAAGGAGGTGTTTCTGTTTATCTTTAATTGTTTTTATGTTGTGTCACTGATTAGTGTTTGTAATTACTTTTAAAGATAGTGGGGTGATCATCACGTGTTTGTGGTGATTGGGAACAGGACGTAGGATTGGCTAAATCTGAACCAGTATAAATCTTTGTGTTCTATCTCTCTTTCCCTCTCCCTTTATTTTCTTGTGGATCATATTACCAATTGTTATTCAAACTGCTCTTATCAAAGGTTAAGGAAAATCCGAATCTTGATTATAGAAGTATTATCTAGAATCTGGAAAATTATTTTGAATAAGGAAAAAGTCTTTTAAAAATCCAATTCAACCCCACTCTTGATTTTTACACTGTCATTATTTCTAACAGTTTTGTCTTTGAAAATCATTTTTCTTAATTTGGATTATATACATTAGAGTTACCTTATTACTATTTCACTTTTAATATGGTAAAATTAATTCTCTTAAAGAAACAATTTTTTCACACATTAAACTTATACCAGAACTTTTATACAAGAGAAATTAAACATGTATCACTGAAAGCAATCAAGTATTGGTGCTCGTGTGTGTATATATATCACCTTTGACTTATTCCCTTCTTAGGGTATCATAAGAATCTTTGACTTATCCTTTAATTCATATCATAAAGAGCGTACAAGAATAATTAGGAACCAAACAGAGATGAAAGAGGAAAACCCCTCTTTCAAGAACACACCTAAAATAAGGAATTGGGGTCAAACAATCAAAATATTATCAAATTAATAAATTACACATATTATTCTTCAATTCACTTCATAAAAAGCATACAAGAGTAATTAGGAATCAAACAGAGTGAAATAAAAAAACCCTTCTTTTACACCTGAAATAAGGACAGGGGCTAATTCCACTACCCAATAGATATCACATACCTAAAGCAAGTTCTCACTTATTCTTTAGAGAAAAGGTACGTAAAATAGGGTAAAAAAATTGTGTAAAATAAGCAAGAGTATGTTTTACGTATTTTAAAGAAAAGAAACCACCAATAACATCCTCTAATTAAACAATTAAATTAAAATAATTATATTAATTACATTAAAAATCTTGAAAAGTCCTCAAAACATTTAATTAATCTAAAACAATATTGGGTTGTTTCCCGAGTACACATCTCATGGATTCATCAAGCATAATATGGCACATGATGAAAGGTCTCCCTTGCATTGAAAGTACTAAGACCATAGGTGCTTGCAAATACTATTTGATATGCTGAAAGTCTTTTTGGAAGTCTTCATTCCATTAATTGTTTGATTCTTCCACGGTAGTTTAAAGATTGACTACAAGTAGCAGTTAACTAGATAAAAACCTAACTTTGTAATTTAAACTTCTCAAGAAACAATAAACCACCTTTTTATACTAGCTAGGGGTTGTCATTTCAACAATAGCTTGTACTATGTCAAGATCAACTTCTAAGCCTTTTTCACTACAACAAATCCCAACAATTTTTCTAACTTTACTCCGAAAGCATATTTAGCTAGGTTCAAAGGAAGTTTATACTTCCTCAGGTGATCAAATAACTTCTGTAAATTGGCGATATGTTCTTTCCTTGTCTTTGATTTGATTATCATACCGTTAACATACACCTCAATCTCTTTATGCATCAGTCATGGAACAATGTTACTATCATCGTTTGATATTTTGCCCTAACATTTTTCAATCCAAATGACATTACTTTGTAGCAAAATGTTCCTCATGGTGTAATGAATATGATTTATTCAATGTCTTTTGGTGTCATCTTAACTTGATTGTACCTAGAACTCATCCATGAAGGAGAAGAATGATGGTTTACCGTATTATCGACCAACACATCTATGTGAGGTAAAAGGAAATCATCATTGGGGTTATCCCTATTTAGTTCCCGATAATCAACACATCCTTACTCTTTCTTCTTTCTTTGGAACATGCACTATATTGGAAACCAATTGGGGAACTTAACCACTACCAAGAATCCTATGTCAATTTCTTTCTTTACCTCTTCTATAATCTTTAATGACATTTATAGCTTCATTTGCCTTAATTTTTGCTTTGCTAGTGGATATTTTGACTTTAAGGGTAACTGGTGGTCAACTATGCTAGGGTCTATGTTAGGCATATCTTGATATAACCATGAAAAAATGCCAACATACTCATAGAAAATCTTAACCAACTAAATCCCTTTCACTCTCCTCTATAGTAGTGTCGACATTGACTTCCTTCTTATCACTTTTGTTTCCCATATTCATCATTTCAACCTCTTCCTCATGAGGCATAATTACTTGATCCTCCTACTCCACCAACCTTTTCAACTTGATGGGTGCTTCTAAATCATCATCACCTCATCGAATTCATAAATAGTATGATCAAAATTATAGCATGAGATAGTAACATTATTATTTAGAATGTGGTTATTTTCAAATTTGTAATTTGGTACTAACATGGAATATATGAAAAGAGAATATAAGGAAATGTTACAATTGGGAAAATAAAAGGAAGAATGGATAAGAAACAAAATGAATAATTAGAAAGTTGCAGAGTGTGTTTCATTCATCAGTCATACCAAAAAAGTAACATGCAAGCCCACTTTAAAAAACATAAATGTTGAGTATAATTTAAGAGTTTACATTATAATTACTTTGAAGGTGGATTAAAAACCATTGAAAATTTGATAATCTTCCAATTATGAAGCTTTTCGCAATAGTTGCAAGGGTACTCCAAGTTGGTACAACTATCATCATCTTAACTTTCTTTAGTCATAGCCACGTGATTGGTATGCTCTAGTCCTCCACTTTGAAAACTTCGATAAAGGTCATAAATAGAAATTTTCTTGATTTTCAGCTCTCAACAAGCCAACCTTCTCTTTTGCTATCCTTCATTTTCCAATTTTAGTGATTTTATAGCCTATACCACACTAAGTTTTATTTTTTGATAGCTCCAACAACTTGATAACTCCATTTAGGCTTTTTCCTAATTCATTACCTGGACGATATCCTCCATTCAACATGACTTTTGTTGCCACAACTACTACTCTTGAGAGTTTTGAACCCCTGGTTAGGGGCTAACTAAGAAGTATCCATTACTTCCAAGGACTGAAAAGATGTTTAGGGTTTTTTCAGTTGCTTCATCTAATTTATTATTCAAAGTGGCTTTCATAACTTCTACTAAACTTTTACTCTTTATAAATGTATTTATATTTGAGTATATGTGTGCACTAGAAACAACAAGAGACATTATTAAGATGAATTAGAAAGAAACAAAATAAAGGGATCATTTATACACATTCATATTATAAAGAGTGGGCTAAGTGCTTAGTAGACTCGTTGGATGATTCTAACTCATGTCTTATAAAAGAAAAGAAGTGAACTTAAAGTATTCTAGAAGCTTATATGCCCTACCAAAGAACATTGCTATCTCTATTGTTCCATCCTGTGTATGACAATATGAGTTTACCACCATCATAGATAAAATAGCAATGATTCCTTTGAGAAAAGTTACAGAGGAGCTATGGTGATGGAAGGTGACTATCGTCGAAGCAACCATGGTTAGGGAAATCACCAGGGTGATGGAGGAGAGAAAGGAATGGGTGGAAGGATAAGTTGTGTCATTATTGTAGGGGAGACTAGAGAATGTGTGGGAATGAGAAAGACCTAGGGTAAGAGTGGTGATTGTGATTATCGGAAACACTTCTAAAGGGTTTCTAATTGACTTTCAACAATGCTAGAAGTTGTTTCCCGTAAAAGGTATTTTTATTCTCATATCTTATTTCTTTTGCTTCTTTTCGTTATATGAGCTAAACACTATAAATACAACATTATGCATATGAAATCAAAAATGGGATTAGAGGATAATAAATAATTGTCACACTTGGTGAAGAAAACAGTTTGACTTGAATATTGGAATTCCATGGTTTTTGTTTATTTGTTCTACTTTGGCTTGAAAACTAGAATTGTTTGTTATTGTGGTTTAGATGTTCATTTTGTTTTCTATTTTTTTTATAATTTTGGCAAAAAAATTCTAACCCCTAATCAATCTAAATCTCTTAAAGTTCTTTGAATATGCAATTAATGACAAGTTCAAACATTTTAAACAATCTTATACAATTTTTAGGAGATTTTTTGTTCGTTCTAGCTATTTTGAAAATGACTTATAGTTCGTGTTCTAGCTCTATGAAGAGTGCCTATAACTCTCTAAAGGGTGGTTCTAGCTCTTTGATGGTGCAACTTTAACTCTCTAATGGTGGCTTTAGCTCTGATGGTGTCTCTAACTCTCTTTTGGTGGTTCTAGTTCTCTAATGGTGGTGACTATAGTTTTATAATGAGGAGTCTAGCTTGATGGCGACTTTAGCTTTCTGATGGTGGCTTTAGTTTATAGTGGTTCTAACTCTATGATGTTGGTGACTATACCTTTATGTTAGTAGTTAGTTATTGCTTGAGGATGATTTTGCATTTAAGGGATTACACAAAATATTATGATAAAAGTATTAGGCAGCAAACAAAGTTACAAAATCGCTTTAAGATGATAACTTTAACCAAAAGAAGCACTACCAAATGCTTTTTTTTTGTTCTTAAAGTTTTTCTTGAAGTTATAGATCATTTGATAGCAAGTGCTAAAGTATCTCAGATTATATACTCTGTTAGTTTGTAATATTTTAGTTGTAATATTTGTTTTGATGAGCTTGGTAACAACTTTATGTTATGTGTTGCATGCATCTGTTATGCACAGCTAACATCTTTTATGCACCGCTCCCTTCTATTAGCATCTGCTATGAAAATGTATTTTGTGAACTGTTTAAGATTAAGATGATTTAATTTCTCTTATATTCTCTTTATGCGTATATATATTTTTTCTTTCTGTGTATATCTATTTCTATTACTATAAGTATAATAGTTAAACTTAAGAAAACACAATGGAGCAATTTAATTAATTAATTCAAGTTTTAATTGATGAAATGAACCATATTTATGCTTTAATTAATTATTTCAAGTTTTTATTCTTGATTTCTTTTAAAAGATTTTAGAAAATATGTTTAGGTTCTAATTAAGATTTATGATAAATGAAAGAAAATTTGAACTTAATCTAGTCTAAATACATTATACAAGCTCATTTATAGATAGCAACTTTAAATACCTAATACATTTGATTTATAATCAAAATTTTATTAATTAAAGTTTTCAAACATCAAAATTTTTTATCAACAAAAAGCTATTTTTAAGTTAAAGTTACAAAGAAAAAATTATCAATAAAATTGAAGTTTATTTTGTGAATTTTCATTTTTTTCTAACTTAAAAACACATTATAGATATTTGGTTAAATGTTTAAAATCTTTGATTTTGTTTAAAAATAGTTATCGTATGAATAAAAATTGTGGATGGAATAAATTTGGTTCTTCTTGAAACTATAAAAGTTTCAATTTAATCTTAAAATTTTAAAAAATTAAAATAAAGTTCTCGAATGTAATTTTCACCTATCATATCAATTTATTTTTCACACATATTATTAAAAGGAAATTTAGATAATATGTTATTATTAAAAATTAATTTAGTCCATATATATATATAATATCACTAAATTACATTTGAATAATATTATATAGAGATCTATTTGAAACAAATGATAAATATAAAAGATAAAGTTGCTTTCAAGGACCTTTTATTTATTTATTAAACTATATGTAACAACCTAAATACTTAACACTGATAACCTAATTGACTAGATTCTTGTATTGATTGTATGTTAACTCACTAATAATAGAACCATAATTAAAAAAAAATGCATGAGTCTAATAATTCAAAATAAGTTGAGTTCTAAATTAGGTAGGTTGGTAACCTAATTAAATTAAACCACTTTAGTGAAACCTAGACCAACCTCTCCTTTAATCAAGTGGACTCTCTTAAGCCCAACAAAGCACAAAATTTATAAGTGACACCCCACACTTGGTTGGATATCAACCTAGCCCAAAAATAAGGGTCCAAAAGCCCTAAAAAGTTGAAACAACAACATTTTATCTCTACTCCTTGCATAAGTCCAAAAATTCTCTTTACCATACTTTTCCTTCACACCAAGTTTCTCTCTTTTCTCTCTTTCTTGAACAAGAACCTTGAGCACTCAAGGAGAGATCATCCTTCACCTCTTATCCCCAAAGAACACCTTCGTCTAAGACACTAAAGAATTGAGGAGTCTTTCCTTCTCTTTATTTTGATATTTCTTGACCAAATGAGACTTTCTTCTTTTCCATTCTTTTCCTATTATTCCTTTATGATGTTCATGTCATATTTATATGATTTGGTTCAATAAAAATTCATTCTTGGGACTCTTTTGCTGCACCTTCAACTCAAGCTTTGGTTTGGTTGGAGGGAAGTTTTATTGTCTAAGAAACTTAATAAAACTTGACCTACTAAGTAGTGTCTTAACGAGACCCTTAAATACCCTAAGACCCTTGCAAATGGTGGAGCTTTGGAGCTAGACAATATGAGACTTGGACTTAAATCATATAAATTTGAAAGTGGAATAAAAAAAAATAGCACAAGAGAAAAGATGACAACTTTGTTATGTTTTACATTTTAATGACGGTTTATGTTTGAGTCTATATTTAATTTCATTGCTTTTGTTCTCAGTTTGAAAATAAAGATGAAAGCTTTATTAGTTAAGAATCCATAGAAACAGGAAACACTCAAAAATATTTTGAAATGACAAAGTTACAAGCTTTTTGTTAAATAAAGATGGCAGTGTAAAAACCAAGAGGGGGGGTAAATTGGATTTTTAATAAACTTTTTCCCTTTAAACTAAATTTCCAGATTTTGAATAATTTTCAAAAACTAGGATGCAGATATTTCTTAACCTTTGATTAGTGCAGTTTGAGTTGCAATTGTTAATATGATCCACAATAAAAAGAGATAGGGAAAGAGAAAGAACACAGATTTATACTGGTTTGGATTAAGCCAATCCTACGTCCAGTTCCCAATCACCAGAAATGCGTGATGATCACCCCACTATCTTTAATTGAAATTACAAACACCAATTCATGCAATAACAAATAAAGATAAAGGAAAACACCTCCTTAGACACACTAAGGATGAAACACCTCCCCAGACACACTGAGGATGATTCCCACCTCTCTTGACACACAAGAGATGAACACACCTCCCTTAGAACAGATCCAAGGGATGAATTTTCCCGTTTATAAAAATAGTAAAAAGAATACACCTAATATAGTGTTGGATAGAAAGCTTAAGCACAACGATCATCACTTCCAAAGACTTGATCAAACTTGAGAGAGCAAGAAAGCGGTTTTGAAAAGCTAAGGCTCAAGAACACTTTTAATATTGTGTTGTTTTCAGATGTATTGAACCTAAGACATTCTCTTTCATTTTATAATTCAAAAATGCTCCAAAGTTTCCATTCTTAGGTTGATTTGGCATTGAATTCACAAAAACGTCTCATTTAATCGATTATCTAAAAAGCTTAATCGATTATATCATATTTAAAAACTGGAAAACTTATTTCGCCTGATATAATCGATTAGATTAAGGCCATAATTGATTATATTAACCCAGAATCAATATAATCGATTATCAAAAACACTTAATCGATTATTTAGTTCGTTAAACAATTTTGATTCAAACTTTAAGTGAGATAATCGATTATCTATGTATCATAATCGATTAAAAGCGTAGAAAAACGTTTTTGCGAGAAAACAACTTGCTCTCTTGTTTGAAAAGGTCTTGAATGGGATTTATGACTTACTCTTTTCATCCATCACCCAAAACAGAACCTTCTAAACTTGAAACTTCAGCTCTTGAGAAAATATTCATCAATCTTCTCTCTTGAAAGCTTTAAACACTCTTTATGCCTTTCCTTTTCCATCTAGCAACCTTCCTTTGTGAGATGACACAAGTCTTTAATGTTGATTGGATCACTTTAAATCTTCATCATCAAAACTTTAAGACTTCATTAAAACTCTGGAAGACTTCATTAACACTTGGTCTTTTATGCTAACAATCTCTCCCTTTTTGATGATGATAAAAAAAACATAGAGACTTGTGATTGATATCTTGAAAATCTTGAAAATAATGTATGGATATCTCCATCATAAAAATTAGTCCACAAAGAAAATAAAGTAGGCAATCATATAGCATTTAATTTTCAATTTGAATTTTGAAATTTTGAATTTCAGGAAATTAATGCATGGAAATTATTTCTAAAAACTCCCCATTAAACTTTGCTCTTAAATGTTTAAGATATATTAGGTAATTATTTGAAATATTTCCTAATACTCCCGCTGAAATTAATTTTCTTAAATGCTAGAGATATGGACATATTATCAATCAAAACAAATATTTTTCTCCCCCTTTATTTTTATCATTTTCAAAAAGATTATATATTCAGAGATTAATACAGCAGAAGCAATTAATTACGCAGAAAATATAGAGGAAAAAAAAATACATCAGCTGAAAAAAAATAATTGAGCTAAGGGAATTAGTGAACTTGTATCCTATTTAGTTTCTTCACTATCCCCTGCATCTTCTTCTTCTTCCTCATCATCTACTGCTGGATGTTTTCCTCTAGAAGATCCAGTATTATCTTCTTCTGGAGAGACATCTTCAATCTCCAGTTTTCTTTCCACCCTGTAAACTCTCCTGTTAAGCCTTGAGAACTTGGAGCAAATGTCGTCATAATGAGTTACTTGAAGACTTATCATGATGTCCATCCTGGAGAGAATATCTGCTTCCATTGACCCAGGTTGAGGTTGAGGTGGTGGTTCTTCATCTTCATCCATTGCAGCTTCCTCATCTCTTTGCCTGAACCTGTTACCTTGTTCAATAAGGCCCATGTGCCTTAGAACATTCTTTCCTATTTTGCTGTTGCTTAACAAAATTTGCTTGTTTTCTCCTTCAAGATCTACACCTTTATATTCTAAAATCTTGGATATAAACACAGCATAGGGTAAAGAAAAGGATAATAGCCTAGTGGCTTTAAACATATTATCTAAAATAATAGCAAGCCAATCAATACTGACATTATTAAGAAAGCCATACATCAAAAGAATGTCTTCCTTAGTAAGTTGAGCATGATTGGTTCCTCTTGCAACAAGAATCCAGACAATAAAATAATGTAACATACGCTCATTTAATTTCACATTACCGACTTTATACAAGTTCTCCACTTGTAAGTTTGGGTCCTTGCAAAATTTGCGGAACTCCACCAGCTTGTTGAAGTCCTCAAAGTCGTATGTGATATTTATACCTCCTTGTGTGGATAGGCTAGCAACATTATTCCACACTTCTTCATCAAGGTGAATTCGAACTCCCTTCACCTTGGTACTGAGATTTGCTATTCTTGAGGTCAGATTCATGTAGAAAACTCTAACTAAATCTGGATAATAAGCCCCTTCCATCAAGAGGGGGGTGAATTGATGCGTTTTAAGATGTCACAAATAACTTTACACTTTTTCGATTTTCTTGTTTATCTTTACTTAATATATTTTAATTAAGTGTCTAAGCGGAAGCAGTAAATAAAGTAAAGAGATAAGGGAAGAGAAATACACAAAGATTTATACTGGTTCGGGTATAGCCAACCCTACATCCAGTTCCCAATCACCTCAATTTGAGAATGACTCCCCAAATACTATCTTTAGAAAAATTCAATTACAACCAATATTACAATTGAAACATGCAAAAGAAAATCTAAAGACTGAACACCTCTCTTGAATCCCACAAGAGATGAAAACACCTCCCTTGAAAACTCACAAGGGATGAAAAACTACACCAACTATGGTGTTTACAATTAGACAAAAAACACAGGAACAGTATCCCCTGGAAAGAGAGAATCCAAAATAATGGCACAGACCGTCAGCTCCTTTCACAAGTGACTTATAAAAAAATTGTAGAACAAATATTAGAAAACTCAAATTTTCGTGCTCAAGGTTAGCTTCGTTCTAATCAACATATATTTTTCCTCCTCCTTCTAGTTAATTATATAGGACTTAAATTCAAAACAGAAAATAAATACAATTGAAAATCAGATTTAATCTTCTGAAAAACTGAAGGAGAATATCTGGGAAAACGTTCACAATTTTAAAAACCATTTATTATATTTGAAAACGTTCACAATTTTAAAACAACTGTTTATAATTTGAAAACCTGTTACATATAATTGATCACGTTATGTCCATAATCGATTATGTGAGTGTTTTAAAAAAACTTTAACAAGCATGACATAATCGAATCGATGCACGATATAATCGAATCGATGCACGATATAATCGAATCAATTACATCACATCCATAATGACATAATGGAATCAATTTACGTTATATTCGTCGATTATGTTATATCCATAATCGATTACGTTATATCCATCGATTATGTAATCGATTACATTATATCCATAATGACATAATCGAATCGAGTTATGTTATATCCATCATGACATAATCGAATCGAGTTACGTTATAACCATCGATTATGTTAGCAAGAAAAATAGTTTTACCCATTTAAAAGATCACGAGTGAAGGAGTGCTTGATCGATGTTTTTAGCTTTTGATTTCTCTTATTCCAGAATGATTTGACACTAACATCTTCGACTTGAGCTCCATTTCTTCAAATCTTCATTTGATGGTCTTGATTTAGCGTACTTGAGAAATCATCGAAACTTAACGTCTTATCTTCAAAGAGTGATGACTTGAGCCTCTTTGGTAACATCTCTTTGTCTAAGGCTAAGAATTCGATGGTCAGTTTCTTCTTGAGCTTTAGTTACTATGATACCATAGACAAGAGTTTTGGTATATCTTCAATCAACTATAAATGTTTTCTATAAAGTTAAAGAAAGAAGTACCCCTCCTTCACTCTTGTCATAAATTTTCATTTAAATTATTAAAACATAATTAATTTATTAACTAATATAAAATACTATTTTTTAATAATTTTTAATCTTTTTGTTTTGTTTTATTTAAATATTTTTTCCTTTGTTACATAATTTCTTATATTTTCTTAATTATTTAACTTATTTAATATTAATTAATTTTATTAAATTTTATATAATTTTTCTCCTATTTGAAAAAACAATAAATGTTGTAATTGTTATAAAATTTTAATTATATATAATTGTTTTACTCTCTCTATTATTATTTGACATTTATATAATTTTAATGATATTTTATTTTAAAATTTGTATAATTATAATTTTTTTTAGATTTGACGTTAGAAAAAAATATTTACCAACTGTAGAATACAGACAAACTCATTTAATTGTGAAATGCACGACTTTGTATCTTATGCATTGGAGGTGTGAGAGAGTCAAGTCTTCTCTCAATGTGACCTTTTGAACAAGAAGTTTCCATGTATGAAAAATGGGATCATGCATATGTTGATGGGATTATACCATACTATGAATTGTGTGTATATGCTGATGAGATTATATCATAATAGATACATTTCTTCCTGTGAATTTTCATGGAGGTGGTTCAGTTTTGATATTCAATTTAAACAAATTTCTTTTACTATACTTCCTTTTCAACTGAAGGATCATTAACATCAACCTATTGTACATCTCTTGATGAAATATACAGTGTTTTGCATAGAGAAAATTACAAGAGAAATGTCTTATGTTGGATGGAATCAAACACGAGATATCTTTATGGAAAAGATCTCACATGTGTAGAGTTCCAACAAAATTTGTATGGAAAGTTTTGTTATTGGTAGACTATGTTGGTCATGGTAAAAACTATTACTTATGATCATAAATCATCTAATATAATGGTAAGAGTTTGAAGGATTATCCGCTAATATTATCAAAACTCATTCTAAGATTCTTACTCTCATAAACTTTTATAATTTAAACAATAAAATGAATTAAAATATATTATTTATTTAATTTAAAAATATTATTTAATAAATTAATAATAAAATTATATATGTATATATATATATATATTATAAAATTGTATACAATTACACATCATTTAATCAATTTACAATTTTATTAAGTTTGTACAATTTTGTAAAATATAATATAACTTTAAATAATTAACATATATAAAATTATAAATTTCTATAATTTAAACATAATATTTTTAAAAATATTGTTTAAAAATTAAATAAAATTATATACAATTCAAATAAATTTACAATTTTATTAATTTTATATATTTAAATTATATAAAATTATAAATTTTTATAATTTAAACAGTAGTTTTTTTAAAAAATATATGATTTATATAATTTGAACAATAAATTATTTACTGATTTATATAATCTAATCAAACAAATTATTTAAAGTGTATTATTCAATAAACTAATTGCAAAATTATAAAATCAATAAGAAATTATATTTAATTAAATCAATCTATAATTTTTCTTACTTGTATATAATATAATAAAACTTTATATAATTTTATATAATGTAATATAACTTTATATAATTTTATATAATATAATATAGTATAATTACTTATTACAAAATTATAAAATCAATTAATCAAATAATCAATAATATATATTTTATAAATTTATATAAAATTATTAATTGTTATAATTTTTTAGAATAATTTAATATGTCATGTTACAGTGGATCTCCTCTACAAAATTAGAGACTATGTAGATGGAGTTAAAAAATAGGAAAGAGAGGTAGGAATTCTCTTCCTTTTAATTCAGGACAAAACTAATACTATAACTTAAAAGCATTACTTATTCATGTGAGAGATCTTAGCAACATGGATAGTTTAATGTGCTCATGAACATCTAACTAACTTTGAGATGCTAATTCTCCAAGTCACATTAACATGACCTACTTATTCTGTTTGCATCGAGATTTAAAACCAGACTTACCCTTAGGAGGATAGACTGGATGATTCATGTGATATCCAAAGTATCTCCAACTTTCTCTTCACTTATGAGATTCCAATTATCTGAAAGAACTATTACAACTTCTCTTCTATCGCTAATTCATACATGGACAATCTCGAACACAAGTTTTAGTTTTGCTTATATTGAAAAACACTTAACAAATAAACCAAGGATTATGAGATCCCCTCTTCCATTCTTTGGGTGACGGCAGGATTGTACCATTCATGTTGTTTTCAGGGTCAAGAAAAATATGCAATCAATTCGATTTTCCTAATTTTTCTAAAAGGAAGAACGTGGTTCTTTCTCATTTCCAAAAAAATCAAACAAATGTTAGATCTAGCCAAAAGAAGAATAAGATTCTTGACTGTTAAATACTGACTCATTGGACTTTGATCTTCTTAATGTTTGCTAGTGGTAGACTATCCCATGTTCCTATTGGTAATGTAAAGTTTATTACTTATGATTTAACTTATCCTCAAGAAGATAGATGAGGCAATTCAAGTTAGATCTAGTGTAGATTTAACTTTCTTTACATTTATGGAATTTGGACAATCCAAGAGGATCAGTGTGGCTTCTCTTTTCTTGTATAATTCATGCATCCCTTATCAGTATAGGAACATTTATCTCTTGAATACAAGTTTAGGTTTAGTTTCTATTGAAAAAATGAAGCACCTAACAAATATACTAAGTTAGGATATCCCCTCTTTCATTCTGGGGGGTGATGGAGAGATTGTAAAATTCATGTTTTTTCTAAGGGTTTTAGAGAAAATTGCAGTCAATAAGATTTTCCTAATCCTTCCTAAAAGGCATGAATTCTTTCTGCTTTCTACAAAATCAGGAGGTTGGATCTAACCATAAGAAGATTAAAATGATTGGTTGTTAAATAGCCCACTTCTTATCTTTGAAACTCCGATTTCAGAAGGAGAAATATGTCATTGCAGATGACATAGGAGAAATATGTCATGCAGACTTTAGGTTTGATAATTTAGTTTCAGATGACAAAAAGACTCGAGAGGAAAGGAAAAAGACTAATTAAAGTAACACTCTGTGGATCTTTTTCAAGTGGAATAAGACCATGAATATCCAATTATTCTCCTGTCAAAAATCTTATTTCAACACTTTTTTGTTGATGCATATAGAAAAGTTGATTGAGTCTGAAAGACTAAGATTCATTTGTTTTAGTCAACCTAGGTCAAGTGTAAATCTTCATAAGGACTTTTTAATTTATTCCATTCATTTAATTAAAGTCTATTACTTATGTCTTGTACTAAACATTCAGAAGGATTTTCTGAATTTTAAAGATATTAGGACAATGAAAGGAATAATATCCAACCTTCAAGATGCATGTTGTGCACTTGGTTTGTTGCATGATAATAGATAATTTTTTGATGCAATTTGTGACGAATAAATGGACTTTTGGTCAATATATTAGGAGTTTTTTTTTATGCTTTCAATCTCAAACAATATGTCTATGTTTGAATTTGTGTGGAAAAATTATTGGAAAGAGTTATTTGATGATATTCTTTACAAACAAAGAAGAATTTTGAAATGTCCATATTATTATTTAATTGATTAACCTTTGAATCTTATTTGAACTTTTTTATTTCTGTAGAAGATGGTCATAACAAAGATCTTTGTTTCGCCAAAATAGAATAAATCATTCAATACGATGGTAAGAGTATGAAGGATTATCTACCAATGCAATTTTTTCTACAATTGTTGAATCAAATATCTTTCTTCCAACACGAATGATCAAAAGTTTTCTTAACACAAGATAATGGAAGCAATTGCTATTTTTTTTCTTTTTGTATGGTTATGGAGACATATGTAAAACATGTATTATTTGGAACACAATTACACTATTTTCTAAGGATCAAATTTGTCTCAATGTTGCTTCCAGCATATTACTTGTTACTTCTAATGGAAGAATTTTCCATTCAAGATTTAAAATATCTCTTAATACAAATTCTACAATAGATAAGTTAGATCTTAGTTATAATAATCTAACTAGTAAATTAGGTAAGGAGCTTGTCCATCTATCAAATATAAATCCTTCATACAATTCTTTTTGCTTTTCACTAGACCTTGAGTTCAAGTTACACTCATGAGATTATTGTTCTTTTTCAAGACACTCACCAAATTTTCCATTGTGCTTTAGTTCACTCCTAACCAATTCTCATACTAATGAAGTTAAGCGTAGAATTGAAATTGTTCTTCCCATCACCATTATCTTCACCTTTCTTATTGTAATTCTTCTAGCATTTTATTTCACAAGATACAAGTCTAGAATCAAATTTGATAGAAGCTTAGCAAAGAATGAAGACTTATTTTCTATATGGAACTATGGCGATAAAACTGCGTTTGAAGGTATCATTAAAGCAATTGAAGACTTTGACATCAAGTACTGCAGTGGAACCTATGCATATGGCTTCATTTATAGAGCCCAATTACCAACTAGAAAAATTGTTGCATTAAATAAGTTCACCTAATGAAATCTCAAAATCCATCTTTTGATAACAGCTTTTGGAAGGAGGAGAAAATGTTAACAAAAATCCATCATAGAAATATTGTAAAGCTTCATTACTTTTTTCTCCATAATCGATGCATGATTCTTATCTATCAATATATGGGAAGATATAACTTATTTTATGTCTTGAATAACGATGTGGAAGTTGGGGAGATGAATTTGAGTGAGAGAGTGAATGTCATTAAAGGAATGACATATGCTTTGTGCTATATGCATCATGTTTGTACCGTACCAATTGTTCATCAATGCTATCTTTAACATTAATTTTTACATTAAAATATTTGTGTTTCAAACCAAAGTTTAGGCCATCAATGCAAAAGGTAGTTAGAGAATTCTCTAGTCTCAAATTGTCAATACCATTTTGGTTGGGTTGATGACACCAGATTTGTAATCGTTCATCCATGTTTAAAGAATGAAATGAGAGAGAAATCCCAATATTTGTTCTTTGGTTGCCATCCCATCTATGGCTTCTGAATATTTGTTAATATTAATTATTATAGGTTAGACTTGTTCATCGTGTTCATCCATAGTGTCTAAGCCATCTCTAACATCAACTTTAGACTAGATGGCTATGAAAAAGAGCAAGTTAGCTTTTTTAGATGTATTTCGACCATTGTTACTAAAGTCACAACTACATAGTAGCCAGCTGCATTCTTAGTCAAATGTTTATGAAAGCAAGTAATTAAGAAATTTGTTAATATTTTGAAATATGTTCACGTACCCTTATAAAATATTCTGCATGAAGGCAAGAAACAATGAAAATATAATTTGTTCGAGTTCACCTGGTACATTTATGGTTAACTTTAACACTTGGAACAAATTTTTATGAGAAGATTTTTTTCCCATTAGCTTGATTTACTGAGAATTGGGCTGACTTGACCATGCAGAAATTTGTTTTTTCTAAGATTTTTATCTTTGACACGTAGTCTCTAAAATCGACCATCTAAAGAGACATTTGAAGATATACTTTACTGTGAGTCCTCTTCAAGTTGTGAACTTAGTCTTCCACATAATCTTGACCAAACCATGTCCCCACCAATACTGCAGCACTGAAAGACTTTGTCATGTATCTCCCTAATATTACTGCATTCAAAGTGCTCAAGATTACTGTGTTCTGTACAAAGATTGGAATTCAGTTGCAGCTTCTTCTGCTGTTCCCACTCTACAATGGTTTTGGATATTCCTCCATCAGAAGAGTTGAAGCGTATTCAGAACCTTGATTTCACTGCATTCTCCAATTTAGTCTATCTATGTTATGGACTCTTTGTCTTCCACATAAATTTGTGTCCCACACCAATCTTACTATTGCAGCCTTGAAAGACATGGTATATGTATCTTTTGGATTTTATTGCACTCAAAGAGCCTAATTGGGAAAAATAAATAAAGATGACAAATATAGCACAATGATTACGTGCAAGACTTACAAAACTCCAAAGCTAAAGAGAAAAACTAAGACCATAAAAAGATTAAATTTTTTCATCACTAGAGCCTTATGATAGAATAAGAATTATTCTTTTCTCATATTTGTATTTGGAACACTACTACACTATTTTCTAAAGGTCAAATTTGTCTCAATGTTACTTTGAGTATTTGTTTGATACTTCCAAAAAGAAGAATTGTCCATTTCAGGTTTAAAATATTTCTTTAAGACAATAGAAAACTCATTTTGTACCACAGAACAAGGGATCATGATGCTAAACTTTTAAAAGAACCAAAATTAATAATATATATAGGATGAGGCACCTATCGGAAGTAAGTTTTATTTCGAAACTTCAGCATAAGTCTAGACTATGTTGAGTCTAACCGTGTTTAAGTTTCTAAATTTAAATCTTATTTAAAAAATAATCTAAATTTAATTTAATTAATAAAGTGGATTTAATATAGATTTACCCTTATTTAATCCATTTTAATTGGATTGGAAAAAATCTAAATTAGTTTTATCTAATTAAAATGGATTTGAATTTTGATCAAATCTTTTTTATTGGATCTAAATTGGATTTTCAAAATCCAATTTATGATCACACTTAGTAGATTTCTTTTCATTTAAAAATATTTAATAATTTTTATTTAGTTTAATTTTCATTTTAATTTATAAGATTTTTAATTTTTAAAAAAATTATGTCATGCTACAAAGGACTTCATCTCAAAAAATATGTAGCAACATGGATGGGGTGAAAAAAGAAAAAAAAAGAGGGGTGGAGTTTCTCTTGCTTTTAGCCCACAACAGAACTATTAGCTCCAAAGTATGACCCACATCTGACAATTCCACGTCATTGTGTTTGGATTGTGAGGAATCTTAACCCTGTGGATAGCTTCATGTGTTCATTGACACCTAACTTTGAGATGTTAATCTTCCAAAACACATTAGCATGACCTACTTCATTTGTTTGAACAGGGGTTTGAAAAACTTACCTTCATAAGGATAGATGTCGCGATTCAGGTGAGATCCAAACTAGATCCAACTTTTCGTTCACTTGTAGGATTCAGACGACCAGGGAATTACACTACGGCTTCTCTCTTATCGTTGATTCATATTCATACATTCCTCTGTATCAATACATGGACAATTATCTCCTGACCTCAGGTCTCGGTTTAGCTCCTATTGAAAAAAACGGAAGACGTGACAAACAAACAAAAGAATTATGAGACCGCCTCTTCCATTGTTCGGGTGATGGCGAGATCATAACATTCATGCTCTTTTTGGGGTCTAGAGAAATATGCAATCAATAGGATTTTTCTAATCTTCCCAAAAAGAAGAAGATGAGATTCTCTTTCTTTCTCTGTTCTTTTCCACAGAAACTAGAAGAAGGTTGGATATAGCCGTAAGAAGAATAAATTTCTTGGACTTTTATTTCCTCAATCACTAAGAGCACCCACCCCTATTTTGTGCAATAAGAAGTGTCAAGGTTGTACCAGGAAGATCTCTTAATCGCTTGTTTTTTCTTCTCATCGATTTTATTTCACAAAATCTTGCCATGGTAGAAAGAAGAAGGGGAGGAAGCACAAGTTCAGAACAACAAATAATTTGGGAGGGGCAATTTCATAGTTCTTAGCGGTTAGGACCTCCATTTTTTTCAATAGAGGCAAACCAAAACCTAAGCTCAAGAGATAATTGTCCGTATATTGATAAGGGATGTATGAGTTCTCGAGAAAAGTGGAGCCGTAATGGTCTCTCGAATCACCTAAATCCCACAAGTGAAAAGAAATTTGGATCTACATTAGATCTTACCTGAATCCTTCTATCTATCTTTCTGATAATAAGTTTGGTTTCAAATCGAGTTTAAACAAGAGAAGTACATTGGTGGATGATTTACTGCTCGGTATTATAATTTTAGACTACAAAAAGGCTAGAGAGGAAAAGGAATAAAACTAAGGTAACACTGAATTTTTTTCATATAGAATTCAATACATGGGTTGTAAATCTCTAGTTATTTTTTCTGTCAAAAAGCTTATTTTAACAATTTTTTGTTGATGCTTAAACAAAAGTTGAGATTCATTTGTTACAGCCAACCTAAGACTAATATTAATACTTTCATGTACCTCTATGTAGGACTAACTATTTATTTCATTACAATGACTTGAAATCCAGATGGCTTAAAATCAAGAGATTTTTTAACTTATTTAGGTTAAAGCCAAAAGATCCTCTTAGATTAAGCTTGATGACTGATTAAAGATCTAAAATGAAAAAAAGTCCTTCATGTGAGATTTTCAAATTCATCAATTATAGGATTTTTTTTGTTTTACAATTTTTAATTTATTTTTTTTTTTTTAAATTTATACTTGTTTCTTATAATTTTAAGATGTTTGTAGTTTGTGACTTTCATAAGCATGACTTACCTCATATAAACATATTACTTTTTATGCATCAAAAACCAATTCCAAAACTTATGAAAATATTGATAGGTATATTTTCACATAGATACATGATAAACATAGAAACTCAAAGCTTTTTTAACAGTTTTACATGCTTCATGCTCAATATATGAAGAATGGGATAATGCATATGTTGATGAGATTACTTTATACTATGATTGTGTGTATGTGGATGAGATTATATCATACTATGATTATAAATACATTTATTCTTATGAAGTTTCATAGAGGTTATTGAGTTCTTATATTCAATTTAGCAACTTTTTCTTATCAGGCTTCCTTTTCAACTGAAGGATCATCAACCTGTGGCGTATGCAAGTATTATTGTTTTGCACAGAGAAAGTTACAAAATAAATGTTCTTGGATTGGATGGAATCAAATTGAAAATATCCTGATGGAAAAATCTCACATATGCAAAGTTCCTATAAAGTTTGTGTGGAGTTCAAAAGAGAGTTATTGACAACCTCAAAAGCAAATGTTTGCTATTGGTAGACTATCTCATGTTCTTATTGGTAAAGTAAAGACTATTACTTATGACATGTACTAAATACTCAGAAGAATTGTCTGAATTTTTAAGATGTTAACACAATGATTGGAGTAATACCCAACCCTTCAAGATGCATGTTGTGCATTTGGTTTGTTGCATGATGATGGAGAATTTGTTGATGCAATTCATGACACAAATAAATGGCTTCTAGTCAATACATTAGGAGGTTGTTTTCTATTCTTTCAATTTCAAACAATATGTCTAGGTTTGAATTTGTGTGGAAAAATTGTTAGGAAGAGTTGTATGATAATATTCTTTACAAACAAAGAATAATTCTAGAATGTCTAAGTTATCATCTAATTGATTAACCTTTTGAATCTTATTTTAAAATTTTGACTCTGCAAAATTAACCTTAATTGATGGACATATCAAAGACATTTATTTGGGAGAAATAGAATAAATCTTTTAATACAATGGTAAGAGTATGAAGGATTATCCACCAACACCTTTTTTCTCATACAAATTCATGAAAGAGTTGAAGTTTGTTCTCTTTTCTTTGTCACAATTATTGAATCAATATCTTTTTTCCATCATGGATGATCAGAAGTTTGTTTATGACAAGATAATGGAAGCAATTGCTAATTTTTTTCTTTTATGTACAGTTGTGGAAGTATAGTTAAAACATGTATTTGAATCACAACTACTCTAGTTTCTACGAGTCAAATTTGTTTCAATATTGCTTCCAACATATTATTTATCCATTACTTCCAAATGGAAGAGTTGTCCATTCAAGGTTTAAAATTTAAAATACCTCTTAATATAATAGAAAACTCTTGTTGTAGTAACTTAACAATTAATTTCTTGTATACTTGATCATATGTAAAAATTTTTGGCTTAGACCTAGTAAGAAATCTCTTATGACTACAAGTCTATAATAAAAACATTTAGTGAATGACTTTTGAAAGTTGAAAATGACTTTATAGGATATTCAAGAGAAGGTAAAGTAAAGTTAAAAATACCTATAAATATTCTTTCCATATTTTGAATATGCTTTTAGTGATATGATTTTTTCTATCCTAACATCCTTGAAAACTTAAACAACACGACTTATTTTAGCTCCTATTTTAAGATTGTTTTATGAGTAAAAAAACATATTATGACACGTATATGTCATAAAAAAATATATTAGTGTTTAAATTCCAACATAATAGAGATAGGTATAAAAAAATTTATGTTGAAACACTTCATTCCATCTATTATTCATGATTACTTCAAAATCACCTGCAATTAAAGGTAAGAACTCCTTTAATATTGTTATGTATAAATTAAATGGTCTTTACAATAAAATCGAACTATAAATAAGATGACTGTAAATTTAAATAATCAAACATTATCTATTAAAGAAGACAAATTTTTCAATACCAGACTCCAGACTTTATCTTATATGGAAATTTATTTACCAACAACTATATTTACATATAAACAATTGTATTTTAAAAATTCATGAGAAATTTTTAGTTATGACTGTTTAAATGCAAATTCTACAATAAATAATTTTATTTGAAATATATAAAAATTTATAATGAATATATATTAAATATTATGTCTATTATTACCGTTTATAACATTAAATCATTTTCAATTCGTTATATTTTAAAGTTTTAATTCTTTTAAATATTTTCGTATTATACTTTCCGTGCATGACATTATTTGAGGCTATCAAACTAGTCATTTACCTAACATGTCTATCAAACTAATCATTTACCTAAATAATAGTAAATAACCAATTTCTCATTTGGGCATTTGTAAGTCTTAATTGCTTTTATCGATTTTTAAATTTTTATACTAAAGTTAAAACAGTTTTAAGAAATTGAAATAAATTTAAAATATACGTGAAGACAGGCTATACTATTTTTGAATAATGAAAAAGTTTTTAAAAAATTAAATAACATTGTAAAAAAGTGAGGATATTGGTAAAAAAAACTGAAAATAGGCAATGTATAAATTTCATAATGATATTATTGTATTGTAATTAAAAATGTATAATTTAAAATATTTTAATTAATTAATAAATTATGAACATAAACAATGATAACTAATTATTAGTTTATAATATGAATATTTTTAATTAAATTTAAAAATAAAATGATATTTAATTTGTAATATAGTATGTGAATTTGATAATATTTCAATTTTAAATTATTAGTTTATAAATAATTTAATTAATTGTTAAATTTTATAACAGTTAGGTGAAAATGGATATTGAAGTTGTTAAATAATATTTCCTATATTAAAAGAAAAAATATCTATAATAAGATAGGCTTAAATATTTTTTTTTATTTTTAAATTTTAGAATTTTAGAATTTTTTTATTTTTTTATTTTATATTTATTGTTAACATATCTATTTTAGCAATATAACTTGGTTAATGGAAATACAAAAATAAAATGCTTTTTTAAATTTAAAGGTAAAAAATCAATTTGTTTATCATAACATCACGTCAATTTAAAGTATTTTTTTTAAAGAAAATAGTGAATAAAATTATACCGTTAAAATATATTCTCCATAAAAGTGTGAAAGATCTAACTAAGGTATGAGAGTCTCGTTGGAAGGAAAATAATGTTGAAAACTTTTCTATAAATGTATGCAAATGCTTAAAATAGTGCAAGAGCCTCATATAACTATGGAAGGATCCACATGAGTGTTAGTTTAAGATTAAGAGGATTATTTTCAACTTGCATGGGTTTAGGACTGATGTATCAAAGTTCGAAAGGACCATTTTTAACTGCACTATTACACCTGAAAACTCATGTTAAAGGTTTTCACAATCTCAATTTTCAAAGTATTAAGAATGTTTATCATGTGCTTCTCTAAGTTTTTTGCGGAGGTCAAATTTTGTCTTAGTTAACATGTCCACATTCTTCTTTAGAGACTCACTTTCTTTTATCAAATTTACAACTTCTTTTGTGTTAACTTTCTCTTTTCGGTCTTCAACTTCCTTTTCTAAACAAGCAATTTTAGTAGTAGTTTCATTTTTTAGAGATTAACTTTTGTTTGGCGCATGATTTGACTTCTTATGCACAAATCATTTCCATGATAGCCAAAACACAAGTCGTATTTAGTAAATGTTGGATTTAATTACTGATTTTGATTCCCAACATCTTGATTAACAAATATATGTCAACTTCAAATAAATTATGCGAGCGATTGTGTAGAGCATGAGGAAAAGCAACACCCTACTTTGATTTTCCTGGAGCAGATTATTAGAAATGATGATAGTGCAAAATCCAAGAGGGGGAGGGGGTGAATTGGGTTTTCAAAAAACTTTTTCCCTTTTAAAATATTTTTCCAAGAATTAATTTTAATTCAATTTCAAAATTCGGATTCTCCTTAATCTTTGATAAAAGCAATCAGATAACAATTGTTAATATGATCCGAATACAATAAAATAAAGAGATAGGGAAAGAGAGAAAGAACACAGAGATTTATACTAGTTCAGATTTAGCCAATCCTACATCTAGTGCCCAATCACCACAACACGTGATGATATTCCCCACTATCTTTAAATGCAATTACAAACACCAATCCAGTGACAACATGTAAAGACAAATAAAGATAAACGGAAACACCTCCTTAGACACACTAAGGATGAACACACCTGTTGATGATTTCGGATTTGATGATGATTTCAGAATGTTGTTGGGTTGTTGATTAATGGTTCTTGATTATACAACTTAATGGAGATGTTAGATTATGTGTTAAAGAGTTAGCTAATTGAAATATAATAAACTGTTGTTTTTATTAATCATCAATTAGTCTGCTAATCCTGTTGCCTTAGTCGACTATTTTCATTAATGTACCAGGAATATGATTTTAATGAAAATAGCTAACTGCTTTGCTGTTTCAGTCGACTATTTTGTTCCAGACCCCTATTATGCAGAAAATGCAGAACGCGCCTTTAAAGCTTTCAACAGAGCAAGACCCATAGCTCTCATCTTTTCCTATAAATACAATTCTCAAGGACGAATCAAGGTGCGAAAGAATTCAAGAGAATACACACAAGAGTTGCAAACGTTCAGAGCTAAAGACATCTGCAGAATTCAATTACTGGTTTAGCGTTTCAAGAAGATTTTTGTTTTTAATTTTCTTTGTATACTTTAATCTCTAGGTAGAGGTTTGTGAAAGGGTTTTAGAACCCTGTTATCTGTGATTGGGGTGATCATAGTGACTCAGTGTGAGTCAGTGGGTTAAGATCTGTTCTATAGTGTTTA
This sequence comes from Lablab purpureus, assembly GCA_030347555.1. Taxonomy (NCBI): domain Eukaryota; kingdom Viridiplantae; phylum Streptophyta; class Magnoliopsida; order Fabales; family Fabaceae; genus Lablab; species Lablab purpureus. Next base: position 24,333,485 of record CM059263.1, read on the forward strand.
GAATAGGTTCTTTCAGTTTCTTGTAGTGTTCAAGAAAGAATTATTGTAAAGAATTCATTTCTGATAGTGATTAAGATCTGTGGAGTTGTAGATCACCAACTGGATGTAGTTCTTGCAAAAAGAACGAACCAGTATAATCCTTTGTGTCATCTTCTCTTATCCTTCATCATCTGTTAAATTCGGCATTAAGAACTAACCTACTATTTTGCGTTAATCAGTCAACTATTTCTCAGTACTGCACCAGTAATTTCCTGATACGAAAAAGTATTCAATTAACCCTTATATCAATTCAACCCCCCCTTCTTGATATACTTCCGCATCTAACAACACCTCCTTAGACACACTAAGGATGAAAACACCTCCTTAGACACACTAAGGATGATTCCACCTCTCTTGACAAACAAGAGATGAACAAACACCTCCCTTTAGAACAGATCCAAGGGATGAATTACAGCAATCAATAAATAGTAAAGAATGTTGGGATATTTCAAGAACAAGTGTTGATGAAGTCCTCTCAATATTTCATGAAGATTTAAAGTTTTGATGATGAAGATTTAAAGTGCTCTAAACAACATTAAAGACTTGTGTCATCTCACAAAGGAAGGTTGCTTGATGAAAAAGGTAAGGCATAAAGAGTGTTTAAAGCTTTCAAGAGAGAAGATTGATGATGATTTTCTCAAGAGCTGAAGTTTCTAGTTTAGAAGTTTCTGTTTTGGGTGATGGATGAAAAGAGTAAGTCATAAATCCCATTCCAAACCTGAGAGCAAGTAGTTTTCTCGCAAAAACGTTTTTCTACGCTTTTAATCGATTATGATACGTAGTCTGATCGATTATTTCACTTAAAATTTGAATCAAAATTGTTTAACGAGCAAAATAATCGATTAAGTATTTTTGATAATCGATTATATTGATTCTGGGTTAATATAATCGATTATGGCCTTAATCTAATCGATTATATCAGGCAAAATGAGTTTTCCAGTTTTTAACTCTGATATAATCGATTAAGCTTTTTAGATAATTGATTAAATAAGTCATTTTTGCAAATTCAATGCTAAATCAACCTAAGAATGGAAATTTTGATGTATTTTCGAATTATAAAATGAAAGGCAATGTCTTAGGTTCAACACATCTGATAAAACACAATATTCAAAGTGTTCTTGCGCTATAGTTTTTCAAAACCGCTTTCTTGCTCTCTTAAGGTTGATCAAAGTCTTTGGAAGTGGTGATCTTTGTGCTTAAGCTTTGATTCAACACTCAATCAGGTGTTTTCTTTTACTGTTTTTGTAAATGGGTAAAATTCATCCCTTGGATTTGTTCTAAAGGGAGGTGTGTTCATCTCTTGTGTGTCAAGAGAGGTGGGAATCATCCTCAGTGTGTCTGGGGAGGTGTTTCATCCTTAATGTGTCTAAGGAGGTGTTTCCTTTATCTTTATTTTTTATTGCATGAATTGGTGTTTGTAATTTCAATTAAAGATAGTGGGGTGATCATCACGTATTTGTGGTGATTGGGAACTCGACGTAGGATTGGCCTAATCCAAACCAGTATAAATCTCTGTGTTCTTTCTCTTTCCCTATCTTTTTTTATTGTGGATCATATTAACAATTGCAATTCAAACTGCACTAAGGTTAAGGATAATCCGCATCCTAGTTTTTTAAAGTAATTCAAAAATCTGGAAATTTATTTTAAAGATAAAAAGTTTACTTAAAATCCAATTCACCCTCCCCCCCTCTTGGTTTTTAAACTGCCGTCTTTATTTAACATATTGCCTCAGAGCTGGTTTTTGAAAATTACTCAAAAACAAGATCCTTATGGTAGGCAAAAATCAATCTTTTGCTAAAGGTGCATCTATTCATAGACCACCACTCTTTACAGGTGAAAACTATCCTTTTTGGAAAAAGAGGACGGAGATTTTTCTAAGGTCTAATGATCAAGGCGTTTGGGATGCAAGTGTAAATGGTCCATATATTCCTATGACTGTTGTTAATGATGTGCAGGTACCCAAAGTGAGAGCAAGTTGGACCAAGGATGAGTACAACGAATATCAATGCGATATAAGGGCGTGTAATATGATATCATCTGCCTTAACTGTTGATGAGTTTTATAGGTTATCTGATTGCACTACAGCAAAGGAGATGTGGGACACTCTAGAAGTCACAATGAAAGAACGGAGGATGTCAAGAGATCAAGGAAGAATACCTTGATTCAAGAATACGAGACGTTCCGGATGAGCAAAGGGGAAACCATTTACGATGTTCAAAAGAGATTTACTCACATTGTAAATCACCTCAAGGCGTTAGGTAAGAAATTTGACACTGAGGAATTAAATGTGAAACTTTTAAAATCTTTGGACAGGACATGGCAACCCAAAGTGACGGCTATCACGGAATCCAAGAATCTCTCAAGCATGAACATGACAACCCTCTTTGGAAAGCTTAGAGAACACAAAATTGAGCTTGGACGTTTCAAAGGAGAAGAGGAAGACGTCAAGAGGAAAGGTGTTCCTCTTAAAGAAGAATCCTACAAGGATGAGAGTAGTGATTCAGATGACAATCTTGAATGCAGTGACATCAGCATGTTCGTCAAGAAATACAAGAAGTTCATCAAGAACAAAAACAAAGGGAATTTCAAGAAAGGTAAGAAAGCTGAAAATTTAAATTCTCTTGATAACTTTAAATGCTATGGTTGTGGAAAAAGGGGTCACTTGAAGTCGGATTGCCCCAACATCAAGAAAGATGAAGAAAAGGTCAAGAAGCACAAAAAGCCTTTTGACAAAAAGAAGAAAGCGTACATTGCTTGAGAAGATAATGAAGTGAGTTCTTCTGAAAGTGCAAGTGATTCGGAAGAAGAAGCAAACATTTGTCTCATGGCGGATGATGACGCTGAATCCACGTGTAGCAAGGTAAGTGATTTTGGTCTTCCAGATAATTATGATGAATTGCTTGAAGAATTTCTTAGTCTTTGTGAAAAATTTGAAAAGCTTTCTTCGGTTCATAATAAATTAAAAAATGATTATAAGAGTCTTGAAAAGAAAATTGTGGATTTAGAAGAAGAGAAAAAGGTTTTGAAAGATGATTTGGAAAAGGCAAAAATTCCTTGTAAATGCAAATAAAAAATTCCTATTTGCGAAGAATGCAAAGTTTTTGCTAATAAAGTATCTTATCTTGAAACATCTATTTCGAAAATTACAATGGGAAATAAAAATTTAAATAATGTTTTGAATGTGCAAAAAGGTTTATATGAAAAAGCAAGACTTGGCTATAATTTCAAATATAATCATAAACCTACCAAAATTGTTTTTGTAAAAGGAGAATCATCTAATTCAAATAAGATTTTTGAAAATACAAATTTCTTTAATAAACCAAATGTTCCTATAAAGAAAGTTTATAAAAATGCATATATTCCAAGGAAAACAAATGCTCCTACATGTTTTTATTGTATGCATAAAGGTCATTCTGTTAATAGGTGCAATGTTAAACGTTTTAGTGTTCCTAATGGGAAATACAAATGGGTTCCCAAAGGAAAAATTGTTTCTAACCCATGAGGACTCTAATAAGTATTTTTAGGGGACCAGGATTTTTCTTGTTTGTGTTGTAGGCTGGTTCCTCTTTCAAAAAGCCTCTTTGGTGTTGAGATAGCAAGTGATCAAGTTTGAAGGGAGGCAAAAACATCAAAGAGTTAGCATATTTACCAAACTCTTATCTCAAGTAAGATTTTATGAGCTTAGAAAGGTTCCAGGTAATTGTTGATGATAAATCTATTGATTGATTGATGTTTATTGTTGATTTTGATGTTAATTATGTGTTTTACGAAAAATTCCATATATAATCGATTAGTTTTCATGTGGTAATCCATTAAAAGCGCTGTTTTTAAAGATGTTTTAAAGCATAATCGATTAAGTTCATAACATAATCGATTAAATCGCTGGGGAGCAATTTAATCAATTAAGGAATGCACATAATCGATTAAATTTCTGGGTTTTCATTTTTCTGAAAATTTTGTATGCAAATAATCGATTACGTTCTTCACATAAACGATTAAATGCAACGTTCTACGTTTTTTTGCACACTGTTTTTTGAACGTTGGGCTTTCAATTCACGTGGTTTTCTGTTCAAACGGCTATATTCAAATTCTAACGGCTATATTCACATTAAATCAATGAATTATGATCAGATTCTTTGCTTATAAATAGCTAGATTGAGAATTAAAGTGCCACTTTCACTCTCTCTCACTCTTGCTATTTTTTTGCTGATATACTCTCTGTTGTGAGAATTTGGTTAGCTGTTTCTGTGTTATTTTGTTTGTGTGTTCTTCCTTTGTCCATTCCCTATCCACATGGCTGATCAAAGTAGAAGAAAGATGCCATCAAGGAGGAGAGGTAAAGAACACATAACCTCCCAACAGCAAGAAAGGAGACCACCAAATCTTGCTGGATGGATCTCGGATGAAGATCTACAGATTGGCTACGTGAATCACTGGAAAGACAGGAAGATTCTAACTCCAAAATATTTATCTTGTCAATTTTTCAGAACTCACGGCTTTACTTTTCAGGATTTATTAGTTGCAAGTGGCTTGCAAAATTTTGTAGAGATGGAAAGAGCCTACTATCTAGATTTAGTCAGAGTTTTCTACATGAATCTGACTTCAAGGACAGCCAATCCTAGTACAAAGTTCAAGGGAGTTCGAATTCACCTTGATGAAGAGGTATGGAATAATGTTGTTGGCTTATCCACCCAAGGAGGTATAAACATCACATATGGCTTTGAGAACTTCAACAAGCTGGTGGAGTTCCGGAAATTTTGCAAAGACCCAACTTACAAGTGGAGAGCTTGTATAAAGTTGGTAATGTGAAATTAAATGAGCGTATGTTACATTATATTATTGTTTGGATTCTTCTTGCAAGAGGAACCAATCATGCTCAACTTACTAAGGAAGACATTCTCTTGATGTATGGCTTTCTTAATAATGTTAGTATTGATTGGCCTTCTATTATTTTAGATAATATGTTTAAAGCCACTAGGCTATCATCATTTGCTTTACCCTATGCTGTGTTTATATCAAAGATTTTAGAGTATAAAGGAGTAGATCTTGAAGGAGAAAACAAGCAAATTTTGCTAAGCAACAACAAAATAGGGAAGAATGTTCTAAGGCACATGGGCCTTATTGAACAAGGCAACAGGTTCCGGCAAAGAGATGAGGAAGATGCAATGGATGAAGATGAAGAACCCCCACCTCAACCTCAACCTGGATCAATGGAGGCACATATTCTCTCCAGGATGGACAACATGATGAGTCTTCAAGTAACTCATTATGATGACATTTGCTCCAAGCTCTCAAGGCTCAACAGGAGAGTTTACAGGGTGGAAAGAAAGCTGGAAATTGAAGATGTCTCTCCAGAAGAAGACAATACTGGATCTTCAAAAGGAAAACAACCAGCAGTAGATGTTGAGGAAGAAGAAGAAGATGCAGGGGATAGTGAAGAAACTGAATAGGCTACAAGTTCACTAATTCCCTTAGCTCATTTTTTTCCAGCTGCTGTATTTTTTTTTCTATTTTCTGTGTAATTAATTACTTCTGCTGTATTAATCTCTGAATATGTAATCTTTTTGAAAATGATAAAAATAAAGGGGGAGAAAAATATTTGTTTTGATTGATAATATGTCCATATTTCTAGCATTTAAGAAAATTAATTTCAGGGGGAGTATTAGGAAATATTTCAAATAATTACCTAATATATCTTAATCTTTTAAGAGCAAAGTTTAAGGGGGAGCTTTTAGAAATAATTTCTATTCATTAATTGCCTTGAAATCTCTTTTTCAAATTTCAAATAAAAAATTAAATGCTATATGACTGCCTACTTTATTTCCTTTGTGGACTAATTTTTTATGATGGAGATATCCACACATTATTTTCAAGTTTTTCAGGATATCAATCACAAGTCTCTATGTTTTTTTTATCATCATCAAAAAGGGGGAGATTGTTAGCATATTTCAAGACCAAGTGTTAATGAAGTCCTCCAGAGTTTTTATGAAGTCTTAAAGTTTTGATGATGAAGATTTAAAGTGATCCAATCAACATTAAAGACTTGTGTCATCTCACAAAGGAAGATTGCTAGATGGAAAAGGAAAGGCATAAAGAGTGTTTAAAGCTTTCAAGAGAGAAGATTGATGAAGATTTTGTCAAGAGCTGAAGATTCAAGTTTAGTAGGTTCTGTTTTGGGTGATGGATGGAAAGAGTAAGTCATAAATCCCATTCAAGACCTTCCTAAACAAGAGAGCAAGTTGTTTTCTTGCAAAAACGTTTTTCTATGCTTTTAATCGATTATGATACGTAGTCTAATCGATTATTTCACTTAAAATTTGAATCAAAAGAGTTTAACGAACTAAATAATCGATTAAGTGTTTTTGATAATCGATTATATTGATTCTGGGTTACTATAATCGATTATGGCCTTAATCTAATCGATTATATCAGGCAAAATAAGTTTTCCAGTTTTTTAACTATGATATAATCGATTAAGCTTTTTAGATAATCGATTAAATGAGTCGTTTTTGTGAAATCAATGCAAAATCAACCTAAGAATGGAAACTTAGGAGTATTTTCGAATTATAAAATGAAAAAGAATGTCTTAGGTTCAACACATATGAAAACAACACAATATTCAAAGTGTTCTTGGGCCTTAGCTTTTCAAAACTGCTTTCTTGCTCTCTCAAGTTTGATCAAGTCTTTGGAAGTGGTGATCTTTGTGCTTAAGCTTTCTATCCAGCACTTTTATCAGGTGTATTCTTTTTATTGTTTTTCTAAACGGGAAAATTCATCCCTTGGATCTGTTCTAAGGGAGGTGTGTTCATCTCTTGTGTGTCAAGAGAGGTGGGTTTCATCCTCAGTGTGTCTGGGGAGGTGTTTCATCCTTAGTGTGTCTAAGGAGGTGTTTTCCTTTATCTTTATTTGTTATTGCATGAATTGGTGTTTGTAATTTCAATTAAAGATAGTGGGGTGATCATCACGCATTTGTGGTGATTGGGATCTGGACGTAGGATTGGCTTAATCTGAACCAGTATAAATCTCTGTGTTCTTTCTCTTTCCCTATCTCTTTTTATTGTGGATCATATTAACGATTGTAACTCAAACTGCACTAATCAAAGGTCAAGGAAAATCTGCATCCTAGTTTTTGAAAGTAATTCAAAAATCTGGAAATTTATTTTAAAGAGAAACAGTTTACTTAAAATCCAATTCACCCCCCCTCTTGGTTTTTACACTGCCGTCTTTATTTAACAGAATTCAAGCCTACATTCAAGTATTGGTCGCCTAAGCTGAATTATCTCGCCTAAGTGAGGGAGGGAAGTGAGGCACTGGAGTAATTTCGCTTAAGCGAGATTGGGAAACTTGATGGTAGCCACTGGACCAGTCTCGCCCAAGCGAGACTTCTGTTGCTTGAGCGAGATGACTTGTTTCACCTGGGCGAGATTTTCTAGCTTGAGCAAAAAGTCACTAACCTAATTGCGCTTTAGGTTATATAATCCAAGAAGGGCGTTGCGACGAGGAGTCAGCGAGAGCAGTCAGAGAAGAATTGCTGAGGCATTGAAGGTTATTGGGAGAAGACAAGGACACTTCCTTGGAGGAGTCTGAATCATTCTTTCTCTTTTTCTTTCATTGGTAATGGCTACCATGAGTAGTTAAACTCTTCCTTTGGGATTAGATGTAATCTGTAGAACTCGAATATGTTTCAATGAGGTATATGTATGTGATGTTCCTTTCTATACAATATTGGTGTTTCATCTTGTTTTTATTGTTTTGCGTGAATCTATTTGATCACTAGTTTTGCGTTCTAGGTTTCCGGATTTGACCAGAACGTATTTTTGGAAATCAGATTTAAATGAAATTACTTGTCATATTGTGATTCTAGGAATAGATTACATTATCTCAATAGCTCAAAACATTTGAACTTAATGTGGGATGATTTATGGGTAATTGAGGAATTGATGCGCATGAATTTATCTTTTGAATTATATTTTTGAGGAATCAAGATATATGATTTTAGAGTGTTGCTTCAATATTGTGAAAACGAATATTGCATATTTATATTTAGCTGGAACATTGAAGAGGGAAATAGAGAACATCCAATCCCAATATTTCCACATTTATAACACTTTTAATTCTTGTTTCTATTTAAAATTACACAAATACAACACAAATTCCTATTTACAATGAAATATATTGATTGCTTTGTAAATATGCTTAATGAGTGAAATTATTACATTTTGAGTTAACAATTCATCGTGAGAACGATACTTTTACTATTTTCTATTATACTACAGTTGACATTTGGTACGCTTGCCAAGTTGTTAAGTGGTAAAATTTAAATAAAAAATTATATTTATTAGGCACTTAGCAACTAGAAATTCCTAAAAACAAGCAAATATAACCTCTCCTCTTCCAATGGAGAAAATTTTGTTTGTATGTGTATGCAGGAGTAGATATCAAAAATAGAAGAAAAAGCAAAAATCAAGGGAAAAAAGAGCAAAAGTTGAAAGGAATGAGAAACATAAAAGTCATGAGAAAAATTAGGCCAACAATTGGGCTAATTTCATTTAAGTGGGCCATTTTCACTAAAGTGGGCTATTTTCACTTAAGTTGGTTATTCTCACTTAAGCTAAAAATAACCTAATTTTCTCCTATATAAAGGACTCAAAAGCTCTTGTGTTGGCACCCCATCTCGGTGAATATCAAGATTTTTTAGAAAAGAGTGAGAAGGGGAAGGAAGATGTCTTGGATCAATTGGAAAGAAGATTCAAGATTAATTTCTCATCCCCACATCCATCCGGGTATATAAGCTGCTCATAATCATGAGTAGCTAACTTTCCTTTGTATTGAGATTGAATGTAATTTGTCAAGCTCTTCTATTTTACTCTTGATTGATATATATGATGTCTTTTATTCAGTGTTAATGATTTAATTTTGTTCTTAATGTGGAGATGAATTGCTCACTCATCTTTTGATTTATGATTTACGGTTATATTGGAAAATTGATCTTAAATCCGATTTGAACTAAATCATCTTATATGCTTGAGTACTAGGAATAGATTTAAATATATATGTTGAATTGGTTTTGAACTTAAAGCAAGGGTTTTATTATGACAATTTGAGGAAACAATTGTTATAATTTAATTCTTAGACATTTGAAATCAAGGGATTGGTTTAGAACGAAATTTGGTAACCTCAATAACACTAAATAATTGATTAAATATATTGATAATCAGAGGATTATAGAAGAGGGAGATAGATGGAATTCAATCTCAATACCTTTTTATTATCATCTTAATATTGCTTTACTATTATTTGCTTTTTAATTTTATTATTAAAAACAATATAAAAGAAGTTTTCTTTTACATATTCAAAATTGAGTTAGAAAAGAGATTATAATTCTTCTTAAATATTACACAAGTCCCTGTGGATACGACACTTGTAGATGCTACATTGATTTAGTACACTTGCTGAAAATTTATATTCTTAAAAATCGCTTAACAAGTTTTTGAAAAAATGGCGCTAGAAGGAGGGCACCAAAAATACTTGTTAAAACTATTGGCAAGCGTACCAAATGTCAACTGTAGTATAATAGAAAATAGTAAAAGTATCGTTCCCACGAGGAATTGTTAACTCAAAATGTAATATTCGATTATATGAAACCCAGAAGCAACATAATCGATTATAAAAAACACTTAATCGATTATTTTGTTTGTTAAACACTTTTAATTCAAATTTTAAGTGATATAATTGATTCTATTTCAATTCCTAATCAATTAAAAGCATAGAAAAAGGTTTTTGCGAAAATATGACTTGCTCTCAAGTTTGAAATAGCCTTGAATGAGATTTATGAGTTACTCTTTTTATCCATCACCCAAAACTGAAACTTCTAAACTTTAATCTTCAGCACTTGAGAGAATCTTCAACAATCTTCTTCCTTGAAAGCATTTATTCTCCTTTATATCTTGCCTTAATTTCCATGAAGCAACCTTCCATTATGAGATAAAATCAAGTCTTTAATGTTGCAATAAAACTTTATATCTTCATCATCAAAACTCCTATTTTCATCACTTATTGAGAGTAAAACTTCATCAAAACTTTCTGAGTAACTTTTTACTCATACTTGAAATATGTCAACACAGATTGTCCCCTATTTCGACATTGAGAGCCCAACCAATAAAAGCTGAGTGTCTTCAATGAGTTTTTTTTTTCTAAAACCACATTAATAATTTTCTTTAGGAGTGTTTTCCTAGTCATCTTCCCACACTTTCTTTTTAAGTTAAAGTCAGATCAAATGTATTATTATCCTTTTGTTTCATGCATAGGTTGAAGATTGCTTGCCTTTGGCATTTCTCTTCAAGGTAGCTTTTGTAGCTTTTAGTTCTTTTGACTAACGAGCCATTTCTTCCCTAGAAAGAAACATTTCTCTTTCAATTCTAAATAATGTAATAACACCAATATGAGTGTATCATAATATAAATGTAAAGAGAAAGGTCATAATTAAAATACCTATAAAGACTTTCAAGTTTGTGGGTCAGAATTCTAACTAATAAGATGATTATTGATAATTAGGTATAGGATGAATTCTCTTATATGTATATCACATAGGGTTGAGCGTTTATTTATAAAAGAGATACAAGAGATGGGTTGAGCCCATTACACTAGAATAGGAAACCCTATATATTATAACATTCCCCTCAAGCTGGAGCATATAAATTGTATAAACCAAGCTTGTTACAAATATAATCAATTCTAGGACCACGTAATGACTTAGTAAAAACATCTGCTAATTGATCATTATAATTAACAAACTCAATCTTGATCTTTCCTGACACTATTTTCTCTTTAATGAAATGATAATCAATCTCTATGTGTTTTGTCCTTTCATGAAAGACAAGATTTGAGCTTATGTGAAGGCCAACTTGATTGTCACATATGAGCGTCATTTGAGTGACTTCTCCAAATTGTAATTTTTTAAGTAGTTGTTTAAGCCAAATAAGCTCTCATGTAGCGGAGGCCATAGATCTATATTCTGCTTCTGCAGTGGATCATGTCAAAACACTTTGTTTCTTAATCTTCCAAGAGATTAAATTATCACCAATAAAAACACAATACCCAAAGGTAGATCTCTTATCAACAGGAGAGCCTGCCCAATCAGCATCAGAGTAGGCAACAACTTTAGTATGGTTGTTGTGTTCATACAACAAACCTTGACCAGGGGAACCTTTAATGTATTTCAATATACGAATGATAGCATCCCAATGATTTGTGCATGGAGAGTTAAGAAATTGACTTACCACACTGACAACAAAAGAAATGTTTGGATGAGTAACTGTAAGGTAATTCAATTTCCCAACTAATCTTCTATACTTTTCAATGTCTGAGAAGGACTCCCCTTGATTAGGTAGAAGTTTGACATTAGGATCCATGGGTGTGTGAGTAGATTTTGAATTCATCAACCCAAATTCCTCCAAAATATCCAGTGCATACTTCCTTTAAGAGATTACTATTCCATTATTAGATTGTGCAACTTCAATCCCCAAGAAATATATGAGTCTGCCAAGGTCTTTAGTCTAAAACTGCTGGCAAAGATGTTGTTTAACTTGTGAGATGCCATGGTGGTCAATTCCTGTGAGTACAATAACATCAACATACAAAACTAAATAAATACATCCAACGCTTGAGTTGCGGTAGAAGACTGAGCGATCTACTTTGTTGGAATAAATGGCTGAGTTTAAGAGGGGGGGTGAATTAAACTTTCAAAGATTTTCGAAACCCAATGCCCAAATATGAAAAACTAGATTCGGATTGAAGATTAAAACTAGTTTTAATAGGTTCTTGAAATGCTTTTAATCAATTGATCATATATCCAATTCAATTACAATTTAGAATTTAATTGCCGAATGTAAAAGATCAAGGGAAGAAGAACAACACAGCAGATTTATACTGGTTCACCTTTCAACAAAGGCTACATCCAGTTTCCTAACCACACAAATTCAATCAATTCATTAAAAACCAGTTTTTACATGAACACTACATGCAAAACGAAAAACAGAAAGCTGCACCTAGTCTTGAACCCTACAAGACTTCTAAACACCTGTAAAACCCTATTACAAGAACCCTTAATCACCCTGATTAAGAGACAAACACGCAGCTAACAAACACACAAAGAACTGGATTCAATTCACCTGGAAATTCAAAGCAGAAACGAAAACAGAGCAAGCAACAGAACGCAAAAACAGAGCATGCAAATCTTGATTCAATTCGCAATCAATTGGATCTTGGACTTCTTGGAGTGATTCGCAAATTGATTTAGATTGTAAGAGAAACGTTCTTGCTCAGTGGGTTCTTCAAAAAATGATTCGTCACTTAGTTCTTTGAATTTCAAGTTATATATAGAAAACTGTTAAAACTGATTCTGACGAGAATAGTCGGTTGAAATCTCATTTTAACCAGTTGTTTTCATTAAAACCAATTTTCCAGTGAGCACCCTTTTTCTGGAACTTGAAATCGATCGATTGAAAACCCGTTTTAACTAGCTATTCCGAAAACTGAATTCCGAACAAAGCTACCAGGATTTTAACCGGTTTAAGTTTCTAAAACAGTCAGCTAAAATTTCCCAAATACAAAGCTTTGAAAAACGAAGAATAATTTAACTAGTTGAAATCAGATTTTTAACCAGTTAAAAATTAGTTAAACCTTTGAAATCATTTTAAAACCTTTTTAAAACATTTCAAAACATTTTAAACCCCAAGATTAAGTCCAAGATTAATTGAAATGCTACTTACCACACAACCTAAGACTCTCTAATCCTAAGACACAATCTTCATTCTTCAAGCACCATCATCTTCATCATCAAAGGTGGTTGGAGACATCAAATCTACTTGAAACCAAGTCTTCAAGTCCAACAAACTCCCCTTATTTGATGATGACAACCACTTGATGCATTCATTGTCTTTGAAGAATATAAGAGTCCTGCACAAAACATAAAAATACAGCAGAACAGTGTGGTAAAGAATTATAGCATCAGTTCAGAAAATACTGCAACATCATTTTATATAACAGCAGCAGCAGAGCGTGCAGAAGCAGTATTCTTCTCCCCCTTTCAACACATTCTAGCAGCAGTATTCTTCTCCCCCTTTCACCTGTGCATCATGTTGTGCCTTCAATGCATTCAACAATTTCTCCCCTTTTGGAATCATCAAATAGCTCAAGGGAAAAGAAATAAAAATAGCATATGCAGCAAATTAAAAATTGTTCAAGATACATGGGAATTTAACCCAATTAAAAATAGCAACAACAATACTAACTAACAGAAATTAAAAAGGCATAAGAGATACACGGGAGACAACAACAGCAGGAGAGACAACATGTTGAAACAGCAGCAGCACAATTCAATCACATCATAGCGGATACAGCAGCAGAGATCAGTCATTATCTTCTCCACCATCATCACCAGGAGCATCATAATAACCCATATTTATTTGTGCAAGTTGGGCATGTAAATCTTCAATGCTTTGATCAATGCGCCCAAACCTATTCATGCAGTAGTTGTGATGATATTGTTGATGAGATTGGATGGAATCAAATCTTTGTAACACTGTTTGTTCAAACAATGAAAGTGGAGGTCCACGGTCAACTGGAGGAACATAAGGTACAATATCTCCCATCATTGAGTAGTTTTCTGCACCAGGTTCAGAATCTCCAGCTTCATCAGTTGCAGCTCCAACACCAGCAGAAGTTCCAACAGTGTTTGTCCCTGCATTGACAGCTTCCTGTCCAGCAGTCCATGCTCCATTGCTTTTGGTGAGGCCAAACTTAAAGAGAAAGCCATTGTCCAGCTGATGGGTTCGCCCTATGCTGATTTTCTCTGTTCACCTCTAATGTCCACACCAAAATATTCAAGGAATTTGGAAATTATCACAAAGATATGGAAGACGATAATCAGCAACCTTTTGGACTTCATCATGTGATCTTTGATGATATGAATCCAGCTAATTCTCACAGATTTCATCAAACAAAAAATTAGAAGAAGATCACCTTCATTCAATGTAGCATGATTGCTTCCCCTTGGAGTGATCATCCATGTGATGATAAATGCAAGCACCCTTGTCGTCAAAGTCAGCCCACCCACCGAAATCCACGAACAGATCCTCGAGGGTTCCTCAAACACTCTCTATACGTTTGCACCTTGTTAAAGTCTTCCAAGGAACCACACAAACCCCTCGCTAACCACAATGCCATCAGCTTTGAAGCCCCTACTCTTCTCCAAACAGAGTTGTTTATGATCATTTCCTTTCCTTTCACTTTTGAATTTAAAATAGACCCATCATGTTTGAGATTTGTGTAAAATACTTTCACCAAGTCTGGGTATATGAACCCATTTAATTCCGTAAATTTTTGCAGATCCCGATATTGAATCATAGCTATAATGTCGACCAAACCTTCATCTTCCAACCACTCGAAAACCGAGCACTTTCGGTGAGTTTACAGCCTTTCTACTGATATGGGATTGAAACTTTTCAATCCTCTCTTCATCACCTTCGAACCAAGCTTCTATAGACCCATGTCTATAAGTATGAGTTGCTGGAATTTCAGGTTCCTTATTTTTGGATGATCCAGCATTTTTTGATCTCTTCCTTGGGTTGCTTGAAGATGACATTGCAGAAAAGAGAAAGTGTAGAGAAACAGAGTATAGAGAATGTATTATGTAGATTTTACACGGGCAGGGTGAATAACAGTGTAGCAATGCACAACACATGTATTTAACATTCCAGATTTTTCAGGTTTTATCAAATCAATGCTTTATTCAATCAAAGAAGGAATCAAATGCATTCAGCTTGGAATATATTGACAGAGATATGTAGCGAGTACAAATTTGACCAAAGAATTCAGCTTGGTTGAATGCAACACGTATTTGGAGAGAGAAACCAGCTAAAAAGTAAAGCAAAGCCACTACAAGACAAAATAGGAGTCAAGATTCTTTTAACCAGCTTTATCTATCATGTTTAAATGCACAATTCTCAATTAATCAACTTAAATGCACCAATTAAATGTTAATCAATGCAGTTTAACAGTAAATTCGTTCAAATTTTAAACTTTGCATGGTGACAGCAATTTCAGCCGATTGATTTGTGAGAAACAATTGATTAAAACAGAAATCTCGATACTCGAGTTAATGCAGATAAATGATTTTAATCGACTAAATCGACAGATTAATCGGCTAAACAGAGACAGATATTATCGCACATCCACTACAGATCCCAAATTATGCAAAACAACCGATTAAAAGCTCGAAACAACTAACTAAAACCTCGAATAACATTGTAGATTTCACTTTATAACATCCAATATGCAAATCTAACTGCAATTAATCAACACATATGCAGATTTAACCATTCAAACATATAAAACAGCATGAATAACAACATAAATGAATCACATACACGAATTATATCACATTTGAAACATCAAGGACACCCAACTCATTTCTTAATTGGAAAAACCTATCTTTTGGGAGTGGTTTGGTAAATATATCAGCAAGTTGGTTATTAGAGTCAACAAATTCAATTATGCAATCACCTTTTTGAACATGATCCCTAATGAAATGGTGCCTTATTTCTATATGTTTCGTTCTAGAGTGCAAAATAGGATTTTTTGTTAAGTTGATAGCACTTGTATTGTCACACCTAATAGGAATGTGATCTAGTTTCAAACCATAATCAAAAAGTCTGTTGTTTTAACCAAAGAGTTTGAGCACAACAGCTCCCAACTGCAACATACTCGACTTCAAGAGAGACAAAGCCACACTAGCGTGCTTTTTGCTATGCCATGATACTAGACTACTTCCTAGTAGATGACAAGTTCCACTAGTGCTTTTCCTATCAAGTTTACATCCAGCAAAGTCTGCATCCGAATAGCCCACTAGATTAAAAGAGGCACCTTTGGGATACCACAAACCAACATTAATAGTTCCTTTTAGATATTTCAAGATTCTTTTGGCAATTGCAAAATGTGATTCTTTAGGATTAGATTGAAACCTAGCACACATGCATACACTAAACATTATATCTGGCCTACTAGCAGTTAGGTATAAAAGTGAGCCAATCAAACCTCTTTACTTAGTGGAATCAAAAGGTTTACCACTTTCATCCGCATCAAGATAGCTGCTGGTAGCCATGGGTGTGCTTGATTCTTTGCAGATCGTCCATCTCATATTTCTTTAATAGACTCTTTGCAATATTTTGACTGATTGAGGAATGTTCCATGATCTAATTGCCTGACTTGTAAGCCTAAGAAGAAGTTTAGATCACCCATCATTGACATCTCAAAGTCCCCCTGCATAGCTGCAACAAATTCTTCACAAAGCTTCTCATTAGTGGATCCAAAGATTATATCATCCACATAAACCTGCACAAGTATTATGTTGTCCAAAGACTTTCTAATGAACAAAGTTTTATCAACTTGGCCCCTTTCAAAGTTTTGAGAGATAAGAAAGTTACTTAACCTTTCATACCATTGTCTTGGAGCTTGCTTGAGTCCATAAAGAGCCTTTTTGAGCTTATATACATGGTTAGGCAATTTGTGATCAACAAATCCAGATGGTTGTGAAACATAAATTTCTTCATTTATATATCCATTCAAAAATGCACTTTTCACATCCATTTGATGCAGTTTGAATCCAATCATGCATGAGAAAGCAAGTAATAACCTAACAGCTTCTAACCTAGCAACAGGAGCATATGTTTCCTCATAATCTATTCCTTCCTCTTGGTTATACCCTTTAGCTACAAGCCTAGTCTTGTTTCTAGTTATTACTCCTTGATCATTCATTTTATTTTTAAACACCCACTTTGTGCCAATTATATTCATGTTAGGTGTGCAAGGGACTAGTTCCCAAACCTCATTCCTTTTAAATTGGTTCAGTTCATCTTGCATTGCCAAAATCCAGTTTTCATCCAATAAAGCATCATCAACACATTTAGGCTCAACTTGGGAAACAAATGCAGCAGTTAAACATGTATCATGCATAGACCTTCTTGTAGAAACACTTCTTTGAATATCTCCTATCACATTTCCAATGGACAGATTGCGAGGCACCCTCCATTCTTTAGGTAGATCATTTTCTGCAGAATTTAATTCGGTGCCAGGATTTCGATCAGCTTCTTTCGATTTTCACCAGCTGAAATTCCACCCGCAATAGCCTTTTCGGCTTCTACATGTCCAGTTGATACACCTTCAATTAAGTTCTCTTCACTTGCACCTGCACCACTCACTGCACCTTCATTTTGCACATTAGTCTCATCAAAAACAACATGTATTGATTCCTCAATGATAGCTAATCTCTTGTTGAAGATCCTATATGCTTTGCTATGTAAAGAATAGCCTAAAAACAATGCATCATCAGCTTTAGCATCAAATTTGCCAAGTTTTTCTTTGCCATTATTTAAAACAAAACACTTGCAGCCAAACACTCTAAGATGTGCTATGTTGGGTTTTCTCCTTTGTACAATTCATAAGGGGTTTTCTTCAAAATAGGTCTTATCAAAACCCTATTTATTATGTAACATGCAGTATTTACTGCATCCGCCCAAAAATATTTAGGGATGTTTGATTCATTAAGCATTGTCCTAGCTAGTTCCTCAAGTGATCTATTTTTCCTCTCAACAACACCATTTTGTTGAGGAGTCCTAGGTGATGAAAAGTTATGCTTAATCCCATATTTTCACAAAAATGATTGAACTTTTCATTTTCAAATTCCCCTCCATGATCACTTCTAAGAGCACTTATGCTGCAGCTGTTTTCATTTTGTAAAACCTTGGCAAGTTTCTTAAAAGCATGAAATGCATCACTTTTATTTTTCAGAAACAAAGTCCAAGTAAACCTAGAATAGTCATCAACAATAACCAAAGCATAATAGTTTCCACCAATACTCATTGTTCTAGATGGACCAAACAAATCCAAATGCAGCAATTCCAAAGGTTTTGTTGTAGACACACAATTTTTCAGATTAAAAGAAACTTTGGTTTGTTTACCCTTTTGGCATGCATGACAGATTTTATCTTTCTCAAATTTTAGTTTAGGTAACCCTAAGACAAGTTCTTTTGAAAACAGTTTTTCCAAATGGTTCATGTTAATATGTGCAGCTCTCCTATGCCAAAGCCATGAACTATCTTCCTTAGACATGAGACATGTAAAATTAGTTGCACACATATGATCAAGATCAAGCATATAAATGTTCTCAATTCTCTTGCCTAACATGCAGATTTTATCAGAATTTTTCTCAATGATCTTGCAATGATTTGATTCAAAAATGATTCTAAAACCTTTATCACATAGCTGGCTAATACTAAGAAGATTATGCTTCAAACCTTCAACATATAACACGTTTTCAATGAGGATTGAAGAAATGTTACCAACATCACCACTTCCAAGGATTTTCCCTTTATTATTATCTCTATATGTGACAAAACCTCCATTTTTCAAGGTGAGTTTGACAAACTTCCTTCTGTCACCACACATGTGCCTTGAACAGCCACTGTCTAGATACCACAATGATTCCTTGGCCTTCAAGAACACCTGCAAAACACAATCAATGGAGAGAATTTGGTACCCACATCAATTTGGGTCCAACAAAGTTAATAACCTTTCTACCACATTTTGGCTTCCAAATATATTGACCACTAGGAACACCAAATTTTCTGATTTTGCATGATTTTGAAGTATGTCCCTTGTTCATACAATAAAAGCATGTAATAGATGAAGTGCTGGACGGTTTTCTATGTGAAAAGAAATTTCTATAAGGCTGTTGTTTCTTTTGAAAACCATTTTTAAATCCAAGTCCAACTCTATTCGTTACACAATTTTTAAAATCTAAAAGTGTATCCAAGTTGGCTCTTCCCATGGTGAATTTAGCTAGAGATTTTTTCAAATACTCGATTTGATTTTCTAATGTTCTGCAGTGTGCAGATTTTTCCAGCATGTTCATCATTGCAACTTGAAGCCTTGTAAATCATTTCCTGATTTTCAAAATTAGTTTTTGAATTTTCCAGCTCTTTCTCTAGCTCTTTCACCTTGTTCTCTAGCCAATTGTTCATACCTTTAAGCCTATTGTTTGAACAAGCAACCTTATTAGCCTCTTCATGCAATTCCAGAAAATTTTGCAGCAGAATCGATCATAAGGAAGACCATTTTGAGTAGTGGAGGAACTTACACTACTTGTCTGTATCACAATCACCATTAGGCAAAGATTGGCCCTTTCATCATCACTTGAAGAATCACTAGAGGAGATATCATTCTCATCCCATGCTATGTAAGCCTTCTTGGTTTTGAATGATTTTTCATGCTTCTTTTCTCCATTCCTCTCTTTGTTTTGTGAGTATGGACATTCAAATCTTAATATGTCCCTCGTTTTCCACAACCAAAACAAGTAAAGTTAGAAGAAGCTAAATCAGATTTTTTATTATACCTCTTGTTCTTGTAATCTTTGTTCTTGTATTTCAAGAACTTGTTGAACTTTCTAACTAAGAGGTTCAGATTTTCTGCATCACTTCCTCCATGTCCTTCATCCTCACTATTCTCCTCTTTGTGAACCAAAGTCTTCAAGGCCAGCCTTTTCTTTTTCTTGTCATTGTCTTCTTGTTCAGCAAGTCTATTCAACTCAAGCTCATGTTCCCTTAGCTTTCCAAAAAGTGCAGCAACACTCATTGTTGACAAGTCCTTGATTCGTAAATTGTCGTTACTTTGGGTTGCCAACTTCGATCCAAACATTTCAGCACTTTGATGTTCAGCTCCTCTTTCTCAAACACTTTTCCAAGGCCGATCAGATGGTTTATAATGTGTGTAAACCTCTTTGCACATCCGAAACAGTTTCTCCTGGAAGCATTCTCGAACATCTCATACTCTTGGATTAAAGTATGCTTTCTAGCTCTTTTAACATCAGCTGTTCCTTCATGAGTAACCTCCAACACTTCCCACATTTCTTTAGCATTGGAACACTGTGAAACACGAAATAATTCATCAAGATTAAGTGCAGATGTAATGATGTTCTTTGCTTTACAATCATATTGCACTTTCTTTTGTTCATCAACATTTAAATTTTCCCATGGTTTCTCTTCTTTAGGGATATACGGTCCATTGACTATAGCATTCCAAATCCCTATATCAATTGATTCAATGAAAATCTTCATTCTAACTTTCCAAAATGGATAGTTTACCCCGTAAAACATTGGTGGCCTGTTTATAGAAGCACCTCTCGCAAAAGGCAATTTTCCTTCAGCCATGTTTGAAATTTTTCAGAAAACTTGAATATTTTTCAAGAACCAGCTCTTGATACCAATTGTTGGAATAAATGGCTGAGTTTAAGAGGGGGGGTGAATTAAACTTTCAAAGATTTTCGAAACCCAATGCCCAAATATGAAAAACCAGATTCGGATTGAAGATTAAAACCAGTTTTAATAGGTTCTTGAAATGCTTTTAATCAATTGATCATATATCCAATTCAATTACAATTTAGAATTTAATTGCCGAATGTAAAAGATCAAGGGAAGAAGAACAACACAGCAGATTTATACTGGTTCACCTTTCAACAAAGGCTACATCCAGTTTCCTAACCACACAAGTTCAATCAATTCACTAAAAACCAGTTTTTACATGAACACTACATGCAAAACGAAAAACAGAAAGCTGCACCTAGTCTTGAACCCTACAAGACTTCTAAACAGCTATAAAACCCTATTACAAGAACCCTTAATCACCCTGATTAAGAGACAAACACGCAGCTAACAAACACATAAAGAATTGGATTGAATTCATCTGGAAATTCAAAGCAGAAACGAAAACAGAGCAAGCAACAGAACGCAAAAACAGAGCATGCAAATCTTGATTCAATTCGCAATCAATTGAATCTTGGACTTCTTGGAGTGATTCACAAATTGATTTAGAGTGTCAGAGAAACGTTCTTGCTCAGTGGGTTCTTCAAAAAATGATTCGTCACTTAGTTCTTTGAATTTCAAGTTATATATAGAAAACTGTTAAAACTGATTCTGACGAGAATAGTCGGTTGAAATCTCATTTTAACCGGTTGTTTTCATTAAACCAATTTTCCAGTGAGCACCCTTTTTCTGGAACTTGAAATCAGTC
Source organism: Lablab purpureus (assembly GCA_030347555.1). NCBI lineage: Eukaryota > Viridiplantae > Streptophyta > Magnoliopsida > Fabales > Fabaceae > Lablab > Lablab purpureus. Next base: position 24,354,647 of record CM059263.1, read on the forward strand.
AGTTGAAAACCTGTTTTAACTAGCTATTCCAGAAAACTGGAATTCCTGAACAAAGCTACCAGGATTTTAACTGGTTTAAATTTTGAAAACAGTCAGCTAAAATTTCCCAAATACAAAGCTTTGAAAAACGAAGAACAGTTTAACTAGTTAAAATCATATTTTTAACCAGTTAAATATTAGTTAAACCTTTGAAATCATTTTAAAACCTTTTTAAAACATTTCAAAACATTTTAAACCCCAAGATTAAGTCCAAGATTAATTGAAATGCTACTTACCACACAACCTAAGACTCTCTAATCCTAAGACACAATCTTCATTCTTCAAGCACCATCATCTTGATCATCAAAGGTGGTTGGAGACATCAAATCTACTTGAAACCAAGTCTTCAAGTCCAACATACTTCACTACGAATCATTCAAAATTGCTTAATAACCATGCTAACTTGAAACAAGGCCCGTCTTTTTCTTCCTGCAAATCACCATTAAGAAAAGCATTTTTGACATCCAATTGAAACAAGGGCCAATTTTTAAGAGTAGCCATGGCAATGAATAAGCGCACAAAGGCCATCTTTGCAACCGGTGAAAAAGTGTCACCATAATCTAAGTCGTGTATAACCTTTAGCTACTAAGTGAGCTTTTAGACGATCAATAGTTCCATCAGGACCCACTTTGACAACAAAGACCCATCTGCAACCAACAACAAATTTTCCAGATGGCAGAAGAACGAGGTCCCAAGTTCCACTATTCTGAAGTGCACTCAGTTCTTCGAGCATGGCCTGTCGCCAACTAGGATGAGACAAGGCATCACCTACTGTTTTAGGGATGGATACAGAGGAAATAGAAGAAAGGCAGGTATAAATTGAAGAAGATAGTATGGGGTAACTCAAATTAGTATAATAAGGAGAAGGATTGCGAGTGAACTGTATTCCTTTTCGAAGAGCAATGGGAAGATCAGATTCAGTTGACGGAACCAGAGGATACGAAGGAGTCGACAACAGAAGTGACTCAATAGGAGGCTGAGGAGTCTGATGATGTTGATATACCTGAAGAGGTGGTGGAGGTGGTGGTGATGGTGGAGATGAAGGGGCTATACTAGACTCAACCTGAGACTCACATAGAATTGGAATAATGACTTTTTGAGAAGGAGGTGTAGAAGTAGGTGTGATGTTAAAATAGAGAGAGGACTCAATGAAAGTGGCATCTACATAGATAAAATAATGATTGAGAGATGAAGAAAAACATTTATACCCTTTTTGTGACCTAGTGAACCCTAGAAAGACACATTTGTGAGACTTAGCGGAAAGTTTGTCAACATTAGGACCTAAGGTGTGAACGAAACATGTTGATCCAAAAACTTTAGGAGATAAAAAGTGGAGAGGTTCATGGGGAGACAAAATTGGTTGAGGTATTTTATTTTCTAAAACAGAGGAAGGCATGCGATTAATTAGATAACAGACACTTAAAATAGCATCCCCCCAAAAATGTTGAGGAACATTACCATGAATTAAAATTATTTGAGTTGTTTCAATGAGGTGTCTATTCTTGCACTCAACCACTTCATTTTGTTGAGGTGTATAAGCACACAAAGTTTGGTGAAGAATGCCATGAGACATCATAAAACTTTGAAAAGAATAGGAAAGATACTCATGGGCATTATCACTACGTAAAATTCGAATAAAAACACCAAATTGAGTTTTCATTTCTTAAATTTTTTTTGAAAAATAGGAAATAACTTTGAACGACTTTTCATCAAGAAAAACCAAGTACACCTTGAGTAATCATCAATAAAAGTGACAAAATATTGAAGTCCTAAATTAAACTGGACATGACTAGGTCCCTAAATGTCAGAGTGAACTAAGGCAAATGGAGAAGAAGCAGATTGTGAGACACTAGATGGAAAAGAACTACGATGTGTTTGCCTAATTCGCACGACTTGCAAGAAAAAGTAGACAACTTGGATAGACTGGAAACGAGCTGTTGCATCTTGGCAAGGCTAGGATGACCCAGTTGAGTATGAATGAGAGAAGAAGACTTCATGATCGAACCAACATGGGCAGTTTTCCATAGATGATAAATGCCATGAGACTCATATTCGGTGCCAATCATCCGTCCCGAACTCTGGTCTTGTAAAAAACAGAATGTTTAGTAAAGGAGATAGTGTAATCAAGGGAACAAGTAAGGCGACTAGAGATAATAAATTAAAAGGAGATCCAGGGACATAAAGGACATTGTCAATAGATAGGGAAGGAAGAAGTTGAATGGTACCAATGCCATGGGAAGGGGCTTTAGAGCCATTACCCATGGTGATAGAGGGCAAATAACCCGAAGTAGATAGAGATGTAAAGAAGGATTTATTACCAGTAATGTGATATGTGGTGCCAGAGTCTAGAACCTAAAGGCTAAGAGAGTTGGATTGAGTTAGGCCAGCAAAGGAAGTACCTAAATGCACAACAGAAGCAGTGGAACTTTGGAGGACAATCATATAAAGCATAGCACTTTTCTTTGACATGACCATACTTGTGACAGTGATCACACTGAAGTCACCCTTTTCTTTGTTTTCGAGGACGATTACGGTTATCATGGTGGAAAACCAGGACAGAAGATTCATCGGAGGTACCTGTAGTAGGTGTTTTAGTTGCAGACTTAACCAACACATGTAAGAGGGTGGCAGATGTGGTTGTCACTGTAGGCACAATTGGAGACCCCAAAATTTGATCTCGGACATGTGAATAGTCAGCAGGAATACCATGTAATGTCAGTAACATGAAGAACTTTGAACGTTGCTCGATTTCTTCAGGAAGGAGTAGAGGCAAGAGGTAATAACTCATTGAAATTATGGAAGAAAGAATGAATTTTATCTAGATATTGAGCCATTGTACCATCAAGGCATGTCTGACTGGCGAGTGTCAATATATTAGGACAAACACCATAGAGACGTTGAGTGTCATTGGTGTACAATAGTTTGGCCTGATTCCAAACCTCGGAACAATACTTATAAGTACAAAATATTTGCTTTAACGAGGAATCAATGGTAGATTTAATCACATAAATGAGCATCAGTCTTTGTCCACTGGGAGCGCTCGTTTTCAACAACATTATTCATGGTCTTAATGAGATGATATTCAAAACCCTGACTCTCAAGCCAAATTTGGATGTAAGATGCCCATGTCTCATAATTTGTCAATAGGCAGATGCACATTGACATAATTGGTATAGATAGAAGGAAGAGGTGTAGGAGCAGAGGATGATACGGAGGAGAGAGAAAGTTGCTGGAGGAGAGAGAGAAACCCTAAAAATAAGGAAAATTGTCAAACAAACTCCGATCAAGGATCCGAGCACAGATCTAGAATGAGGATGAGACGGCAACGTCAGCGATGTAAAGCGTTGTCAAAGATGGCGACAGATGCGTTGTCATGCGCAGCGACAACGAGGCTGGGCGTGTTCCTACAAGCGGCGTGTGGGAGCTTCGATGGGGCCGATATTGATCTTGTCGGAGTTGCCTGGGCAAGACGATGCCGGTAGTGGTGGCACCAGTCTAATCAGTGGCGACGACAATGAAGTGTAGAGGATGTGCACTGTTACGATGACGAAGATACGACTGTTTGCAACGACAACATCTACAGTAGTGGCGGCGGCATCGGGGGCAGTGCTGGCAACAACAGAAGTGACGATAGTGGTGGCGACAACGGCAAAAGCTAGGTATAGGATGAATTCTCTTATGCGTATATCACATAGGGTTGAGCGTTTATTTATACAAGAGATGAGTTTATCCCATTACACTAGAATAGGAAACTCTATATATTCTAACAATGATGATATCAAATAAGGTGTGAAGTTGTTCAAGTAGCACGCCATTAGGCTTCTTCAGTCGTCAACACGTCCCTTCGAGTGATAGAAGGAATAATAGGGTTAAGAGTCCAATATAAAGGAAATCCTTCTAGCACAAAAGGATTATGCCTAGGAGTTGGGACTTTCATAAATTTTATTTTAAAATGTTTATATGAGGACAAAAATAGAGTTATGAGGCGACAACCAGAAACACAGTTAAAAGAAGTCTAGAAAGTCATTTTTGAGGGTTTATATTAAAAAAAATAAGAAAAATACATTAACATAAGGGAGAATTTTGAAGTGTTTACATACAATCTGGAATATTTTCATAAAAGTACAACTATTAGGATGAAGTTCAACAGGACTTCTTTTAAAATTGTCAACACATTTTTCTCAAAATAATTAAAAAGGGTCAGAGGTCAAGATTAAGAAATATGTATATTAAAATAAAAAAAGAGGAACCCCAAGTTAGCTTGAACATCTTTATAAATTGGTTCATCTTACATACAAAATTCTAGGATTATGTCTTTTTCATTACCCGACCAAGTTAGTGTTTGGGTTTCCTTAAGTTGTTTTAGATATTTAAGTGTCGTATAACCAGATGCTTCATTAAAAATTTCAACTTTGACCTAAGGGTAAATGTCATTATATAGTGCCATGGTAAATCCTAAACAAAGGAGGTACAAGGAAGTTTAAAATAGTTAAACTTGTTGACATATTTTAAGTTTAAGTGTTGATGAAGTTCTCTCAATAAGTCATGGAGATTAAAGTTTTGATGATGAAGATATAAAGTTCTCTAACAACATTAAAGACTTGTGTCATCTCACAAAGGAAGGTTGCTTCATGGAAAAGGCAAGACATAAAGGGAATTAAATGCTTTCAAGAGAGAAGATTGATGAAGATTTTCTCAAGAGCTGAAGTTTCAAGTTTAGAAGTTTCTGTTTTGAGTGAAGGATAAAAAGACTAAGTCAAAAATCCCATTCAAGACCATTTCAAACTAGAGAGCAAGTCATTTTCTCGCAAAAAAATTTTTCTACGCTTTTAATCGATTAAGTTACGAAATATAATCAATTTTTTACTTAAAATTTGAATCAAAAGAGTTTAACGAACAAAATAATCGATTAAGTGTTTTTGATAATCGATTATATTGCTTCTGGGTTCATATAATCGATTATGGCCTTAATCTAATCGATTATATCAGTCAAAATGTGTTTTCCAATTTTTACTCTGATATAATCGATTATACCTTTTAGATAATCGATTAAATACGACGTTTTTGCGAATTCAATGCTGAATCAACCTAAGAAAGGAAACTTTGGGCTGTTTTCAAAATATAAAATGAAAGCCAATGTCTTAGGTTCAATACATTTGATCAAACACAAAAATTCAAAGTGTTCTTGCGCTAAAGTTTTCAAAACCGCTTTCTTGCTCTCTCAAGGTTGATCTAAGTTCTTGGAAGTGGTGATCATTGTGCTTAAGCTTTCAATTCAGCACTCATCAGGTATTTTCTTTACTGTTTTACTGAATTGGTGTAATTCATCCCTTGGATCTGTTCTAAAGGGAGGTGTGTTCATCTCTTGTGTGTCAAGAGAGGTGGGGATCATCCTTAGTGTGTCTAAGGAGGTGTTGTTGTTTATCTTTATTTGTTTTTACATGTTTTCACTGGATTGGTGTTTGTAATTACATTTAAGGATAGTGGGGTGATCATCACGTGTTTGTGGTGATTGGGAACTGGACGTAGGATTGGCTAAATCTGAACTAGTATAAATCTCTGTGTTCTATCTCTCTTTCCCTATCTCTTTATTTTTAGTGTGGATCATATTAACAATTTGTTAGACGCAGAGATATATCAAGAAGGGGGGCGATGAATTGATATTGGATTTTCTTTCAAAACTATGAAGTTTAAGATTTTTTTGATGCAGTCAAGAACAGATTAGTTAACTGATTTCTGAGAAATAGTCGATTAGTTCTATCAAACAATTATTAAATATGATAAAAGAAGAGAAAGAATGCACAAGAATTTATACTGGTTCACTCTTTTTCAAGAGCTACATCCAGTTTCGATCTGTAACACTAACAGATCTCAAATCACTAAAAATTATCAAGTCTTTACAAGAACCCCTCTTCTAAAGACTACCAAAACCACAAAGATGAAATTCTAAACCCTATAGAATTCGATCTAATCCCAGACTCACACCAAGTCTACAGTGATCACCCCAATCACCAAGATACAGGTTTCGTAACCCCACAAAACGATCTCAACACAGAGAACAAAAACAATTAAGAAAACTGCTAATCAAGACTCTCTTCTTGATTCTTTCTAAAGCTGAATCTTTCAAAGATTTGTGAGTAGGCTTTTCTTGATTCTCTCTTCTTTGTTCTCTCTCTATTCTTTTTGCTATTCTTCCAGTAGTTTGAATCTTCCACGAGACTTCTATTTATAGAGAAGAAGATGAGCTTCAACAGGCGCTATTATGTTTTCTGCATACTAGGAGGCCTGGAACAAAATAGTCGACTAAATAGCGAAATAGTTAGCTTATTTCATTAAAAGCACATTCCTGACATATTAATGAAAATAGTCGACTAATATATCAGAAGTAGTTGACTAATTGAAGATTAATGAAAACAACAGACTAATATATCAGAATTAGCTAACTAATAACAGATAATCTAACAACTATTCAAAAACTGCATAATCATCAATTAATCACCAATGTTCCAACAACATCATCAAATCAAATTCATCAACAAACTCCCCCTATTTGATGATGGCAACCTGCAAAACCTGTTGAAATCAAAGAAAATAAATGGAAGATTATCTCCCCCTTTGACACTAGCAAATAGGTGCAGATTAAGCAAAGTATATAAGCAGATTATATAATGCAGAAATATGAGTGCAAATTATGTTACAGACCCAAGAATTGTTCAGAAATCAACAACATTAAGGTGAAAATATTAAAAGCATTAAAAATAGTAGAGATTAAACTTCATCATCATCTTCATCATCATCATCCTCATCATCATCTTCATCAGCAACATCCCCATCCATGGCAGCAACATTTGCAGAGGTTGCTTCAAAGTTTTCAACTGAAACTTGAATCTCAGCAAGTTGTTGCTGTATGAGCTCAATCTCATAATCAATATTCGTGAACCTAGCAACCATGGTTTCATGAGTGTTTCTCTGCATAGAACCAAGAACATTTAGTCGTGAAATAAGAATTCTTTCAAATTCAGATAATGGAATTCCTTGGTATGCAGGAGGTGCTGTATAGGGAACCATTTGATATGCAGAGTAGTCTGGGGGAATCAATGAAGAAGTATCAGCATGAATTGATGATCTAGGTGCAGAGGAAGATGAGCCAGCTTCAAAAATCCATTCATCATTAACCTTTGACATTCCCATTTTCCTAAGATAATAGTTATCAAAGATATGCTTATGATTGATAATCCTGGTTGTTTCTCCTTCAGTGGAAATGTTGAAGTGGTCCAAAATTTTTGAAATGAAGATAGCATAGGGAAGCTTGTGATCATTAAGTCGTTTGGCTTTGAACATGTGTCCTTTGATGACATATATCCAGTTGACTTTGATGTTATTCTTCATGCAGTGAATCAAGGCCAAATCTTCTTCCATAAGCTGAGCATGATTACTCCCCCTGGGTGTGAGCTGCTGATCGATGTCGTACTCGGTCAAATAAAAAAAACAATTAAATGTAGTACTAGAAGAAGTGACTCCTAGGTTGTCTCTCAAGGACCAATTTTCACTGTCAAAAGATTGAATCATGCAATGGGGGGGGGTTTGGACAGATAACAGTTAATTAAAATATAGCAGACAAATAACAAATTGATTTCAATAATTAAAATAGCCAAGACTCCTGAACACAATGCATCTCTGACATCCTTGGCTTACAACAGATTATCAGTCCGTTTAATCCTTGTTCGGTCTAGATTAACCAACTAAGTGAAAGTTAACCCAAGACTTCCCTACACGAATTAAGCAAACGTGAACCTTGTAGGTCTCCTTCCAAGGGATAAAGCATCCTCCAGAACAGAGGCTTCACAGAGGAGAATCAAAAGTACGAAACCATAAAACGCACAGAAACCTCCATCAGTGAGTGCAGTATGCCCAAGAGCCCCACCCTGGGATTTTAGCCTTCCATTAATTCAGAAAATAGAAAACGTAAACGGAAATTCAAATTGAAATTGAAAACGAAAATGAAATTGACAGAAAACGAAATTGACAGAAAACGAAATTAACAGAAAACGAAATTGACAGAAAATGAAATTGACAGAAAACTAAATTGACAGAAAACGAAATTGACAGAAAAGAAACGCAAATGAATTGAAGAACAAAACTGGAATTGAAGAACAGTGGACGAATTCTGAAGTAAAAACCAAAACGTAAACTTGTCTCTCTAGCTGAAAGCAAAAACGTAAAAGAAACCCTAATTCCTACTACTGCTGCCGTCTTCTCCGCGCTGTGTCTGTGTATTCCGCTCTCCCTCAGCTGCCCTACTTGTAGCTGCATTGCATAGGCACGAAACCCTAGATCCATTGGGCCCAAAATCCAAAGAAACAAATCTGGTCCAAGTTGTGACGTGGCAGCTCCTCTTGAAGTCCATGAATTAATTCCAAGCCCAAAATAATTTTAAACTGCCCTGAGAATAAAAATTGGAATAATTAAACTTAGAAAATTCAAATTAATTAAAATATGAATTTCTGGTCCAAATATAGCCCTAATAGAAATTAGTACAAAATATAAACAATTAAGAACAAATTAGAGATGAAAACAAGTACAGAATAGGTAAGAAAATAAGGGAAAATAATGACTCATCAAATTCCCCCACACTTATTCTTTTGCACTCCTGGGCAAAATCAAAATTCAAAGTAAGGAACAACTCCAAATATATCAAAGAGAGCGACGCAACAGGAAGAAACAGAAACAAGAAGACACACAAGAAAACAAACAGATTTACGCACTCCTTAATGAATCCTGGGAACAGAAAGGGAGTAAACAACATCCAACACACAAAGAATCAGAGAAACTAGATACTTATGGAAATCATCCAAACAAGTCAAAACATGGTAAGACAATCATTCAGCATCAAGAGGTGAATTAAAAGCAACAAAATCTCACAAGATGCACTATATCACTCTATCTCTCAAGTGTTTAGGTAACTGTATACTCTCAAAGCACTCATGAAAAACAAGCAGCAGATAGACTTGGCAAGCCTCTAAAATCAACATCTAATAAACATGCACATAAGGATCATAAGGTCTTTCCAGGGTTGTAATGTGGTCAAGGACAGGGTAGAGGATAAAATATAGGATAAGTAGCTACAAACCAGAGGAACTAGAGGAGCAATGGGGAATAAGTGAGAAATAAGCATAAGAGCAAACCCAAAAACCTCTAATAAACCTCTCACACTATTCCTTTTCCTTTGCCTCAAACAAAACCATTTTTTTCTTTTTCTTCCTTTTTTTTGTGTTTTTTTTTTTTTTTTTCGTCTTTGAATAAACAATATATCATCGAAACGTTGAGATATGTACAACGTAAAGAACCAACTAGCCAAAATAAAATAACCAATGAGACACCCCCACACTTATTCAAGAACTTATTCCCAAAACGATTCCAAAGCTCCAAAAATTCCCTAAGGTTAAGGTAATCATAGGTTTTTCACTTAAGGCTTGTAATGAGCTTCAAACAAAGAAAGGGAATGCAGGCTCAACAGGGGTTAACAAAGGAATTAATTCAGGGTAAGCTTATTTGGCCCGGGGCTTATGAGAACAAATGCCTTAATCATATCCAAACATACATGTGAACCAAGAAGTATCAAACAGAGTCAAGACAAGGCAACTATGCAAGCAATCAAGAGGCATAACACACAAGAAAGAATAGATAGTGGCCCAAATCCTCACACATGGTATAACTTCTGTCACAATTAAATCAACCTCTCAAGCCTCATAATCATCATTCCAAGCAGAGAAAAATAAGGATTTCAATCCATATAGTATCAAGCAACTCGTATCCAAGAGTGAAGAAAGAGCCTACAACCTAAACAAAACCCAGAAATCAAAAGGAAATATGTGAAACTGTAAACACGACAAAGACTCAAACTAACAAAAATAAACAACAAGAAAGACTTAAACAAAGAACAGTCTCCCCCCACACTTAAACTACACATTGTCCCAATGTGGCACAAACAGAAGATCAGAGAAATCAGAACAATCAATAGATCTGGACAAGTGCAATAAAAAGTAAAGAGGGAGAAGGAAAAAGAAAACTCCCTAAGTCATGGTGGGAGAGAAGCAGGGTCAAGCAGAGACATCTCCTCCACAACAGCATCCAACAAAGAAGGATTGCTGAGGAAGGGCTTCAGACGGTGCCCGTTGACCTTAAAGCTCTTATCTGTGGATTCACTTTTGATCTCAACTGTACCATAAGGATAAACATTAGTAACAATAAAAGGTCCAATCCACTTTGATCGTAACTTACCACCCATGAGTCCGAGCCGAGAATTGTATAACAGAGCTTTCTGGCCAACCATGAAATCCTTTCTAACTATCAAGCTGTCATGGAACTTCTTGGTTTTTTCCTTGTAGAATTTTGAATTCTCGTAGGCTTCTAAGCGGATCTCATCAAGCTCATTTAGTTGCAACCGCCTTTCGTCACCGGCCTGATCTATGGAGAAATTGCAAGTCTTCACAGCCCAGTAGGCCCGATGCTCAATCTCAACAGGTAAATGACATGCCTTACCAAAGACAACCCGATAAGGGGACATCCCTATGGGTGCTTTGTAGGCAGTCCTATGCGCCCAAAGAGCATCATCCAACCTGTTACTCCAGTCTTTTCTGTTGGGCTGGACAATCTTCTCTAAGATTCTCTTGATCTCCCTGTTTGAAATTTTGGCTTGCCCGTTTGTTTGCGGGTGGTAGGGTGTAGAAATTTTGTGCACCACCCCATACTTCTTGAGCAAAGCCTGCATAGATCTGTTACAGAAATGGGTGCCTTGATCACTAACAATGGCTCTGAGTACTCCAAACCTGCAAAATAGGTGAGATCTAACAAAATCCACAACAACCCGAGCATCATTAGTCCTGGTGGCTTTGGCTTCCACCCATTTCGAAACATAATGAACAGCTAAAAGAATGTAGAAAAAACCAAAAGAAACAGGAAAGGGACCCATGAAATCAATACCCCAGACATCAAACACCTCACAGAACAACATGGGTTGCTGAGGCATCTGCTGTCTCCATGTAAGGGATCCTCCTGCTCGCTGGCACTGCTCACAAGTGCTACAAATCTTCCACGCATCTCTAAAGATGGTGGGCCAGTATAAACCACAATCGAGCACTTTGCGAGTTGTCCTCTGAATGCCTAGATTGCCACCTGGTGCAGAAGAGTGGCAAAACTGCAGGACAGAGTCAATCTCATGATCTGGAATACATCTCCTGATTACCTGGTCGCTGCATAACTTCCACAAATAGGGGTCATCCCAAATATAATGCTTAGCATCACTCTTAATTTTATCAATTTGAGCTCGTGATGCTAAGGGAGGAAAAACAGAAGCAACTAAAAAATTAACAATATTTGCAAACCAAGGGGTGGTAGAAACAGAAGAAACAGAAGAGAAAGTGAGCAAATTTTCATCAGGAAAATTGTCCTGGATGGGCAAGACGTCAGCATTATCCTCAGCTCTTTCAATCCTGCTGAGATGGTCTACTACCAAATTTTGTGCTCCACTCCGTCACGGATATCCGGATCAAATTCTTGGAGCCGAGCATCCACTGATCAATCTGGGCTTTGACTCAGCCTTTTTTAGCAGGTACTTCAGAGTTGCATGGTCAGTATAAACAATAACACGAGAACCAAGCAAATATGATCTAAATTTATCAAGAGCGAAAACAATAGCAAGCAGCTCTTTTTTTGTAGTGGTGTAGTTTGCTTGAGCAGCATCCAAAGTCCTGGAAGCATAATATATCACCCGAGGCAACTTGTCAACCCTTTGTGCCAGGACAGCCCCCAATGCATAATTGGATGCATCACACATCAGCTCGAATGGGAGTGTCCAATCCGGTGCCTGAATGATTGGAGTGGTGGTCAATGCTTCCTTGAGGCAGTCATAAGCCTGTTTACACCTGTCATAAAAAACAAAGTCAACATCCTTCTGGAGCAGATTGGACAGTGGAAGGGCCTTCTTGCTGAAATCTTTGATGAAGCGTCTGTAGAAACCTACATGGCCAAGAAAAGATCGCACCTCTTACACGCAAGAGGGGTAAGGCAATTGTGAAATAACAGATATTTTTGCAGGATCTACTTCTATGCCCTTACTAGAAATAATATGCCCTAAAACTATACCCTGTTCTACCATGAAGTGACATTTTTCAAAATTCAGAACAAGATCAGTTTCAATGCATCTATTAAGCACTCTATCCAAATTATCTAAGCATGCATCAAAAGAGGATCCGTAAACAGTGAAATCATCCATAAACACCTCTATGCAATTTTCAAGAAAATCAGAAAAAATACTAAGCATGCACCGCTGGAATGTGCCAGGGGCATTGCATAAGCCAAAGGGCATCCTCCTATAGGCAAAAATTCCAAACGGGCAGGTGAATGTGGTTTTCTCTTGATCCTCAGGAGCAATATGGATTTGAAAATAACTAGAAAAACCATCAAGAAAGCAGTAGTGAGATTTACCTGCCGACGCTCAAGCATCCGATCAATGAAGGGCGCGGAAAATGATCTTTCCGTGTTGCTTGATTCAACCTTCGGTAGTCAATGCGGACTCTCCAACTGTTTTGCACTCGAGTGGGAATGAGCTCATTCTTCTCATTTTTCACAACAGTGAGGCCTCGTCTTCTTGGGGACCACCTGGACCGGACTCACCCACTGACTATCTGATATAGGATAAATGATCCCAGCCTGAAGAAGCTTGGTCACCTCCTTCTTTACTACGTCCAAAATGACAGGGTTGAGTCGCCTCTGCGGCTGCCTCACTGGCTTAGCTCCATCCTCTAAGAGTATCCTGTGCATACATGTGGATGGGCTGATACCAGGAATGTCCGCCAGGGTCCAACCGATGGCTTTCTTATGCTTTTTTAGAACATGCAACAACCTCGCCTCTTGAACAGCATCAAGGGAGGTGGAAATGATCACTGGCAGCTTTTGATCATCCTCCAAGTAGGCATACTTGAGGTTTTCTGGTAAAGGTTTCAAGTCTGGAATGGGAGATGGCTGAGCAGTAGACGGAACTAAGGGTTCCACAGCATGTACCTCAACCTGCAAGTCAGATTCTTGTGTACCTCCTGCAACATGGTTAGCGCATTCTGACTCTAAAGAATTAAGACCAAGAGGTGCAGGTACAACACCCAACACATCAGAACAGAGCTCAAACTCAGAAACCGATTCAAAAACATATTCAGATTCATATTCAGATTCAGTGCTATTGAGAGAAGTATACAGATCAGATAGAAAATGATGTTTCTTATCATGCAAAGAATGAAAATCGAAACATACTCATCAACAACGACGATCAAGTATCTCGAAGACGAAAAACAGTAATGATCTTCGGATGGATGTCTCATGGCATCAAGAATGTTAAAGTGGATAATATTATCACCAAATTCCATGGACAATGTACCAGCATACACATCAATCTTAGTTCGGGCTGTTTTCAAAAACGGTCTGCCAAAAATGATTGGCACAGATCCATGGGAGAATTCGTCCTCCATGTCAAGCACATAAAAATCAGCAGGAAAAATGAGTTCACCAACCCGAACTAACACATCCTCAATGAAACCTGTAGGGTGGGCAACACTTCTATTTGCCAACTGTATAACCACACCCGTAGGTTGCATAGGTCCAAGAGACAGAGATTTAAATATAGACAGAGGCATGACATTTATAGAAGCACCCAAATCAAGCATGGCATTTTCAAATTTATTATTCCCTATAACACAAGGTATGCAGAAAGTACCTGGGTCCTTACATTTTTCAGGAATGTGTGGAACAGATTTACCTATCAAAGCAGATACCTTTCTGCCCATGCTGATTCTCTCATTGCCCTTCATTTTCCTCTTATGAGTGCACAACTCCTTCAGGAATTTTGCATATCTCGGGATTTGCTTGATGGCATCAAGCAGAGGTATGTTCACCTCTACTTTCCTGAAGGTCTCCAATATCTCCTTATCCAGTTCTTCCATCTTTTTGCTTGGAATCAATTTTGGAGGGAAAGGAAGAGGGATAGGAGGTGGCTGCAGCAAATCAGAACTGGTGGTGGAAGAAGGTCCACCTGTATGAAAATTTCGGGCACCAACTGGTTGCTCATCACTGTGCTCAAGTGCAGAAACAGGCTCAGGTGCAGAAACAGGTGAAGGTACTGCAGTGGGTGCAGTGGGTATGTGAATCTGTTTGCCCGACCTCAATGTGATGGCACTAACATTTTTCGGATTCTGCACAGTTTGAGAAGGCAATCTATCTGAATTTTGTGACTGTGCCTGATTCAGTTGAGTAGCCATCTGCCCCATCTGATTTGTCAAGCTCTGGATGGAAGCTCTTGTCTCTTGCTGGAATTGCATATTTTGGAGAGTCATCTGCCTCACTAACTCCTCCAATGAAGGTTCAGAAGTAGAAGATTGAGGAGGTGGTGGTGCAGGAACTTCATTCTGCTGCCTGTGATGTTGCTGTTGTACTAGTGGAGGCACATAAGGTCTGCTTGGACCGGGACCAGCAGAACTCTGAAATGGTGGTGCAGGATGTTGTTGTTGTTGCTGCTGCTGCTGCGGAGACCATCTAAGATTAGGATGATTTCTCCATCCTGGGTTATATCTATTGCTGGACAGATCATAATTCTGCTGCTGTTGTTGTCTATTATTGTATATGTTTGCAGCATAGGCTTGAGGAGCATGAACATCAGAAAGCTGATGCACTGATGGACACTGATCTGTATAATGGTCAATTGATGTGCAAATGCCGCAAACCCTTGCCACAGATGTAGGTGCAGATTTGTGGTTCATGGCAAGATGAGTGACCAAATTGACCAAGGCATCAAGCTTTCCCTCAAGCTTCCTATCTGCAGATGAAGAAAAATCAGCAGCAGGCACATCATGAATTCCCCTGAGAACAATAGCATCGTTTCTAGCACTGAATTGCTGAGAATTGGAGGCCATTTTTTCAATTAAGTTTCTAGCCTCTGCAGGGTTCATGTCACCAAGAGCTCCTCCACTGGCAGCGTCAATCATACTCCTCTCCATACTATTGAGGCCTTCATAAAAATACTGCAATAAGAGCTGTTCAGAAATTTGATGGTGGGGACAACTTGCACATAATTTTTTAAATCTCTCCCAATACTCGTACAAGGTCTCTCCACTCATCTGTCGGATTGCTGAAATATCTTTTCTAATTGCTGTTGTTCTGTAAGCAGGGAAGAATTTATTCAGGAACTCTCTCTTAAGGTCATCCCAACTAGTGATGGATCTGGGCGCAAGGTAGTACAACCAGTCTTTAGCAACACCTTCCAACGAGTGTGGAAATGCCTTAAAAAAGATGTGATCTTGTAACACATCTTGTGGCTTCATGGAGGAACAAACTATATGGAACTCCTTCAGATGTTTGTGTGGACATTCACCTGCAAGACCATGGAACCTGGGTAGCAAATGTATTAATCCAGTCTTTAGAACATATGAAACATCCTCAGGATACTGAATGCACAAGCTTTCGTAAGTGAAATCAGGTGCCGCTAGCTCCCTAAGAGTCCTCTCACGAGGTGGAGGTTGAGCCATAATGTTCTCAGTGTGAAAGTCAGCAGGATCAGAATCAAAATTAGAATCAGAATCAGCAAGCACAGAATTAAAATTCGCAGATACAGAGGGAGAATGCTCAGAATTACTTAAACTAATGGTATGTAATGATATAGAATCTAAAGACAAATTCCTAGAGTGCCTAACTAATGTATGAAAGGTCCTATCTATTTCAGGATCAAAGGGTTGTAACTGTCCTGGATTGCCTCTAGTCATGCATAACCATGAATTTCACACGTAAGCATACATAGGGGTAAATCTGGAACTATACTCAAACGAAGTCCAAATAATCTGAAATTTTGTGAGTAACACCCTAAAATCATGAAAAGACAGTACACAAAATTTAAAAGCAAAATTCAAAGGATAGCTATATGAACCACTACCAGAAAGTATGAAAAATAAGAGCAATAAAACTTGAAAAATAAAAATAAAATAGTAAACGGCCTTTTTTTGGAGATTTACTTACCCCAATCCGCTTTGCGTATTGGCCATCACATAGATCTCATTTTTCTACCCCAAATGCATATATAATATGTCCAATTATGATAACCGAGGCAAAAGTTATGGTTGTTTGAAGTTTTCTAAAAAACCAATTTTCGGTTATTAAAATCGGGACCACTATATGTGCTTCTGAGATTTTTCAAATAAAATATGGGTCAAAAGAATTGTGCACACAAAAATTCAAGCAAAAATAACAAGTCTAGCTATTAAAACAAAAATTGAGAAAATCGGGTTACTGTTCTGGCACTATTCTGCAGCTACAGCTCCTCAATTCGAAAATCCCTTGTTTCTTTTGCTACACCTGCAATGCAACACGTAATAACACTACAAAAAAAAAACTACGAAACAATTAGATAATCAAACACGTTGCTGCAAAACAAAACAAAACAACAAAAAAAATACGAATTCAACACAACACTGAAACGACACGCAGCAACACAAAAACACAACCTTTGGACAGAAACGTTGGTCCCCGGCAACGGCGCCAAATTTGATCGATGGCGTACTCGGTCAAATAAAAAAAACAATTAAATGTAGTACTAGAAGAAGTGACTCCTAGGTCGTCTCTCAAGGACCAATTTTCACTGTCAAAAGATTGAATCATGCAATGGGGGGGGTTTGGACAGATAACAGTTAATTAAAATATAGCAGACAAATAACAAATTGATTTCAATATTTAAAATAGCCAAGACTCCTGAACACAATGCATCTCTGACATCCTTGGCTTACAACAGATTATCAGTCCGTTTAATCCTTGTTCGGTCTAGATTAACCAACTAAGTGAAAGTTAACCCAAGACTTCCCTACACGAATTAAGCAAACGTGAACCTTGTAGGTCTCCTTCCAAGGGATAAAGCATCCTCCAGAACAGAGGCTTCACAGAGGAGAATCAAAAGTACGAAACCATAAAACGCACAGAAACCTCCATCAGTGAGTGCAGTATGCCCAAGAGCCCCACCCTGGGATTTTAGCCTTCCATTAATTCAGAAAATAGAAAACGTAAACGGAAATTCAAATTGAAATTGAAAACGAAAATGAAATTGACAGAAAACGAAATTGACAGAAAACGAAATTAACAGAAAACGAAATTGACAGAAAATGAAATTGACAGAAAACTAAATTGACAGAAAACGAAATTGACAGAAAAGAAACGCAAATGAATTGAAGAACAAAACTGGAATTGAAGAACAGTGGACGAATTCTGAAGTAAAAACCAAAACGTAAACTTGTCTCTCTAGCTGAAAGCAAAAACGTAAAAGAAACCCTAATTCTTACTACTGCTGCCGTCTTCTCCGCGCTGTGTCTGTGTATTCCGCTCTCCCTCAGCTGCCCTACTTGTAGCTGCATTGCATAGGCACGAAACCCTAGATCCATTGGGCCCAAAATCCAAAGAAACAAATCTGGTCCAAGTTGTGACGTGGCAGCTCCTCTTGAAGTCCATGAATTAATTCCAAGCCCAAAATAATTTTAAACTGCCCTGAGAATAAAAATTGGAATAATTAAACTTAGAAAATTCAAATTAATTAAAATATGAATTTCTGGTCCAAATATAGCCCTAATAGAAATTAGTACAAAATATAAACAATTAATAACAAATTAGAGATGAAAACAAGTACAGAATAGGTAAGAAAATAAGGGAAAATAATGACTCATCAGCTGCCAAGCAATAATGAAAGCAAGTAGTCTTTCATCACGTTTAATCTTACCAACATTGAATTTCTAACAGCTTCATCTGCATTTCGCATGCAGGATTTAAATGCAGATTCCTTGTTGAATTTAGGCACAGAGGAAGTATTTCCTTTACTTATCTTGACACCTTTATTCTTTAAGCTAGCTAGTCTTCTCCATAAGGAGTTGTCAATCCTTATTTCTCTTTCTTTGACTTGAGAAACTAACACATTGTTTTCTGCATTCAGGTTAGCATAGAAAAGCTTAATCAAATCACTATAAAAATTACCTTCCATCTCAACAAACTGCCTCAGTCCTTGAGTTTGAAGGGCATTCTTAACAAATATCAGATTTTCGTTATTCAACCAGGTGAACTTGAGAATTTTTGGTATCAGCACCAGCTTTCTATACTAAACTTCTTTAACAGCTGATCGATGTCGTACTCGGTCAAATAAAAACATTTAAATGTAGTACTAGAAAGTGACACCTAGGTCGTCTCTCAAGGACCAATTTTTACTGTCAAAAGATTGAATCATGTAATGTGGGGGGAGTTTTCGGACGAAAAATAGGGGTTAATTAAAAACAGCGGACAAATAACAAATTAATTGTAGTAATTAAAATAGGCAAGACTCTTGAACACAATGCATCTCTGACATCCTTGGCTCACAACAGATTATTAGTCCGTTTAATCCTTGTTCGGTCTAGATTAACCAACTAACCGAAAGTTAACCCAAGACTTCCCTACACGAATTGAGCAAACGTGAACCTTGTAAGGTCTCCTTCCAAGGGATTAAGCATCCTCCAGAACAGAGACTTCACATTGGAGAACCAAACGTACAAAGCCAAAGAAACACACAGAACCTCCATTAGTGAGTGCAGCATGCCCAAGAGGCCCACCCTGGGGTTTTAGCCTTCCATTAACTCAGAAAACAGAAAATGCATTGCAGAAAACGTAAACTGAAATTGAAAACGAAAATGAAATTGAAATACGAAATAGAAAACGAAAATGAAAAAATGGAATAGAAAACGAAAACGTAAAACTGAGAATGAAAATGAAAATGAAATAGAAAATGGAAAACTGGAATTATGAAACTGTGGAACAGTAGACGAATTCTGAATTAAAAACTAAAACCAAAAGACAAAACGTAAACTGATCTCTCTTGAAAAGAAACGTAACCCTAAATTCCTAATAATTTCTACTGCTCTTGCAGCCGTTGTGCTGCGCTCCCTTTCCGCTCTCCCTCAGCTGCCGTACTTGTAGCTGCACTCTCACGTCTGCATGGGCACGAAACCCTAGACCCATTGGGCCCAAAATGCAAATTGTGACGTGGCAGCTCCTCTTGAAGTCCATGAATTAGTTCCAAGCCCAAAATAATTTAAAACTGCCCTGAAAATAAAAATTGGAATAATTAAACTTAGAAAATTCAAATTAATTAAAATATGAATTTCTGGTCCAATTATAGCCCTAATAGAAATTAGTACAAAATATTAACAATTAAGCACAAATCAGAGATGAAAACAAGTACAGAAAGGTAAAAAAATAAGGGAAAATAATGACTCATCAACAACTCATTGCAGTATTTTGTTTGATTGATGAATGTACCATTATGCAGCTGTTTAACCTGTAGTCCTAAGAAGAAATTTAACTCTCCCATCATGGACATCTCAAATTCACCTTTCATAGTATCTGCAAATTCTTGGCATAAAGATTGATTAGATGAACCAAAAATGATATCATCAACATAAATCTGCACTAATATGAGTTCATTATCAACTTTCTTAGTAAAAAGAGTTTTGTCAATAACTCCTCTTTTAAAGCCTTGTGATATGAGGAAAGTTGTAAGTCTTTCATACCATTGTCTAGGTGCTTGTTTGAGACCATATAAAGCCTTTTTTAGTTTGTATACATGATTAGGAAGTTTCAAATCAACAAAACCAGGTGGCTGTTCAACATATGTTAAATAAAGACGGCAGTGTAAAAACCAAGAGGGCGGGGTGAATTGGATTTTTAATAAATTTTTCTCTTTTAAAAACTTTTGGGATTTTGAAATTCTTTCAAAACTAGGATGTGGATTTTTCTTATCCTTTGATTAAGGCGAATTGAATTAGCAATTGTTATAATGATCCACAAATAAAAGATATAGAGAAAGAGAAAGAACACAGAGATTTATACTGGTTCAGATTAAGTCAATCCTACGTTCAGTTCCCAACCCCACAAATGCGTGATGATTTTCCCACTATCTTTAAATTGAAATTACAAACACCAATTCATGCAATAACAAAATAAAGATAAAGAAACACCTCCTCAGACACATTAAGGATGAAAACACCTCCCCAGACACACTGAGGATGAAACCCACCTCTCTTGACACACAAGAGATGAAACACCTCCCTTAGAACAGATCCAAGGGATGAATTTTCCCGTTTAAAGAAAACAGTAAAAGAATACACCTGATATGTGCTGGATAGAAAGCTTAAGCACAATGATCACCACTTCCAAAGACTTGATCAAACTGAAGAGAGCAGGAAAGTGGCTTTGAAAAAGCTAAGGCGCAGAAACACTTTGAATATTTTGTGTGTTTTCAGATCTGTAGAACCTAAGACATTCTCTTTCATTTTATAATTCGAAAATGCTCCAAAGTTTCTATTCTTAGGTTGATTTAGAATTAATTTCGCAAAAACGACTCATTTAATCGATTATATTAAAAGCTTAATCGATTATATCATGTTTAAAAACTGGAAAACAAATATCGCCTCGATATAATCGATTAGATTAAGGCCATAATCGATTATATTAACCCGTAAATCAATATAATCGATTATCAAAAACACTTAATCGATTATTTAGTTCGTTAAACATTTTTTATTCAAATTTTAAGTTAAATAATCGATTATCTACGTATGGTAATCAATTAAAAGCGTAGAAAAACGTTTTTGCGAGAAAACACCTTGCTCTCTTGTTTGGGAAGGTCTTGAATGGGATTTATGACTTACTCTTTTTATCCAATACCCAAAACAGAACCTTCTACTCTAGCTCCTTCAGCTCTTGAGAAAATCTTCATCAATCTTCTCTCTTGAAAGCTTTGAATGCTCTTTATGCCTTTCCTTTTCTACCAAGCAGCCTTCCTTTGTGAGATGGCACAAGTCTTTAATGTTGATTAAAATTTTCTAAAACTTCATCATCAAAACTTTAGGTCTTCATAAAACTCTGGTCTTGCAAAATGCTAACAATCTCCCCCTTTTTGATGATGATAAAAAGAAACATAGAGACTTGTGATTGATATCCTGAAAATCTTGAAAATAATGTATGGATATCTCCATCATAAAAATTAGTCCACAAAGGAAATAAAATAGGCAGTCAAATAGCATTTAAGTTTCAATTTTGAATTTTGAAAAAGAGATTTCAAGGAAATTTATGACTGGAAATTATTCCTAAAAGCTCCCCCATAAACTTTGCTCTTTAATGTTTAAGCTATATTAGGCACTTATTTGAAATATTTCCTAAAGCTCCCCCTAAAATTAATTTTCTTAAAAGCTATAATAACTAGACAGATTTTCATATCAAAACAAATATTTTTCTCCCCCTTTATTTTTATCATTTTCAAAAAGATTACAATTTTCGAGAGATAATTACAGCGAAGCAAATTAATTACACAGTAAATTATAGAGAGAAAAACAAATACAACGAACTGAAAATAATGAAGAACAAGCTAAGGAAAAGTGAACTTGTAGCCTATTCTGTTTCTTCACTATCTTCTTCATCTTCCTCATCATTGGCTGGCTGTTTGCCTTTTGAGGATGTTGTATTATCTTCTTCAGGAGATATTTCTTCAATATCCATCTTTCTTTCAACTCTATACACTCTTCTATTTAGTCTTGAAAGTCTGTGACAAAGATCTTCATATTGAGAAGTGTGAAGATTCATCATTGTGTCCATTCTTGAAAGTATATGATCCTCCATTGACCCTGGTTGAGGTTGAGGTTGAGGTGGTGGTTCTTCATCCTCCTCCTCCATTGCAGCAGCTTCATCTTCTCTTTGTCTAAACCTGTTGCCTTGTTCTATGAGGCCCATATGCCTTAGAACATTCTTCCCAATTTTGCTATTGCTTAGCAAAATTTGCTTGTTCTCTCCTTCAAGGTCCACACCTTTGTATTCTAAAATTCTTGAGATAAACACAACATAGGGTAATGCAAAAGAGGAAAGCCTAGCGGCTTTAAACATATTATCAAGAATAATTGAAGGCCAATCTATGCTAACATTATTAAGGAATCCATACATTAAGAGGATGTCTTCCTTAGTAAGTTGGGCATGATTAGTGCCTCTAGCAACTAAAACCCAAACAATAACATAATGCAACATACGCTCATTAAGTTTCACATTACCAACTTTGTACAAGTTCTCAACTTGTAAATTCGGATCCTTGCAGAATTTTCTGAATTCTACCAACTTGTTGAAGTCCTCAAAGCCATATGTGATGTTGATGCCTTGAGTTGAGAGACCAGCTACATTGTTCCACAAATCTTCATCAAAGTGGATCCTTACACCCTTCACTTTAGTGCTTGGACTAGCTGTCCTTGATGTTAAATTCATGTAAAACACTCTAACCAAGTCTGGATAGAATGCTCCTTCCATCTCCACAAATTGTTGCAGCCCATTTGCTACTAAAAATTCCTGAAATGAAAAACCGTGAGATCTGAAAAATTCACAAGATAGATATTTTGGGGTAAGAATTTTCCTGTCCTTCCACTTGTTAACAAAACCAATTTGCATATCTTCATCAGAGATCCAACCAGCAAGATTTGGAGGTCTCCTTTCTTGATGTTGAGAAGACATAGGCTCCTTGCCTCTTCTCCTTGATGGCATCTTCCTTCTTCTTTGATCAGCCATTGTGATGATATAAAACACAATAGAAATTGCACAACAAAATAATATAGTAACAGAGAAGGCACAGAGAACTAATTCGCACAAGAACATAAGATATCAGCAGAAAACAGCAAGAGTGAGAGAGAGTGAGTGAGGCACTTTGAATTCTCAATCTAGCTATTTATAGGAAGGAAATCCGGTCATAAAATTTGATTTAATGAAAATATATCCGTTGGGAACGAATATAGCCGTTGGAATAAAAAAAAACTCGTGAAAACATGGCCAACGTTCAAAAATCAGAGTTGCAGAAAAACACAGAACGGTGCATTTAATCGATTATGTTCTTCATTTAATCGATTATTTGCCTTCAAAATTTTCCCGAAAACAAAAACCCAGAAATTTAATCGATTATGTGCATTCCATAATCGATTAAATTGCTCCCCAGCGATTTAATCGATTATGTCATAAACTTAATCGATTATGTTATAAAACATTTTTACAAACAGCGCGTTTAATCGATTAACACCCGAAACCTAATCGATTAAATACGTAAATTTTCGTAAAACGCTGAATTAACATCAAAATCAACAACAAACATCAATCAATCAACAGATTTATCACAAACAATTCCTAGATCTCTTCTAAGCTCATAAAATCTATCTCTAGGTAAAGGTTTGGTGAAGATATCAGCTAGTTGATGTTTGGTATCTATATATTCTATGATGCAATCACCTTTAGCTATATGATCTATAATGAAATGATGTCTAATTTCTATATGCTTTGTCTTAGAATGCATGATAGGGTTCCTAGTCGGTTAATGGCACTAGTGTTATCACACTTAAGAGGGATATGATCTAAAAGATATCAAAGTCTTCTAATTGCCGCTTCATCCACAGTATTTGAGCACAACAACTCCCTGCTGCTATATACTTAGCCTCCGTGGTTGAAAGAGCAACACTAGCCTGTTTCTTAGAATGCCATGAAACTAAAGAACATCCTAACAGATGACATGTACCACTAGTACTCTTCCTATCAATTCTACAGCCGCCGTAATCTGAGTCTGAAAAACCTATAATACTAGGTGAGGCTCCTGAGGGGTACCATAAACCAAAGGATTTTGTTCCTCTAAGGTACTTAAGGATTCTCTTAACGGCTTTTAGGTGTGACTCTCTAGGGTTGGATTGAAACCTAGCACAAACACACACACTTTGCATTATATCAAGTCTACTAGCAAGTAAGATAAAGTAATGATCCGATCATACCTTGATACCGTGTTTGATCTACCGCCTTACCGCTTTAAATCTTGGTCTAGATAGCAAGATGTGGCCATGGGAGTTGCGGCTTCCTTGGAACTTTCCATCTCAAATTTCTTCAAGAGTTCGTTGCAATACTTTGTTTGACATATAAAAATGCCTTTCTTCAATTGTTTGATTTGCAACCCAAGAAAGAAATTTAATTCTCCCATCATGGACATTTCAAACTCTCCGTGCATATTTCTAGCAAACTTTTGGCAAAGATCATCATTAGTTGATCCAAAAATGATATCATCAACATAAACTTGAACAATAAGAATATGTTTCTTTGATTTCTTAATAAAAAGAGTAGAATCAACTTTACCTCTTCTAAAATTATTTTCAAGTAAGAAATTACTTAACCTTTCATACCAAGATCTTGGGGCTTGTTTGAGTCCATATAAAGCTTTCTTCAACTTGTAGATATGATTAGGATTTTTGAAATCTTCAAAGCCTGGAGGTTGTTCTACATAGACTTCTTCCTTGATGTATCCATTTAGAAAAGCACTTTTTACATCCATTTGAAATAATTTGAATCCCATAATGGAGGCATATGCTAGCAAAAAGAAGGATAGCTTAAAGTCTTGCTACTGGAGCATAGGTTTCATCATAATCTATGCCTTCTTCTTGTCTATATCCTTTTGCAACCAGCCTTGCTTTGTTCTTGGTGATATTTCCATCTTCATCAAGCTTATTCCTAAAGACCCATCTTGTACCTATAACCTCGCATATTGTTAGTCCTAGGAATTAAATCCCATACCCGATTTCTTTCAAACCGATTTAGCTCTTCTTGCATTGCTATACACCAATGTTCATCCGTCAATGCTTCTTCTACATTCTTTGGTTCAACTTGTGAAACAAAAGCAACATTCATGCAGAAATTATTCATATTCCTCCTTGTTCTTACACCTGTTGAGATGTCTCCAATGACATTGTCCAAAGAAACATTTCTAGGTGGTCTCCATTCTTTTGGTAGACTTTCATCTCGAGGAGGATTTTCTTCCAAACCGATTTCTTCAATAGCCTTCTTCTAGAGGAGTTTCTTCTTGATGTACTCCTTCATCATCTACAAAGAATCTTTTTGACTCAAGAG
This sequence comes from Lablab purpureus, assembly GCA_030347555.1. Lineage (NCBI taxonomy): Eukaryota > Viridiplantae > Streptophyta > Magnoliopsida > Fabales > Fabaceae > Lablab > Lablab purpureus. Next base: position 24,379,691 of record CM059263.1, read on the forward strand.
GGGTTTCCTCAAGGTCTAGATATTCATCAAAGACAACATGTATAGATTCTTCAACATTTAAAGTCCTTTTATTAAAAACTCTATATGCTTTACTATGCAAAGAATAACCTAAAAATGTAGCTTCATCGATTTAGCATCAAATTTCCCAAGGCTATCTTTTTCCGTTATTCAAAACAAAACATTTGCATCCAAAAATTCTGAAATGAGAAATATTTGGTTTTCTTCCTTTGAAAAGCTCATAAGGAGTTAATTTCAAAATAGGTCTTATTAAAACTCTATTTAAAACATAACATGCGGTGCTTACGAGATCGCCCCAAAAATATTTAGGTAAACTATTTTCATTCAACATGGTTCTTGCAAGTTCTTCCAAAGATCTATTTTTCCTTTCAACTACACCATTTTGTTGAGGTGTTCTTGGTGCTGAAAAATTATGAGAAATTCCATTTTCTTCACAAAAATTTTCAAAAGAAACATTTTGAAATTCACCGCCATGATCACTTCAGTAAAACTTGATTTTCAAATCTTTTTCATTTTGAATAACCTTGGCAAATTTTCTAAATTCTTTAAAAGCATCACTTTTAGATGAAAGAAAAAGAGTCCAAGTGAATCTAGAGTAATCATCAACAATCACAAGAGCATAATAATTGCCACCAAAACTTTTTGTTCTAGAGGGCCAAATAAATCCATGTGCAGTAATTCTAAAGGTTTTGAAGTGGAAACAACATTTTTAGATTTAAAAGAATTTTTCGCTTGCTTCCCTTTTGACAAGCTCCACATAGTTTGTTATTTTCAAAAATCAGTTTTGGCAAACCAATTACCAACTCTTTAGATATGAGTTTACTTAGATGAGGCATATGAATGTGAGCAGCTCTTCTATGCCATAACCATGGATCCTCTTCTTTCGCAACTAAACAAGACAAATTACTAGATGTAGATGCACAATCAATGTCAATCAAATAAATGTTATTGTGTCTCTTACCAATGAGGGCGATTTCATTTGAGTCCTTATGATGAATTTTGCAAAGATCACTATCAAACGTTACCTTTAAGCCTTTATCACAAAGTTGACTAATGCTTAGCAAATTGTGCTTCAAACCATCAACAAGAAGAACATCATGAATCTTTAGGGATTCTCCAATCATTCCACTACCAATGATTTTTCCCTTGTTGTCACCATAGGTTACAAAACCTTATTCTTTCTTTTTGAAGCTTTTGAATTTGCTTTTATCACCCGTCATGTGCCTTGAACAACCACTATCAAGATACCATAGTGACTTTTTGGACTTGGGACCAACCTGCATCATAAACAAAATATTTAGGTCCCCTAAAGTCACTTATTAGGGTCCTCATGGGTTAGAAACAAATTTTCCTTTGGGAACCCATTTGTATTTCCCATTAGGAACACTAAAACGTTTAATATTGCATCTATTAACAGAATGACCTTTATGCATACAATAAAAACATGTAGGAACATTTGTTCTTCTTGAGAAATATGCATTTTTATAAACTTTCTTTGTAGAAACGTTTTGTTTAAAGGAATTAGAATTTTCAAAAACCTTATTTGAATTAGACAATTCTCCTTTCACAAAAACAGTTTTAGTAGGTTCATGATTATACCTGAAATTGTAACCAAGACCTGCTTTTTCATATAAACCTTTTTGCACTTTCAAAACATTGTTTAAATTATTATTGCCCATTGTGATTTTTGAAAGAGATGTTTCAAGATAAGAAACCTTGTTAGCAAGAACACTGTTGGCATTTTTCAAGTCCAGAGTTTTATGGAGACCTACAATTTTGATGATGAATTTTTTAGAAAGTTTCAATCAACATTAAAGACTTGTGTCATCTCACAAAGGAAGGTTGCTTGATAGGAAAGGAAAGGCATAAAGAGCATTCAAAGCTTTCAAGAGAGAAGATTGATGAAGATTTTCTCAAAGAGCTGAAGGAGCTAGAGTAGAAGGTTCTATTTTGGGTGTTGGATAAAAAGAGTAAGTCATAAATCCCATTCAAGACCTTCCCAAACAAGAGAGCAAGGTGTTTTCTCGCAAAAACGTTTTTATACGCTTTTAATCGATTACCATACGTAGATAATCGATTATTTAACTTAAAATTTGAATTAAAAATGTTTAACGAGCAAAATAATCGATTAAGTGTCTTTGATAATCGATTATATTGATTCTGGGTTACTATAATCGATTATGGCCTTAATCTAATCGATTATATCAGACGATTTTAGTTTTCCAGTTTTAAACATGATATAATCGATTAAGCTTTTAATATAATCGATTAAATGAGTCGTTTTTGCGAAATTAATTCTAAATCAACCTAAGAATGGAAACTTTGGAGCATTTTCGAATTATAAAATGAAAGAGAATGTCTTAGGTTTAACACATCCGAACAAACACAAAATATTCAAAGTGTTTGCGCCTTAGCTTTTTCAAAGCCGCTTTCCTGCTCTCTTCAGTTTGATCAAGTCTTTGGAAGTGGTGATCAGTGTGCTTAAGCTTTCTATCCAGCACATTTCAGGTGTATTCTTTTACTATTTTCTCGTAAGGGAAAATTCATCCCTTGGATCTGTTCTAAGGAGGTGTTTCATCTCTTGTGTGTCAAGAGAGGTGGGTTTCATCCTCGATAGTGTGTCCGGGAGGTGTTTCATCCTTAGTGTGTCTAAGGAGGTGTCATATTCATGTTTGCAAGGTTCTTCGATTCCGTGATGGCCGTCACTTTTGGTTGCCAAGTCCTGTCCAAAGATTTCAAAATTTTCACATTTAATTCTTCCATATCAAATTTCTTACCTAACGCCTTGAGGTGATTTACAATGTGAGTAAATCTCTTTTGGACGTCGTATATGGTTTCCCCTTTGCTCATCCGGAACATTTCGTACTCTTGAATCAAGGTATTTTTCCTTGATCGTTTCACGTCTTCCGTTCCTTCATGTGTGACTTCTAAAGTGTCCCACATTTCCTTCGCTGTAGTGCAATCCGACAACCTGTAAAACTCATCAATAGTTAAAGCAGATGCTATCATGTTACACGCCCTTATGTCGCATTGATTCTGGTTGTATTCATCTTTGCTCCAATTTGCTCTCTTTTTGGGTACCTGCGCTTCTTCAACAACAACCATAGGAATAAATGGACCATTTATAATTGCATCCCAAATGCCTTGATCATTAGACCTTAGAAAAATTTCCATCCTCTTTTTCCAAAAAGGATAGTTTTCACCTGTGAAAAGTGGTGGTCTATGAATAGATGCACCTTCAGTAAAAGTTTGATTTTTGTCTGCCATAAGGATCTTGTTTTTGAATAACTTTCAAAAAACCAGCTCTGAGGCCAATTTTTAAATAAAGACGACAGTGTAAAAACCAAGAGGGGGGGGTGAATTGGATTTTTAATAAATTTTTCTCTTTTAAAAAACTTTTCGGATTTTCAAATTCTTTCAATACTAGGATGTGGATTTTTCTTATCCTTTGATTAAGGCGAATCGAATTAGCAATTGTTATAATGATCCACAAATAAAAGATATAAAGAAAGAGAAAGAACACAGAGATTTATACTGGTTCGGATTAAGTCAATCCTACGTCCAGTTCCCAACCACCACAAATGCGTGATGATTTTCCCACTATCTTTAAATTGAAATTACAAACACCAATTCATGCAATAACAAAATAAAGATAAAGAAACACCTCCTCAGACACACTAAGGATGAAAACACCTCCCCAGACACACTGAGGATGAAACCCACCTCTCTTGACACACAAGAGATGAAACACCTCCCTTAGAATAGATCCAAGGGATGAATTTTCCCGTTTAAAGAAAACAGTAAAAGAATACACCTGATATGTGCTGGATAGAAAGCTTAAGCACAATGATCACCACTTCCAAAGACTTGATCAAACTGAAGAGAGCAGGACAGCGGCTTTGAAAAACCTAAGGCGCAGAAACACTTTGAATATTTTGTGTGTTTTCAGATGTGTAGAACCTAAGACATTCTCTTTCATTTTATAATTCGAAAGTGCTCCAAAGTTTCTATTCTTAGGTTGATTTAGAATTAATTTCGTAAAAACGACTCATTTAATCGATTATATTAAAAGCTTAATCGATTATATCATGTTTAAAAACTGGAAAACAAATATCGTCTGATATAATCGATTAGATTAAGGCCATAATCGATTATATTAACCCAGAAATCAGTATAATCGATTATCAAAAACACTTAATCGATTATTTAGTTCGTTAAACATTTTTTATTCAAATTTTAAGTTAAATAATCGATTATCTACGTATGGTAATCGATTAAAAGTGTAGAAAAACGGTTTTGCGAGAAAACACCTTGCTCTCTTGTTTGGGAAGTTCTTGAATGGGATTTATGACTTACTCTTTTTATCCAACACCCAAAACAGAACCTTCTACTCTAGCTCCTTCAGCTCTTGAGAAAATCTTCATCAATCTTCTCTCTTGAAAGCTTTGAATGCTCTTTATGCCTTTCCTTTTCTACCAAGCAGCCTTCCTTTGTGAGATGGCACAAGTCTTTAATGTTGATTAAAACTTTCTAAAACTTCATCATCAAAACTTTAGGTCTTCATAAAACTCTGGTCTTGCAAAATGCTAACAACATATACATCTTCATTTATGAAACCATTTAAAAAAGCACTCTTGACATCCATTTGAAAAAGTTTGAAACCTTTAAGACAAGCAAAAGCAAGTAACAGTCTAATAGCTTCTAATCTAGCTACAGGTGCATAGGTTTCATCAAAATTACCTTCTTCTTGATTATATCCTTTAGCAACTAATCTAGCATTGTTCCTAGTGATTATCCCATTTTCATCAAGCTTGTTCCTAAACACCCATTTAGTTCCTATAACATTCATATTGTTATTTCTAGGTACAAGAAACCAAACATCATTTCTGATAAACTGATTTAATTCATCATGCATAGTAGAAATCCAATTATCATCAGGCAAAGCATCATTGATATTCTTAGGTTCAATTTGAGACACAAAAGCCATGTGATTGCAGAAATCATTTAAAGAATTTCGAGTTGTAACTCCCTTTTCAACATTTCCTATAATGTTGTCCAGTGATAATCCTTTTTGAGTCCTCCAAGATTTAGACAAAACATTGTCTGTTGCATAATAGTAAACTGTTCCAGAGTTATAGTCAACTGTTTCAGTTCGTCTGTCAGCATCAGCAAATTTTTCTGCATAATCTTCATTCTTTTCTGATTTTTCAGACTTTTCATCATCTGAACCTGCAAGAGAATTACCTTTTCTCTCTTTTTGACATAAGAACTCATCAAATACAACATGAATTGATTCTTCTATAGTCAAATTCTTTGTGTTGAAAACACGATATGCTTTACTATGCATAGAGTATCCTAAGAATATACCATCATCAGCTTTTTCATCAAACTTGCCTAAAAATGCTTTTCCATTGTTTAATATGAAACACCTGCAACCAAAAACTTTAAAGTATGCAATACTAGGAGTTCTACCATTCATTAGTTCATAAGGAGTCTTGTTGAGAATTGGTCTTATCAAAACTCTATTAAGCACATAGCAAGTTGTGGAAACTGCATCTGCCCAAAAATACTTAGGAAGCTTAGATTCACTTAACATGGTTCTAGACATTCTTGAAGTGTTCTATTCTTTCTTTCAACAACTCCATTTTGTTGTGGAGTTCTAGGAGCAAAAAAATTGTGAGATATGCCATGTTTTGAGCAAAACTTTTCAAAATGAATGTTTTGAAATTCTGTTCCATGATCACTTCTCAAAGAAACAAGTTAAGATCTTTTTCATTTGAAATAATCTTGGCAAATTTCTTAAATGCATAGAAAGTTTCATCTTTAGAAGATAGAAATAATGTCCAGATGAATCTTGAAAAATCATCAACAATGACAAGAACATAGGAATTGTTACAAGGACTTACAATTCTTGATGGACCAAAGAGATCAAGATGTAATAGCTCAAGTGGTCTTCTTGTTGAGATCATGTTCTTTGACTCAAAGGAGTTTCTTGATTGCTTTCCCTTTTGACAATATGCACAAACTTCGTCTTTCACAAATTTGACATTTGGAAGGCCTCTAACTAGGTTTTGCAGTAGATTTTGTTTAATAACTACATGTTAATGTGTCCACATCTTCTATGCCAAAGCCAACCTTCATTTTCTTTGGTCAAAAAGCATATATTCTTGAGATTTGAGGATTCAATGTCCAGCATATAGACATTGTTTGTTCTTCTTCCAATGTGCACAATATCTGCAGATTTACAATTGTATATGACACAAAATTCTGCATCAAAAGTGACCTTCATACCTTTGTCACATAGTTGACTAATACTCAGCAGATTGTGTTTCAATCCTTCAACAAAGAGAACATCTTTTATCTGTGAAGAAGAGCAGTTTCAAAATCTCCAGAACCTTTAATTTTACCCTTGCTATCATCTCCAAATGTAACAGAACCAGCATCATATTCCTTGAACTTGATTAGCTTTGATTTGTCACCTGTCATATGTTTAGAGTAACCACTATCTAAATACCATAAAGCTCTCTTTGCTCTTTGACAGATCTGCAAAACAAATTTAGTTTAGATATATAGGTCCCCAAAATAGGTTGGATCCTTTAGAGTTAGGAATAGCAGATGATTTGGGTTTCCAATAGTATTCTCCTTTTGAAATGCCAAAATTCTTGATATAGCAGTATTTAGATGTATGTCCAGTTTTCAAGCAATAAAAACACTTTTTAAATTTGTTATTTGTAAAGGATTTATATTTAGCAGCTGGATAATGTTTTACAGACTTTCCATACCCAAGACCATTTCTGTTTGAATAACCAATTTGAGAGTTTAATAGTTGATCAAGAGTATTTTGTCCCAATTGAAACTTTCCTAATGTTTTTATCAGATAAGCAACTTTATCTTGGAGATTTTTGCAGTTTTCACACTTAGCAAGATTGATTTTATCACATTCAGATTTATCAGATTCAATCTGGTTTTCCAGTTCCAGAACTCTGTTTTTTAGCCAACTGTTTTCATCTTTTAGTCTACTAATCTAGTTTTCCAGTTCCAATAATCTATTTTCTAGCCAACTATTTAGTCCTTTTTGTCGTTTAATCTGATGATCCTGCTTTCTTGCTTCATCATGCAGTTCTTTAGATGCATCTAATAAAGTATCATAATTCTCACTGAGATCAGTTTCACAATTACTCACTTGGGTTGATGTTTCAGCATTTGCAACAAGGCATAGATTTGCTTGATTTCAGATTCAAAATCTGAAGTAGATGACTTGCTAGATTCACTTTCATCCCAAGCCATGTAGGCTTTCTTTCCTTTCTTGAAGTGATGATTTCGTTTCTCTTTGTCTTTTCTTTATTTTCTTTCTGGGCTTCTTTCTTTTCTTTGATTCATGAGAGGACAATCCATCTTAACATGTCCTAGCTGCCCACAGTTGAAACAAGAGAAATTAGAAGAATTGAAATTAGATTTTCTTGTGTACCTTTTCTGTTGATCTTGAAATCTGTCTCTTGAGTTGTTCTTCCTCTTTAGAAACTTTCCAAACTTCTTTACAAGCATGGCAAATTCTGTACTGTCATTTTCGTTTTCCACTTCATCACTCTTCAAACATTCTTTGGCTTTCAAGACAAGGCTCTTATTCTTCTTGTCAGAATTTTCCAGCTGATCAAGTCTACTCAATTCCAGTTCATGCTCCCTCAATTTCCCAAACAATGCAGCTGTATTCATAACAGATAAGTCCTTTGTTTCAATGATAGCAGTGACCTTTGGTTGCCAGCTTCTATTTAGGAACTTTATAACTTTAATGTTGAGTTCTTCATCATCAAATTTCTTTCCCAAACCCAGCAGATGGTTTACAATATGAGTAAAACGTTTCTGAACATCTTGGATGCTCTCTCCAGGCTGCATCCTAAATAATTTGTATTCTTGAATGAGAGTGTGCTTTCTTGCTCTCTTAACTTCTGATGTGCCTTCATGGGTGACTTGTAGAATATCCCACATTTCTTTTGCAGTTGAACATTGAGAAATCCTGAAAAATTCATCAAGATTTAAAGCAGAAGTTAGAATGTTTTTGGCCTTACAATCGAATTGTGCTTTCTTGTTTTCTGCATCAGTCCATGTCTCCCATGGTTTTTTAGTTATTGTTCCATCTTCAGCCTTCAATTTTGGAATGTATGGACCATTGATCACAGCATCCCAAATGCCTCTATCTACAGATTCAAAGAAAATCTTTATCGTTGCTTTCCAGAAGGGGTAGTTTGCTCCAACAAAGAGTGGTGGTCTGTTGGTAGATGCTCCTTCAGCAAAGGGAAGCTTATCAGCCATCTTGGATCACTCTTGAATATCTTTCAAGTACCTTCTCTGATACCAATTGTTAAACGTAGAGATATATCAAGAAGGGGGGGATGAATTGATATTGGATTTTCTTTCAAAATTGTGAAGTTTAAGATTTTTCTGATGCAGTCAAGAACATATTAGTTAACTGATTTCTGAGAAATAGTCGATTAGTTCCATCAGACAATTATGAAAGATGATAAAAGAAGAGAAAGAATGCACAAGAATTTATACTCGGTTCACTCTTTTCAAGAGCTACATCCAGCTTCGATCCGTAACACTAACGGATCTCAAATCACTAAAATTATCAAGTCTTTATAAGAACCCCTCTTCTAAAGACTACCAAAACCACAAAGATGAAATTCTAAACCCTATAGAATTCGATCTAACCCCAGACTCACACCATGTCTGTAGTGATCACCCCAATCACTAAGATACAGGTTTCGTAACCCCACAAAATGATCTCAACACAGAGAACAAAAAGAATTAAGAAAACTGCTAATCAAGACTCTCTTCTTGATTCTTTCTAAAGCTGAATCTTTTAAAGATTTGTGAGTAAGCTTTTCTTCATTCTCTCTTCTCTGTTCTCTCTCTGTTCTTTTTGCTATTCTTCCAGTAGTTTGAATCTCCCACGAGACTTCTATTTATAGAGAAGAAGATGAGCTTCAACAGGCGCTATTCTGTTTTTGGCATACTGGGAGGCCTGGAACAAAATAGTCGACTAAACAACGAAATAGTTAGCTTATTTCATTAAAAGCACATTCCTGACATATTAAGGAAAATAGTCGACTAATATATCAGAATTAGTTAACTAATTGAAGATTAATGAAAGCATTAGACTAATATATCAGAATTAGCTAACTAATAACAGATAATCTAACAGCTATTCAAAAACTGCATAATCATCAATTAATCACCAATGTTCCAGCAACTTCATCAAATTAAATTCATCAACACAATAGCTATTTAAACTGCTTTTATCAAAGGTCAAGGAAAATCCAAATCTTCATTTTAGAAGTATTTTTTTTTAAATCTGGAAAATTCTTTTAAAAGGGAAAACGTTGTTTAAAAATCCAATTCACCCCCCTTCTTGATTTTTACACTGTCGTTATTTCTAACAAATGATTGATCAAAACAACTTTGGTTAAGAACTTAGTGCTTGGTTTCACTCCATAACCTTGTCTTGTTGCATTCGGAATTCATTTAGATCAATCTAATAACAATATTGATCAAAACAACTTTGCTACAAACTTAGTGTTTGGTTTCACTCCATAACCTTGTCTTCTTGCATTCGGAATTCATTTGGATCAATCTAAGAACAAGATTGACCAAAACAACTTTGGTTAAGAACTTAGTGTTTGGTTTCAATCGATAACCTTGCCTTGTTGCATTTGGAATTCATTTAGATCAATCTAATAACAAGATTGATCAAAACAACTTTGCTACGAACTTAGTGTTTGGTTTCACTCCATAACCTTGTCTTCTTGCATTTGGAATTCATTTGGATCAATCTAAGAATAAGATTGACCAAAACAACTTTGGTTAAGAACTTAGTGTTTGGTTTCAATCCATAACCTTGCCTTGTTGCATTTGGAATTCATTTAGATCAATCTAATAACAAGATTGATCAAAACAACTTTGCTACGAACTTAGTGTTTGGTTTCACTCCATAACCTTGTCTTCTTGCATTTGGAATTCATTTGGATCAATCTAAGAATAAGATTGACCAAAACAACTTTGGTTAAGAACTTAGTGTTTGGTTTCAATCCATAACCTTGACTTGTTGCATTTGGATTTCATTTAGATCAATCTAATAACAAGATTAATCAAAACAACTTTGCTACGAACTTAGTGTTTGGTTTCCCGTAGTAATTTTTCAAAGAGACATTTCAAGATAACATACTTTATTAGCAAATACTTTGCATTCTTCACAAATAGAAATTTTTTATTTGCATTTACATGGAATTTTTGCCTTTTCCAAATCATCTCTCAAAACCTTTTTCTCTTCTTCTAAATCCTCAATTTTCTTTTCAAGACTTTTGCAATCATTTTTTAATTTATTATGAAGAGATGTAAGCTTTTCAGATTTTTCACAAAGACTAAGAAATTCTTCAAGCAATTCATCATAATTATTAGGAAGATCAGAATCACTTACCTCACTGCATGTGGATTCAGCATCATCTGCTATGAGACAAATATTAGCTTCCTCTACTGATTCACTTGAACTTTGAGAGGAACTTACTTCATTGTCGTCCCAAGCAATATATGCTTTCTTCTTCTTTTTGAAGAATTTCTTGCCTTTCTTTTCACTTTCTTTAGATTTCTTGGGATTTGGACAATCTACTCTCATGTGTCCCTTTTTGCCACAACCATAACATTTATAATTATCATTAGAATTTGAATTTTCAAATTTCTTACCTTTCTTATGGTTGCTTTTCTTCTTGATGAACTTCTTGTATTTCTATACAAATTTGTTGAGGTCATCACATTCTGAATCATCAGTATCACTACTTTCCTCTTTAATGGATTGAGCCTTTAAAGCAATACTTCTCCTTTTAACGTCCTCTTCTTCACCGTTGAAGCGACCTAGCTCAATTTCGTGTTCTCTAAGCTTTCCAAAGAGGATGGTCATGTTCATACTTGTGAGATTCTTGGATTCCGTGATAGCCGTCACCTTGGGTTGCCATGTCCTGTCCAAAGATTTTAAGATATTTACATTTAATTCCTCAGTGTCAAATTTCTTACCTAACGCCTTGAGGTGATTTACAATGTGAGTAAATCTTTTCTGAACGTCGTAGATGGTTTCCCCTTTGCTCATACGGAACATCTCATATTCTTGAATCAAGGTGTTTTTCCTTGATCTTTTGACATCCTCCATTGCTTCATGTGTGACTTCAAGAGTGTCCCACATCTCCTTTACTGTAGTGCAATCAGATAACCTATAAACTCATCAACAGTTAAAGCAGATGATATCATATTGCATGCCCTTATATCACATTGATACTCGTTGTACTCATCCTTTGTCCAACTTGCTCTTACTTTAGGTACCTGCACTTCATTAACAACAGTCATAGGAATATATGGTCGATTCACAACAGCATCCCAAACGCCTTGATCATTAGACCTAAGGAAAATCTCCATCCTTTTTTTCCAAAAAGGATAGCTTTCACCAGTAAAGAGTGGTGGTCTATGAATGATGCACCTTCAGTAAAAGATTGATTTTTGCCTGCCATAAGGATCTTGATTTTGAATAACTTTCAAAAACTAGATCTGAGGCCAATTGTTTAAATAACGACACTGTAAAAATCAAGAGGGGGGGTGAATTGGATTTTTAAGAAACTTTTTCCGTTTAAAATAATTTTCCAGATTTTAAATAAATGTTCTAAAAACAAGATTCGGATTAGCGCAGTTTGAATTGCAATTGTTAATCTGATCCACAATAAAATAAGGAGAAAGAACACATAGATTTATACTGGTTCAGATTTAGCCAATCCTACGTCCATTTCCCAATCACCTCAAACACGTGATGATCACCCCACTATCTTTAATTGAAATTACAAACAACAATTCAGTGAGCACATGCAATAACAAATAAAGATAAAGGAAACACCTCCTTAGACACACTAAGGATGAACTCACCTCCTCAGACACAGGATGATTCCCACCTCTCTTGACACACAAGAGATGAACACACCTCAACAGATCCAAGGGATGAATTACACCAATTCAGAAAAATAATAAAGAAAACACCTGATTGAGTGCTGGATTGAAAGCTTAAGCACAATGATCACCACTTCCAAGAACTTAGATCAACCTTGAGAGAGCAAGAAAGCGGTTTGAAAAACTTTAGCGCAAGAACACTTTGAATATTGTGTTTTAATTAGATGTGTTGAACCTAAGATGTTCCTTTCATTTTATAATTCGAAAACATTCCAAAATTTCCATTCTTAGGTTGATTCAGCATTGAATTCGCAAAAACATCATATTTAATCGATTATCTAAAAGGTATAATCGATTATATCAGAGTTAAAAACTGGAAAACACATTTTGCCTGATATAATCGATTAGATTAAGGCCATAATCGATTATATGAACCCAGAAGCAATATAATCGATTATCAGAAACACTTAATCAATTATTTTGTTCGTTAAACTCTTTTGATTCAAATTTTAAGTGAAATAATCGATTAGATTTCGTAACTTAATCGATTAAAAGCGTAGAAAAACGTTTTTGCGAGAAAACAACTTGCTTTCAAGTTTGAAATGGTCTTGAATGGGATTTATGACTTACTCTTTTTATCCTTCACTAAAAACAGAAACTTCTAAACTTAGCTCTTGAGAAAATATTCATCAATCTTCTCTCTTGAAAACATTTATGATCCTTTATGCCTTGCCTTTTCCTTGAAGCAACCTTCCTTTGTGAGATGACACAAGTCTTTAATGTTGTTTAGAGAACTTTAAATCTTCATCATCAAAATTTTAATCTTCATGACTTATTGAGAGAACTTCATCAACACTTGAACTTGAAATATGTCAACATCACTTCTTAAAAACTTGATTTTCAAATCCTTTTCATTTTGAATAACCTTGGCAAATTTTCTAAATTCTTTGAAAGCATCACTTTTAGATGAAAGAAAAAGAGTCCAAGTAAATCTAGAGTAATCATCAACAATCACAAGAGCATAATAATTGCCACCAAAACTTTTTGTTCTAGAAGGACCAAATAAATCCATGTGCAATAATTCTAAAGGTTTTGAAGTGGAAACAATATCTTTAGATTTAAAAGAATTTTTAGTTTGCTTCCCTTTTTGGCAAGCTGCGCATATTTTATTCTTTTCAAAATTCAGTTTTGGCAAATCAATTACTAACTCTTTTGATATGAGTTTACTTAGATGTGGCATATGAATGTGAGCAGCTCTTCTATGCCATAACCATGGATCTTCTTCTTTAGAAACTAAACAAGATAAATTACTAGATGTAGATGCACTATGAATATCAATTAAAAAAATATTATTATGTCTCTTACCAATGAGGGCGATTTGATTGGAATCCTTGTGATGAATTTTGCAAAGATCACTATCAAAAGTTACCTTTAAACCTTTATCACAAAGTTGACTAATGCTTAGCAAATTGTGCTTCAACCCATCAACAAGAAGAACGTCATGAATCTTTAAAGACTCTCCAATAACTCCACCAATGATCTTTCCCTTATTGTTGTCTCCAAGGTTACAAAACCTTGTTCTTTCTTTTTGAAGCTTTTGAATTTGCTTTTATCACCCGTCATGTGTCTTGAACATCCACTATCAAGATACCATAAAGACTTCCTAGACTTGGGACCAACCTACATCATAAACAATAATATTTAGGTCCCCTAAAATCACTTATTAGGGTCCTTATGGGCTAGAAACAATTTTTCCTTTGGGAATCCATTTGTATTTCCCATTAGGAACACTAAAACGTCTAATATTGCATTTGTTTACCGAATGACCTTTATGTATACAATAAAAACATGTAGGAGCATTGGTTTTTCTTGAGAAATTTTCATTTTCAAAAAAATTCTTTGTAGGAACATTTGTTTTCTTTGAGAAATTTATATTTTCAAAAACCTTATTTGGGTTAGACGTTTCTCCTTTTACAAAAACAGTTTTGGTAGGTTTGTGATTAAATCTGAAATATAGCCAAGCCCTGCTTTTTGATATAAACCTTTTTGCACATTTAAAACGTTGTTTAGATTTTTATTTCCCATGGTAATTTTTGAAAGAGGTGTTTCAAAATAAGATACTTTATTTGCAAGAACATTACAATTTTTGCAAATAGGAATTTTTGTTTTGCATTTGCAAGGAATTTTTGCTTTTTTGAAATCTTCTTTCAAAACCTTTTTCTCTTCTTCCAAATCAATAATTTTCTTTTCAAGACTCTTATAATCATTTTTTAATTTATTATGAACTAAAGTAAGTTTTTCAGATTTTTCACATAAATCAAGAAACTCTTCAAACAATTCATCATAATTATTTGGAAGACTGAAATCACTTACCTTGCTACATGTGGATTCAGCATCATCATCCGCCATGAGACAAATATTTGCTTCTTCTTCTGAGTCACTTGAACTTTCAGAAGAACTCACTTCATTATCTTCCCAAGCAATGTACACCTTATTTTTCTTCTTATCAAAAGGCTTTTTATTTTTTTTCCTTTTTCTTCATCTTTCTTGATGTTGGGGCAATCCGACTTCAAGTGTCCCCTTTTTCCATAACCATAACATTTAAAATTATCAAGAGAATTTAAATTTTCAGCTTTCTTACCTTTCTTGAAATTCCCTTTGTTTTTGCTTTTGATGAACTTCTTGTATTTCTTGACAAACAAGTTGATGTCACTTCATCTAAGATTGTCATCTGAATCACTACTTTCATCCTTGTAGGATTCGGCTTTAAGAGCAACACCTTTCCTTTTGACGTCTTCTTCTTCTCCTTTGAAGTGTCCAAGCTCAATTTCATGTTCTTTAAGCTTTCCAAAGAGAGTGGTCATGTTCATGCTTGTGAGATTCTTGGATTCCATGATAGTTGTCACCTTGGGTTGCCATGTCCTGTCCAAAGATTTTAAGATTTTCACATTTAACTCCTCAGTGTCAAATTTCTTACCTAATGCCTTGAGGTGATTTACAATGCGAGTAAATCTTTTCTGAACGTCGTAAATAGTTTCCCCTTTTCTCATACGGAACATCTCATATTCTTGAATCAAGGTGTTTTTCCTTGATCTTTTGAAATCCTCCGTTCCTTCGTGTGTGACTTCAAGAGTGTCCCACATCTCCTTTGCTGTAGTGCAATCAGATAACCTGTAAAACTCATCAACAGTTAAAGCAGATGATATCATATTGCATGCCCTTTTATCACATTGATACTCGTTGTACTCATCCTTCGTCCAACATGCTCTTACTTTAGGTACCTGCACTTCATTAACAACAGTCATAGGAATATATGGACCATTTACAACTGCATCCCAAATGCCTTGGTCATTAGACATAAGGAAAATCTCCATCCTCTTTTTCCAAAAAGGATAGCTTTCACCAGTAAAGAGTGGTGGTCTATGAATAGATACACCTTCAGTAAAAGATTGATTTTTGTCTGCCATAAAGATCTTGATTTTGAATAACTTTCAAAAACCAACTCTGAGGCCAATTGTTAGAAATAACAACACTGTAAAAATCAAGAGGGGGGGTGAATTTGATGTTTAGAAAACTTTTTCTCTTTAAAATAATTTTCCATATTTTAAATAAATGTTCTGAAAAACAAGATTCGGACTTTCCTTAACCTATGATAAGCGCAGTTTGAATTGCAATTGTGAGAATGATCCACAATAAAATAAAGAGATAGGAAAAGAGAGAAAGAACACAGAGATTTATACTAGTTCGGATTTAGCCAATCCTACGTCCAGTTCCCAATCACCACAAACACGTGATGATCACCGAACTATCTTTAATTGAAATTACAAACACCAATTCAGTGAGCACATGCAATAACAAATAAAGATAAAGGAAACACCTCTTTAGACACACTAAGGATGAACTCACCTCCTTAGACACACTGAGGATGATTCCCACCTCTCTTGACACACAAGAGATGAACACACCTCCCTTAGAACAGATCCAAGGGATTAATTACACCAATTTAGAAAAATAGTAAAGAAAACACCTGATTGAGTGTTGGATTGAAAGCTTAAGCTCAATGATCACCACTTCCAAGAACTTAGATCAGCCTTGAGAGAGCAAGAAAGCGGTTTTGAAAAACTTTAGCGCAAGAACACTTTGAATATTGTGTTTTAATCAGATGTATTGAACCTAAGACGTTGCCTTTGTTAGAAATAAACGGTAGTGTAAAAATCAAGAGGGGGGGTGAATTGGATTTTTAATAAACTTTTTGTCTTTAAAATAATTTTCCAAATTTTAAATAAATATTTTAAAACCAGGATGCGGTTTATCCTTAACTTTAGATGAGCACAGTTTGAAATGCAATTGTTAATATGATCCACAATAAAAAGAGATAGGGAAAGAGAAAGAACACAGAGATTTATACTGGTTCAGATTAGGCCAATCCTACATCCAATTCCCAACCACCACAAATACGTGATGATCACCCCAATATCTTTAATTGAAATTACAAACACCAATTTATGCAATAACAAATAAAGATAAAGGAAACACCTCCTTAGACACACTAAGGATGAAACACCTCCTCAGACACACTGAGGATGATTCCCACCTTTCTTGACACACAAGAGATGAACACACCTCCCTTAGAATAGATCCAAGGGATGAATTTTACCCATTTAGAAAAATAGTAAAAGAAAACACTTGATTGAGTGTTGAATGAAAGCTTAAGCACAAAGATCACCACTTCCAAAGACTTTGATCAACCTTGATAGAGCAAGAAAGCAGTTTTAAAAAACTATAGCGCAAGAACACTTTGAATATTGTGTTTAATCACATGTGTTGAACCTAAGACATTCTCTTTCATTTTATAATTCAAAAATGCTCCAAAGTTTCCATTCTTAGGTTGATTTAGCGTTGAATTTGCAAAAACGACTTATTTAATCGATTATCTAAAAAGCTTAATCGATTATATCAGAGTTAAAAACTGGAAAACTCATTTTGCATGATACAATCGATTAGATTAAGGCCATAATCAATTATATTAACCCAGAATCAATATAATCGATTATCAAAAACACTTAATCGATTATTTTGTTCGTTAAAAAATTTTGATTCAAATTTTAAGTGAAATAATCGATTAGACTACATATCATAATCGATTAAAAGCGTAGAAAAACGTTTTTGCGAGAAAAATACTTGCTCTCAAGTTTGGAAGTGTCTTGAATGGGATTTATGACTTACTCTTTTCATCCATCACCCAAAACAGAACCTTCTAAACATGAAACTTCAGCTCTTGAGAAAATCTTCATCAATCGTCTCTCTTGAAAGCTTTAAACACTCTTTATGCCTTGCCTTTTTCATCAAGCAACCTTCCTTTGTGAGATGACACAAGTCTTTAATGTTGTTTAGAGAACTTTAAATCTTCATCATCAAAACTTTAAACCTTCATGAAATATTGAGAGGACTTCATCAACACTTGTTCTTGAAGTATGCCAACAATCTCCCCCTTTTTGATGATGATAAAAAGATACATAGAGACTTGTGATTGATATCCTTAAAAACTTAGAAAATAATGTATGGATATCTCCATCATAAAAATTAGTCCACAAAGGAAATAATATAGGCAGTCTCATAACATTTAATTTTCAATTTGAATTTTGAAATTTAAATTTCAAGGAAATTAATGCACGGAAATTATTTCTAAGAACTCCCCCTTAAACTTTGCTCTTAAATGTTTAAGATATACTAGGCAATTATTTGAAATATTTCCTAATACTCCCCCTGAAACTTTAATTTTCTTAAATGCTTGAGATATAGACATATTATCAATCAAAACAATTATTTTTCTCCCCCTTTATTTTTATCATTTTAAAAAAGATTACAAATCAAGAGATTAATACAGCAGAAGCAATTAATTACACAGAAAATATGGAGAAAAAAAATACAGCAGTTGAAAAAAAATGAGCTAAGGGAATTAGTAAAGTTGTAGCCTATTCTGTATCTTCACTATCCCCTGCATCTTCTTCTTCTTCCTCAGCATCTTGTGCTGGTTGTTTTCCTTTGGAAGATCCAGTATTGTCTTCTTCTGGAGAGACATCTTCAATCTCCAGCTTTCTCTATACTCTGTAGACTCTCCTATTCAGCCTTGGGAGTTTGGAGCAAATATCTTCATAATGAGTTAGTTGAACACTCATCATGTTGTCCATCCTTGAGACTATGTTTGCTTCAATTGAGCCAGGTTGAGGTTGAGGTTGAGGCTCTTCATCTTCATCCATAGCTACGTCGTCATCTCTTTGCCTGAACATGTTCCCTTGTTCAATAAGGCCCATGTGCCTTAGAACATTCTTTCCAATTTTGCTATTGCTGAGCAAAATTTGCTTGTTTTCTCCTCCAAGATCCGCACCTTTGTATTCTAAAATCTTGGATATAAACACAACATAGGGTAAAGCAAAAGATAATAGCCTAGTGGCTTTAAACATATTATCTAAAATTATTGCAGGCCAATCAATACTAACATTACTAAAGAAACCATACATCAAAAGAATGTCTTCCTTAGTAAGTTGAGCATGATTAGTGCCCCTAGCAACAATTATCCAGACAATAATATAATGCAACATTCTCTCATTTAATTTTACATTACTGACTTTATACAAGTTCTCCACTTGTAGGTTGGGGTCTTTGCAACATTTTTTGAATTCTACCAGCTTGTTGAAGTCTTCAAATCCATATGTTATGTTGACTCCTCCTTGTGTGGATAGGCCAGCAACATTGTTCCACACATCTTCATCAAGGTGTATGCGGACTCCTTTCACCTTGGTACTTGGATTAGCGGTTCTAGAAGTTAAATTCATATAGAATACTCTTACCAAATCCGGATAGTATGCACCTTCAAGTTCTACAAAAGTTTGTAAACCACTTGCAACTAATAATTCCTGAAATGAAAAACCATGAGCTCTAAAAAATTGACAAGACAAGAATTTGGGAGTGAGAATTTTCCTGTCTTTCAAATGATTAACATAGGCAATCGGTAAGTCTTCATCAGATATCCACCTTCAAGAGTTGGTGGTCTTGTTTCAGCTTCTTGTTGCTGAGAAGACATTGGAGCTTTGCCTCTCCTTCTTGAGGGCATCTTCCTTCTTCTTTGATCAGCCATATGAGTAGATAATTGACAAAAGAAGAACAAACACGAAAGCTAACACAGAAACAACAATCTAATTTCGCACAGCAGTGAATAAACTAGCAGAATATTAACAAGAGTAAGAGAGAGTGAAAGTGGAACTTTAATTCTCAATCTAGGTATTTATAGGCAAAGATTCTGATCACAATTCGTTGGTTTAATGCGAAAATAGCCGTTAGGATTCGAATATAGCCGTTAGTACTGAAAAACACATGATTTGGAGGCTCAATGTTCAAAAACCAGTGTGCAGAAAAATGCAGAACGTCGCATTTAATCGATTATGGGATGAACGTAATCGATTATTTGCGTGCAAAATTTTCCAGAAAACGAAAACCCAAAAATTTAATCGATTATGTGCATTCCTTAATCGATTAAATTGCTCCCCAGCGATTTAATCAATTATGTTATGAACTTAATCGATTATGTATGAAAACAATTTTAAAAAAATAGCCCTTTTAATCGATTAACATACGAAAACTAATTGATTATATATGAAATTTTCGTAAAAACACACAATTAACATCAAAACTCATCAATAAACATCAATCAATCAACATATTTATCATCAACAATTCCTAGATCTCTTCTAAGCTCATAAAATCTATCTCTAGGCAAAGGTTTGGTCAAGATATCAGCTAATTGATGTTTTGTATCTATGTATTCTATAATGCAATCTCCTTTAGCTATATGATCTCTAATGAAATGATGTCTAATTTCTATATGCTTTGTCTTAGAATGCATGATAGGATTTCTAGTCAAATTAATGGCACTAGTGTTATCACACTTAAGAGGGATATGATCTAGAAAGATATCAAAGTCTTCTAATTGCTGCTTCATCCACAGTATTTGAGCACAACAACTGCCTGCTGCTATATACTCAGCCTCTATGGTTGAAAGAGCAACACTAGCCTATTTTTTAGAATGCCATGAAACTAAAGAACATCCTAAAAGATGACATCTTCCACTAGTACTCTTCCTATCAACTCTACAGCCACCATAATCTGAGTCAGAAAAACCTATAATACTCGGTGAGGCTCCTGAAGGGTACCATAAACCAAAGCTTTTTGTTCCTCTAAGGTACTTAAGGATTCTCTTAACAGCCTTTAGGTTTGATTCTCTAGGGTTGGATTGAAACCTAGCACAAACACACAAACTTTGCATAATATCAGGTCTACTAGCAGTAAGATAAAGTAATGATCCGATCATACCTCGATACTTTGTTTGATCTACTGCCTTACCACTTAAGTCTTGATCCAGATAACAAGATGTAGCCATGGGAGTTGCAGCTTCCTTGGAACTTTCCATCTCAAATTTCTTTAAGATTTCGTTGCAATACTTTGTTTGACATATAAATATGCCTTTCTTCAATTGTTTAATTTGCAAACCAAGAAAGAAATTTAATACTCCCATCATGGACATTTCAAATTCTCCCTGCATATTTCTTGCAAACTCTTGGCAAAGATCATCGTTAGTTGATCCAAATATGATATCATCAACATAAACCTAAACAATAAGAATATGTTTCTTTGATTTCTTAATAAAATGAGTAGAATCAACTTTACCTCTTCTAAAACTATTTTCAAGTAAGAAGTTACTTAACCTTTCATACCAAGATCTTGTAGCTTGTTTGAGTCCATACAAGGCTTTCTTCAACTTGTAAACATGGTTTGGATTTTTGAAATCATCAAAGCCTGGAGGTTGTTCTACATAGACTTCTTCTTGATGTATCCATTTAGGAAAGCACTTTTTACATCCATTTGAAACAATTTGAATCCCATAATGGAGGCATATGCTGTAAACAAACGAATTGCTTCAAGTTTTGCTACTGGAGCATAGGTTTCATCATAGTCTATGCCTTCTTCTTGTCTATAACCTTTTGCAACCAGCCTTGCTTTGTTCTTGGTGATATTTCCATCTTCATCAAGCTTATTTCTAAAAACCCATCTGGTGCCAATAACCTGCATATTGTTAGTTTTAGGAATTAAATCCCATACCTGATTTCTTTCAAACTGATTCAGCTCTTCTTGCATTGCTATACACCAATGATCATCCGTCAAAGCTTCTTCTACGGTCTTTGGTTCAATCTGTGAAACAAAAGCAACATTCATATAGAAATTATTCATGTTCCTCCTTGTTCTTACACCTTTTGAGATATCTCCAATGACATTGACCAAAGATACTTCTTTTGGTGGTCTCCATTCTCTTGGTAGACTTTCATTTTGAGGAGGGTTCTTATCCAATTTGATTTCTTCAACAGTTTCTTCTAAAGGAGTTCCTTCTTGATATTCTCCTTCATCATCTACAAAGATTCTTTTTTACTCAAGAGGGGTTTCCTCAAGGTCTAGATATTCATCAAAGACAACATGTATAGATTCTTCAACATTTAAAGTCCTTTTATTAAAAACTCTATATGCTTTACTATGCAAAAAATAACCTAAAAATGTAGCTTCATCGGATTTAGCATCAAATTTCCCAAGGCTATCTTTTCCATTATTCAAAACAAAACATTTGCATCCAAAAATTCTAAAATGAGAAATATTTGGTTTTCTTCCTTTGAAAAGCTGATATGGTGTTAATTTCAAAATAGATCTTATTAAAATCCTATTTAAAACATAACAAGCGGTGCTTACGGCATCAGCCCAAAAATATTTAGGTAAATTATTTTCATTCAACATAGTTCTTGCAAGTTCTTCCAAAGATCTATTTTTCCTTTCAACTACACCATTTTGTTGAGGTGTTCTTGGTGCTGAAAAATTATGAGAAATACCTTGTTCTTCACAAAAATTTTCAAAAGAAACATTTGTTGGCATATTTCAAGACCAAGAGTAAATGAAGTTCTCCAGAATTTTAATGAAGTCTTAAAGTTTTGATGATGAAGATTTAGAATGATTCAATCAACATTAAAGACTTGTGCCATCTCACAAAGGAAGTCTGCTTGGTAGAAAAGGAAAGGCATAGAGCATTCAAAGCTTTCAAGAGAGAAGATTGATGAAGATTTTCTCAAGAGCTGAAGGATCAAGAGTAGAAGGTTCTGTTTTGGGTGTTGGATAAAAAGAGTAAGTCATAAATCCCATTCAAGACCTTCCCAAACAAGAGAGCAAGGTGTTTTCTCGCAAAAACGTTTTTCTACGCTTTTAATCGATTATGATACGTAGATAATCGATTATTTAACTTAAAATTTGAATTAAAAATGTTTAACGAACTAAATAATCGATTAAGTGTTTTTGATAATCGATTATATTGATTCTGGGTTAATATAATCGATTTTGGCCTTAATCTAATCGATTAAAACAGACGAATTAAGTTTTCCAGTTTTTAAACATGATATAATCGATTAAGCTTTTAATATAATCGATTAAATGAGTCATTTTTGCGAAATCAATACCAAATCAACCTAAGAATGGAAACTTTGGAGCATTTTCGAATTATAAAATGAAAGAAAATGTCTTAGGTTTAACACATCCGATTAAACACAAAATATTCAAAGTGTTTCGCGCCTTAGCTTTTCAAAACCTCTTTCCTCGCTCTCTTCAGCTTTGATCAAGTCTTTGGAAGTGGTGATCATTGTGCTTAAGCTTTCTATCCAGCACTATTATCAGGTGTATTCTTTTACTATTTTTATAAACCGGAAAATTCATCCCTTGGATCGGTTCTAGGGGAGGTGTGTTCATCTCTTGTGTGTCAAGAGAGGTGGGTTTCATCCTCAGTGTGTCTGGGGAGGTGTTTCATCCTTAGTGTGTCTAAGGAGGTGTTTCCTTTATCTTTATTTGTTATTTCATGAATTGGTGTCTGTAATTTCATTTAAAGATAGTGGGGTGATCATCACGCATTTGTGGTGGTTGGGAACTGGACGTAGGATTGGCTTAATCCGAACCACTATAAATCTCTCTGTTCTTTCTCTTTCCCTATCTCTTTTTATTGTGGATCATATTAACAATTGCAAATTCAAACCGCATTAATCAAAGGTTAAGAAAAATCTGCATCCTAGTTTTTGAAAGAATTTCAAAATCTGGAAATTTATTTAAAAGAGAAAAGTTTATTAAAAATCCAATTCACCCCCCCTCTTGGTTTTTACATTGCTGTCTTTATTTAACAACATTTTGAAATTCACCGCTGTTAGATGCGGAAGTATATCAAGAAGGGGGGGGAGTTGAATTGATATAAAGATTTATTGAAAACTTTTGGCATTTAGAAAATTTATTGATGTAGTTCAGAGGAAAATAATAGACTGATTATAGTGAATTAGCTGGTTAGTTCATCATGCAGAATTTAAAAGATGATGAAGGATAAGAAAGAATACACCAAGGATTATACTGGTTTGTCCTTTATGCAAGAACTACATCCAGTTGGTGATCTGTAACTCCAACAAATCTAAATCACTATCAAAATTAAAGTCTTTACAAAAATCTTTTCTAAAGACTAAAAGAAACACCAAGATCCTATTCTAAACTCTATAGAACAGATCTTAAAATCCTGACTCACACTGAGTCAATGTGATCACCCCGATCACAAATAACAGGGTTCGCAAACCCACTAAGAAATCTCTACCCAGAGATTAAAAGAATACAATGAAAAGTAAAAACAAGATTCTTCTTGAAAAACTAAAAAGCTGTAAAATGAATTCTACAGATATCTCTTGCTCTGATCTTTTGCAACTCTGTATGTATTCTCTCGTATTCTTTTGCACTCAGATTCATCCTTGAGAGTTGTATTTATAGCCAAGGAAAAGAGCTTTGGGTCGTGCTCTGTTGAGAGGCTCAAAAACGCGTTATGCTGTTTTCTGCATAAAAGAGGTCCTGGAACAAAATAGTCGACTGAACAGCAAAGCAGTTAGCTATTTTCATTAAACTCAAATTCCTAATACATTAATAAAAATAGTCGACTACTGTAACAAAATTAGTAGACTAAATGATGATTAATGAAAACAACAGGTTATTATATCTCAATTAGCTAACTCTTTAACATATAATCTAACATCTACACTAAGTTGTATAATCAAAAACCATTAATCAAATCCAGCATCCAGCAACATCCTTAAAACATCATCAAATCCAAAATCATCAACAAACTCTCCCTATTTGATGATGTCAACCTGTAAAAACCTGCAGAAAATCAAGGAGAAGAGATGGAAGATTATCTCCCCCTTTGACATTAGCAAATAACAGATATAAGCAATATTAGCAGATATAAGCAGGTTTATATAGCAGATATAGCAGAAAATATGTGTTGAGGTAATATTACAGACCCAAATTGTTCAAAATGCAGAAGCATAAAAGCGAAATTTTAAAAATCAGAGATAGCAAAGATCAAGCTTCATCATCATCTTCATCATCTTCAGCATCATCCTCTTCCATTGCAGCAGAGTTTGGTGCATAGGAGCCATCAAAGCTTTCCACTGTAACTTGAAGTTCAGAGAGTTGCTGTTGGATAAGCTCAATCTCATAGTCCACATTTGTGAACCTAGCTACCATAGTCGCATGTGTATTTCGCTGCATAGAAGTAAGCACATTAAGTCTAGAAATTAACATGCGTTCAAATTCAGACATAGGAACTCCCTGATATGTAGGAGGTGCTGAATATGGGACCATTTGGTATGCAGAGTAGTCTTGCTGGTTCCCTGATGAAGTCCCATCATTAATGGATGATCTTGGTGCAGAAGAAGAAGAACCAGTTTCAAATATCCACTCATCATTGACTTTTGACAGACCCATCTTTCTGAGATAGTAGTTGTCAAACAGGTGCTTGTGATTGATGATTCTTGTGGTTTCTCCTTCTGTTGGGAAATTGAAGTGATCCAGAAACTTTGAAATAAGGATAGCATGAGGCAGCTTATGGTCACTGAGACGCTTGGCTTTGAACATATGACCTTTGATTACATACACCCAGTTAACCATGATGTTGTTCTTCATGCAATGGATCAAGGCTAGGTCTTCTTCCATGAGTTGAGCATGGTTGCTCCCCCTGGGTATAAGCTGTCAGGCAATGATAAAAGCTAACAAGCGCTCATCACGCTTCATCTTACCAACATTGTATTTGAGAATAGCTGATTCATCAACATTGTTAAATAAAGACGGCAGTGTAAAAACCAAGAGGGGGGTGAATTGGATTTTTAATAAACTTTTCTCTTTTAAATAAATTTCCAGATTTTGAAATTCTTTCAAAAACTAGGATGCGGATTTTTCTTAACCTTTGATTAATGCGGTTTGAATTTGCAAATGTTAATATGATCCACAATAAAAAGAGATAGGGAAAGAGAAAGAACACATAGATTTATACTGGTTCAGATTAAGCCAATCCTACGTCCAGTTCCCAACCACCACAAATGCGTGATGATCACCCCACTATCTTTAATTGAAATTACAAACACCAATTCATGCAATAACAAATAAAGATAAAAGGAACACCTCCTTAGACACACTAAGGATGAAACACCTCCCCAGACACACTGAGGATGAAACCCACCTCTCTTGACACACAAGAGATGAACACACCTCCCTCAGAACAGATCCAAGGGATGAATTTTCCCATTTAATAAAAACAGTAAAAGAATACACCTGATAATAGTGCTGGATAGAAAGCTTAAGCACAAAGATCACCACTTCCAAAGACTTGATCAAACTGAAGAGAGAAGGAAAGCGGTTTTGAAAAGCTAAGGCGCAGAAACACTTTGAATATTTTGTGTTTAATCAGATGTGTTGAACCTAAGACATTCTCTTTCATTTTATAATTCGAAAATGCTCCAAAGTTTCCATTCTTAAGTTGATTTGGTATTGCTTTCGCAAAAATGACTCATTTAATTGATTATATTAAAAGCTTAATCGATTATATCATGTTTAAAAACTGGAAAACTAAATTCGTCTGATATAATCGATTAGATTAAGGCCATAATCGATTATATTAACCCAGAATCAATATAATCGATTATCAAAAACACTTAATTGATTATTTAGTTAGTTCGTTAAACATTTTTAATTCAAATTTTAAGTTAAATAATCGATTATCTACGTATCATAATCGATTAAAAGCGTAGAAAAACGTTTTTGCGATAAAACACCTTGCTCTCTTGTTTGGGAAGGTCTTGAATGGGATTTATGACTTACTCTTTTTATCCAACACCCAAAACAGAACCTTCTACTCTTGATCCTTCAGCTCTTGAGAAAATCTTCATCAATCTTCTCTCTTGAAAGCTCTGAATGCTCTTTATGCCTTTCCTTTTCTACCAAGCAGCCATCCTTTGTGAGATGCCACAAGTCTTTAATGTTGATTGAATCTCACTAAATCTTCATCATCAAAGCTTTAAGACTTCATAAAAATTCTGCAGAACTTCATTAACTCTTGGTCTTGAAATATGCCAACAGATTCAGCATGATCATCCGCCATGAGACAAATGTTTGCTTCTTCTTCCAAATCACTTGCACTTTCAGAAGAACTTACTTCATTATCTTCCCAAGCAATGTACGCCTTCTTTTTCTTCTTGTCAAAAGGCTTTTTGTATTTCTTTGCTTTTTCTTCATCTTTCTTGATGTTGGGGCAATCCGACTTCAAGTGTCCCCTTTTTCCACAACCATAGCATTTAAAGTTATCAAGAGAATTTAAATTTTCAGCTTGCTTACCTTTCTTGAAATTCCCTTTATTTTTGTTCTTGATAAACTTCTTGTATTTCTTGACAAACAGGTTGATGTCACTGCATTCAAGGTTATCATCTGAATCACTACTCTCATCCTTGTAGGATTCGGCTTTAAGAGCAACACCTTTCCTTTTGACGTCTTCTTCCTCTCCTTTGAAGCGTCCGAGCTCAATTTCGTGTTCTGTAAGCTTACCAAAGAGAGTTGTCATATTCATGCTTATGAGATTCTTGGATTCCGTGATAGCCGTCACCTTGGGTTGCATGTCCTGTCCAATGATTTTAAAATTTTCACATTTAATTCCTCTGTGTCAAATTTCTTACCTAACGCCTTGAGGTGATTTACAATGTGAGTAAATCTTTTCTGAACGTCATAGATGGTTTCCCCTTTGCTCATACAGAACATCTCATATTCTTGAATCAAGGTGTTCTTCCTTGATCTTTTGACATCCTCCGTTCTTTCATGTGTGACTTCAAGAGTGTCCCACATCTCCTTTGCTGTAGTGCAATCAAAAAACCTGTAAAACTCATCAACAGTTAAGGCAGATGATATCATATTGCATGCCCTTATGTCGCATTGATACTCATTGTACTCATCTTTTGTCCAACTTGCTCTCACTTTGGGTACCTACACTTCATTAACAACAGCCATAGGAATATATGGACCATTTACAATTGCATCCCAAACGACTTGATCATTAGACCTAAGGAAAATCTCCATCCTCTTTTTCAAAAAAGAATAGTTTTCACCAGTAAAGAGTGGTGGTCTATGAATAGATGCACCTTCAGCAAAAGATTGATTTTCGCTCGCCATAAGGATCTTGATTTTGAGTAATTTTCAAAACCAGCTCGATACCAATTGTTAGAAATAAACTAGCAAGGTAAAAATCAAGAGGGGGTGAATTGGATTTTTAAGAAACTTTTTCTCTTTAAAATAATTTTCCAGATTTTAAATAAATGTTTCAAAATCAGGATGCGGATTATCCTTAACCTTAGATGAGCGCAGTTTGAATTGCAATTGTTAATACGATCCACAATAAAGAGAGATAAGGAAAGAGAAAGAACACAGAGATTTATACTGGTTCGGATTAGGCCAATCCTACGTGCAGTTCCCAATCACCACAAATACATGATGATCACCCCACTATCTTTAATTGAAATTACAAAACACCAATTCATGCAATAACAAATAAAGATAAAGGAAACACCTCCTTAGACACACTAAGGATGAAACACCTCCTCAGACACACTGAGGATGATTCCCCCCTCTCTTGACACACAAGAGATGAACACACCTCCCTTAGAACAGATCCAAGGGATGAATTTACCCGTTCAGAAAATAATGAAAGAAAACACCTGATTGAGTGATGAATGAAAGCTTAAAGCACAATGATCACCACTTCCAAGGACTTTGATCAACCTTGAGAGAGCAAGAAAGCGGATTTGAAAAACTATGGCACAAGAACACTTTGAATATTGTGTTTTATCAGATGTGTTGAACCTAAGACATTCTCTTTCATTTTATAATTCGAAAATACATCAAAGTTTCCATTCTTAGGTTGATTCAGCATTGAATTCACAAAAACGACTTATTTAATCGATTATCTAAAAAGCTTAATCGATTATATCAGAGTTAAAAACTGGAAAACTCATTTTTCCTGATATAATCGATTAGATTAAGGCCATAATCGATTATATTAACCCAGAATCAATATAATCGATTATCAAAAACACTTAATCGATTATTTTGTTTGTTAAACTATTCTTATTCAAATTTTAAGTAAAATAATCGATTAGACTTCGTATTATAATCGATTAAGAGCATTAAAAAATGTTTTTGAGAGAAAACTACTTGCTCTCAAGTTTGAAATGGTCTTTAATGGGATTTATGACTTACTCTTTTCATCCATCACCCAAAACAGAAACTTCTAAACTTGAAACTCCAGCACTTGAGAAAATCTTTATCAATCTTCTCTCTTGAAAGCTTTAAACACTCTTTATGCCTTGCCTTTTTCATCAAGCAACCTTCCTTTGTGAGATGACACAAGTCTTTAATGTTGTTTAGAGAACTTTAAATCTTCATCATCAAAACTTTAAATCTTCATGAAATAATGAGAGGACTTCATCAACACTTGTTCTTGAAATATGCCAACAGAGGGGTGTTTGGACATAAGGATAGCAATTAGTGGGAAAGGTCTTGTTTGGGATGCTTGGGAGCATCTCCAAACATGGCCTAAACCATTCACCTTCCACCCATGTGCAAACATTTTCGTTTTCCCCTCTATATAAGGGTGTGAGTCTCATTTGTAACATAACTTTGAATCTTGAATACATTGCAAGAGCAATTCTCTTTAAAGTTCAAGAGGTATTCCTCATTTTCTTTGAATCTTATCTTGAGTTTTCCTAAATTCAAGTGGTGATTGATTTTTGCACTTATCTTTTCTCTTGAAAAGTGGCGTGTTCTTCATCTCTTTCTCTCTTCCATGTTTTCCTTTTCATGTTCTTGTTTCGTTCTTCATGTGTTGGACCTATATGGATCAATTCTAGCCATTTGCACTGATTAAATTCAAGTTTAATTCATTCTATGCCTTCCTATGCATGTGTTCTTGATTTTAATCGGTTGAATATTGGTTTTCAAGTTTTAAAGATTTTGCACCGATTCAAACCCTAACATTTGGGGGAATTTCGGTTTTCATGTTCTTCTATGATAATATTCATGTTATTTTGATTTCCTATGCTTCTACACATGTTTGAGAGATCCTACAACACATATAATGAAAACTCAAGAAAATCAAGTTTTAAGATGATTCAACCGATTAAAATCAAGGTACATGTCATAGGAAGCCATAGAAGGAGTTTAATTGAATTTTAATCGGTGCAAATGCTTAAAGGATCATACACTACTAGAAAAGTATTTATTACCTGCATATTTTTTTACAAAATTTTTTTGGCAAAAAATACATGTGAATTTTAATATAAAATATTTTTAGCAAAAAATACTTACAAAATTTTTAGTAATTCTTTTTTATAGAAAATACATTGAGATTTTATTATTAAAATTTATTTGTAAAAAAAATATTTTAATTACTTGCGAAATTATCTATGTTATATAATTTTTCTTGATAATAAAATTTTGCAGCAAAACTTAACCTAAATACATAGAGATTTTATTATAAAAATTTATTTGTAAGAAAAGTATTTTAATTATTTGCGAAATTATCTACGTTATGTAATTTTTGTTGCTAATAGAATTTTGCAGCAAAACTTAACCTAAATAATAAAACCCTTTGCAGTTCACATTCGCACTCTCTTCTCTTCCTTACTTTCAAAACTTAACCTAAACCCAACTTGGTCCTTCCCTCTCCCAATCACCATCCTTGCCAACCACCGCGTCAATGTCGGCCACTGGTGGCGCCGCCATTACTGGCAGAAGCCGCAACCGCAATCGCCATCTCGGTGAGAACCGCTTCTATAGTCCACCGCCGTTGCGAAAACATAGAGAGAAGCAGGAACAACAAAGTTCGTCGGTGTCGAGAACTTCCTCCGAGAACAGACCTGGTTCCTCTTCCGATTGTTCGATCTCTTCGCGTGCCACATCGGATATGTCCAATTTGGATCGATTATTGGAGCACATCACGCCCCTTGTTCCCGCCCGATATTTTCCCAAGGTAATATCAGCGTCAATTTAATTGCGCTTAAGCTTTTTTTCCTTGGTAGAGGTCTTGAATTTACTTAATTTGAAGTGAAGTAGCAGCGTTAATTTCCTTGGTTGTTTGGGGAAGCCATCATCAGATTGAATTGAGTGCCAATTTGCAATTCAATCTGATGAAACGAAACGAGATTGGAGAATTCGTGAAGAAAAAGAAGAAGAAGAAGAAGAAGATTATAGATCGAGATTGGGATTGAGATGAGTGCAGAGAGAGATCTAAAAATGGATTTAGATAAATTTCTTTACAAGGAATTTCTGCAGATTAGTGTTTTAAGTTAATTTCAGCAACAAGGGTCTAATCTAGCAGTTTTCTGCCATAACTAAACTCCCTGTTCTGGCAGAAGCTATGAGTAACACATATGAGAGTTTTCAACTTGTTTGTGTTTATGGTTGGCCTGCGTGTACAGAGAAGTCTCTGTACGTGTTGTTAGTGTTCAATATATAGTAAGTGTGAGAGTAATAATACTCGGATGATTTGTTAATAATATAATAACACGACTCTTAATTTAACAACATAATGCATTGTTTTATATATCTTCATAATAATGCCAGAGAGTAAAATAAAATAAATGAAAAACACCGTTTAAATAAATCAGTGATACTGTTAAAATTATATTATCATAATCAGAAATAGAAGCACAGTAGTGATAAGCACCTTCCTGGTTCTTGATGGTGAAGAAAAAGGTGAAGTATTGGACCAACTTTGATTTGTATCAGTCTAAGTAAGCTAATTGGAGGGACTCTCCGAATTTCACTATGGCACTCGAACCTCTTGATCCTCAAGAATTGCCTCCCGTTTGTAGGTAAGTTTTGGTCTATCAACATTGGAAAATGAAATTTTCTCGCTCAGTGTGTCAACATTTCTTTCACTCAACATTGCACGTGCTTTTGTCATTTAGAATAGATAAAAGATAATAGATTTCAATTTAAATTCAATTAGTAACAAGTGAAATTATTAATAAGCTACATTTAAATTATTTCTTTCTGAAATTTTTTCTTTTTTCAATTCTTCTGGGTATTATAAGTCACTGATTTTCATACCATGTTAGATTTTAATTAAAACCAACTAAGTTTAGATTGAAATCTATTAAAAGATGTGTGAAAGAAAAGTTTGTTTTTAGAATTTGACAATTTTCATAGTAAGCACTCTGTAGCAACTCAGAGTTTTTTTACTTGTGTGTACATATATTACCTGGGGGAACAGGGTATTGTTTGAGAGTTTGTAAACTACAATGATTTGGACATAACATTAGATGGAATGGAGTGTATGGTAATTATTTGTGATAATTTGATTTTCAGGGATGTAATAATGGAATTCTCAAGAGAAGGTCAAGTATTGGGGAGCCTTTTATTTGAATTATTATCAGAAGCGCTTGGGACACTTAATGTTGTCTCACTATTATCCATCATGCCCCGAGCCCGAACCGACTATGGGCCTCAGTGAGCCACACAAATCTCGATTTCCTCACGGCTTTGTTTCAAGACCGTATTGGAGGACTACAAGTTTTGGTGAAGAATCAATGGATTGATGTGCCCCCAAATCCTGGAGCACTTGTTGTAAACATTGGAGATCTACTGCAGGTAAGTTACACATAAATAGTTTTATCTAGTTCTCTTTGTCTTCATTAGCATACAACATCATTATCAATTTGCTGCACTACATAAAGATGAATGTAGAACTTGTAGATTTTAATATTCTCTAATAACCAAAATATACATGGCTAAATGAATCTTATGTTACAACACAACTGCAGCTTCTTTCCAATGACAGATTCAAAAGTGTGGAGCACCGTGTGATGGTAAACCAAAGAGAGGCCAGAGTATCAGTTGCATTCTTTTTCACTCATGCTCATTGTCCATCAACTACAATATACAGCCCCATCAAGCAATTACTCTCATAAGATAATCCTCCAGTATACAGGGAAACAACATTACAGGACTTCAATGATCACTTTTATAAGAAGGGACTTGATGGAATTCCAGCTCTTTCCCATTTCAAGTTATTGTGATAAATACCAAATATGAAAACAACTTTCCTGCAGTTCTGCGTGTTGTTTGATCAGAATTAAAGTTTCACTTCGTTTTAAATATTGTATTAAAGCTTTTTCCAGTGGTGGAGGAAAGTCTTGTTGAAGATCACTACTGAGTTTTATTTTCGTACACATCGAAGAAAAAAGGATCAAAGTTGGGTTGGTCCTCATGTAAAACTAAACTGAATTTTAATTTTCTTAAAATAAAAACTATACGAAAAATAGTAAAAAATAAAATTACAAATAATATTTCCTGACTTATCTATTTTTAAAATAGTAACAAGAAATTATAACATTTTATAAAAGTAATATGAAAATAAAAATTTATAAATTTTAAAATATTATTAAAAAATTCCTGCAAATTTTCTTTCAAAGATATTAATAGAAAAAATGTACTTACAAATTTAATTTGGCAAGAAAACATAATTGGACTTTTTTTTACAAGAAATTACTTGTAAATTTAAAATTTGTAAAAGAATTACTTTAGGAAATTTAAATTTGAAGGAAATTTAAATTTGAAGGAAGAAGTACTTGCTATTTTTAAAATGGATATTTTTGTAAAAAAGTTTGCTGCAAATTTTTTTAGCATGAAATGTTGCTATGAATTTATATTTTGCAGGAAATTTCTTGCAAATTTTTAAATTCCACGGTAACTAATTATCCACGAGCAAATTACCTATTAATTAAAATTTACAGAAAAAATAGCAGGAAACTCTTTTCATGCCAATTTTTATAACAAATTTGCAAAAAAATTCTCATGAAATATAGAAAATTCTAGTAGTGATATATGGTGCAGCACATATGGAACAAAAGAAGAACAAGAAATAGAAAACATGGAGAAGATAAGGAATGAAGAACACACCACTTTCATGAAGAAAGATAAGTGCAAAGGACAATCACCACTTGAATTATGGTTACTAGAATTTTCTATATTTCATGAGAATTTTCTTGCAAATTTGTTATAAAAATTTGCATGAAAAGAGTTTCCTGCTATTCTTTCTGTAAATTTTAATTAATAAGTAATTTACTCGTGGATAATTAGTTATCGTGGAATTTAAAAATTTGCAAGAAATTTCCTGCAAAATATAAATTCATAGCAACATTTCATGCTAAAAAAATTTGCAGCAAACTTTTTTACAAAAATATCCATTTTAAAAATAGCAAGTACTTCTTCCTTCAAATTTAAATTTCCTAAAGTAATTTTTTTACAAATTTTAAATTCACAAGTAATTTCTTGTAAAAAAAAAGTCCAGTTATGTTTTCTTGCCAAATTAAATTTGTAAGTACATTTTTTCTATTAATATCTTTGGAAGAAAATTTGCAGGAAGTTTTTAATAATATTTTAAAATTTATAAATTTTTATTTTCATATTACTTTTATAAAATGTTATAATTTCTTGTTACTATTTTGAAAATTGATAAGTCAAGAAATATTATTTGTAATTTTATTTTTCACTATTTTTTGTATAGTTTTTATTTTAAGAAAACTAAAATTCAGTTTAGTTATTAAAAGTTTAAGAACTTAAACTACATGCCTTTTTAAGAGTTTAAACTATTTCACTTTGTCCTATTCCAAAAAATTATTTACTATATAAAAATATTCTCTTGATGAAGGTAATAAAGTATTTTCGAATTTTATAATATACAATAAGAAATATATGATAAATATGCGATTTATGTGAATACATCCTCAAACGTTGAAAATAGTGTCAAATTGGAAAAACTAATCATTTTTCCATCATAACAGAAATAAAATTCTATTAACAAGTTAAATTTTTTCACACTTCCTTGTTATGAAGTAGTTCAAAGATGTCTATAATGATAATAAACTAATCATATACAATAATTTAGAAAGTGATGTAATTGAAAGAAACCAAACATGTCTACAATGACAATAAACTAATCATATGTAGTAATTCAAAAAGTGATGTAATTGAAAGAAACTTATGTTAAGATCCATATCTATCAACATCTACAAAAAAAAGTGGAACTAATCTCCCTCCGCAAAGTCTTCTCTGTCGTATCATCAATCTTCCAAATTTTCACTAATGTAGATTATAATAATATAGAAGCTCAAATTACTTCCATCCTTTCGAAAGATAAATTGTAACAATATTTACAAATTAAAAACTTGATCATAACTCATACTCAAACCAAGATTTTGACGCTCACAATCTTGTATAAGGACAAGAATTCAATTCCAATATGAGGTATAAGCAAAAAAAATTACACAAAATCATGAACTAAAACTATTAAGTCTAGATCTGAAACAAAGACAATAGGTTCTAATATTACATTGCTCTAACAAATCACAACAAAGTTTGGTATACCATTAAACATTTATCTAAAGATTTACCTTTTAAGTAGAAACCTTTCTTCTCAAATCGCTAATCATCTCACCAATTTGAAATAGAATCACTTGTCGACCAAATAAATCTCATGCACAAACCTTCAAATTTAAAACAACCAAAACAATAGAAATAGAAAAATAATTACCAAAACAACCATCAACCCATTTTCTAGAAATAGAGCATCCTTCAACACCTGTATAAGACACAAAGTATAATAGCATCAAAGTTTTTCTAGTAATTAAATGCATAAATCCATCAAATGGCTTTTAAAACTTCCCTGTAAATTTCATTGCCACTAGCATCAAAGTTGTACCTAAAATAAAAAACTTTTACTCCCTACAAATTCAAATACAAATTTTTATTCATCAAGAAACAAAACGAAACAAAATCGAAATAATATAATAGCTAAAGTATAAAATATAAAATATCACCGTCTTCCATATAGTCACTATCTTCGTCATCCTCATTTTCATTACTATGTTCAGATGAAGGTGGATGGGAAGAAGATGCCACATATTCTAAATGTTGCATTAATGCTCTTACTTGATTTTTAGTCTCAATCAACTCTTTCCTCATTTCTAATTTATCTTTACTTTGTTTCAACAACTCTTGTTTCATTTCTAGTTTTTCATGTTCTTGTTTTTGTAATGATTCATTTAATGCTTGAATTTGACTTCTTAAAGCATCAACGTCCTCAATATTTGATTGCTGACTTGAGGATGAAAACAACATCTTTCCTACAGTTCCAAGACCAAATATTCTTCCACTTTTTTTCCCAACTGAGTCAATCCATATATCCCAGTCAGATGGTATTTGGCTAATGGATTGTTCACCGGTAGCAACATTCTCCATAGAACTTTGAGATATTATCTCACTTTTTCTTTGTCCAAATTTTTCCTACAAATGGAAATAATTGATGAAAGCAAAGAATTTAAAAAATCAATAAAAGTCAAGTAAATAATTCAGAACTTACAAATGCAAATTTTGCATGAGGACCAACCCAACTTTGATCCTTTTTTCTTCGATGTGTACGAAAATAAAACTCAGTCAATGATGGATTTCTTCCTTTTTCCTCCTTCTATAATTGATAAAGAAGAAGTTTTAACATCATTAAATTTGGAATCTAAATTATAAAAATAATAGTAAAATTATCATATATTACCATTCTCTTCCAATGCAAGCGATGAGGAATTGATCCACCAGTGTGAAGAGATGCATCATCCATAGTTACACAATTTCTTTTATTTATCTCAGACTTACTTTTGAAACTTGAGGACTCCCAATATGCCTTTAGTTGTGCCCACACATCTTCTCCCATCCAAATTGGTTTCTTATCTAGATCCTTCCTAGCTTCTTGCATTAATTGAGACATTTTAGATGCACCCCTTCTCTCAAAATTACGTTGCATCGTGTCATTATGTTGAGGTGGCCATGAAAATTTTGACTAAATTAATTATAACAAATGAAAAATAATTATATTAGACACGATTTCAAATAATATATAAAATCTTTTTAGTCAAAGTTTGAAATTTGATTACTTTGAACATATCAAACCACGACTCCCTTTGTCCTTTGGATAGCTTTTTCCATGATGGTTTTGCCTCCTCCAAGTTAGTGCGAATGATTGAAGCAATTGTCCCAACTACTAACTTGTGTTGATCAAACCTATATACAACAACATAAATTGAAACAAAATTAAAAACCCAAACAACAAAAATGTATATATGGTAAGAAATTATTTGATTTACTAATAACAATTACTCACCCATCCCCCTCTGGGAGTATCAAGATTTTCTTTTTGTTATTGTCTCCACTGATGTGGCTAGATGAAGAAGATGGAGTTTCATGAGTCATTGGAATAGGAGGTGGAGGTGGAGGTTGAGATATAGGAGGAGGTGGTGGAGGTCGAGATATAGGTGGAAAAGGTGGTGGTCGAGATACATGTGGAGGTGCATATGTCGGTGGAGGTTGAGATACAAGTGGAGGAGGTTGAGATATAGGTGGTGGAGGAGGAGGAGGTCAAGATATAGGTGGTGGAAGAGGAAGAGGTTGAGATATAGGTGGTGGAGGAGGAAGAGGTCGAGATATAAGTGGCGGAGGAGGAGGAGGAGGCTGAGATATAGGGGGTGGTGGTGGAGGAGGTCGAGATATAGGTGGTGGAGGAGGAGGTCTTGATATAGGTGGAGGAGATGGAGAATGAGATATAAGTGGAGGAGGTGGAGGTCGAAATGGAGGTCGAAATGGAGATCGAAATGGAGGTAAAGGTCGAGATATTTGGTTAGAATAAGCTTCAAGGCTAGTTGATGGTATTATAAATGGTATATGAGCTTGTTCACTTCTTTTCCTTTTTAACTTTTTAGTTGGCTGCATTGGTCTCTTAGAATCTAACATCTATTTTTTTAAAAACTGTAGCATTTATAATCTCAACAATAGATAAAAACTACACACATGAAACTATCAATGTAATAATAGAATAACACCATCCAAGTAAACATAATATAAATAAGTATTGTAATTAAACAAATTTAAAAAAGCCTATCTTAATCTTCCTCTTCCTCTTGCATGGAATCTTCATCTTCCTCTTCCGGATCATCTTCCTCTTCCTAATCATCTTCCTCTTCTTGATCCTCTTCCTCTTCATCTTCATATTCGGTGTCTACGAAATCATTTGCATGCATTATATCTAAGTCAACCTCTTCACCCTCAATCTCATCATCTTGTAGGTGGTCAATTGGGTCATCCTCAATTGTTTCATTAACATGTGATTCATGCACTTGATAAGCAACCTCCAAAGTATGTCTATCATCAACAACTCCTCTTGGCTTGGTCTTGATAACTACCAACCAATCAACCTTATCCTTTTGTCGCCCAGGATAAGATGAATAATACACTTGAGTTGCAGCTTTTGGAAAAATAAAAGGATCAAATTTTTCATATTTTCTCCCTTTTCTAACTTCTACAATCTTATATTGCTTGTGTATTCTCATCCCCTTAATTGAAGGATCAAACCAATCACAGTAAAATAAAACTAATTTTTTTTGTGATTCACTTGGTCATTCCAATTCTAAAATCTCTGTAAGAACACCATAATAATCACTTGAAATTTCACCATGTCCAATGCCACTTACACATACCCCACTATTATATGTTGTTTTGCCTTTACCCCATGTTGTTGTATGAAATTTGTATCCATTCACAAAATAAATTGGCCATGACTTTGCTAGTCTCAAAGGTCCCCTTGCCAAGTCATATAGACTAGGACTTTGCAGCCTAAGTTGGTGATTTTGTTTAACCTATTCAAATAAAAATTATAAATGAAAGATATAATACAAAAGAGTAACATCATTTTTTAGTTTTAATCAATGCTTACATATTCTTGAAACCACCGTGGGAAATAAACTTCTATTTGTTCATCAATGATACCATCGTTGAGATTCCCATAGATGTCATTCAAAGATTGTACATATGTGCTACAAAAAATAATATTAAAATTATATATAATTATATTAAATTAATTGAAACAACATATATGTCGTGTTTGGTACTTACTCAATAAATGGTTTAACCTCATTACAATTCAAGAGAACATGCAACTGGGCAACTGACTTTTCTTTATCACTAAGCCACCTTTCCTTATATTTACCAGTTGTTTGTCCATATGATTTAAAGATAGACAAAGTTGGTTCTATATGATCTTCATGAACTCCCTCACCAACACAAATAGGAGACACAAAATAATGAGAACTGAAATAGGATGTCTCATGTAGTAAATATGCTTCACAAATAGACCCTTCCACACTTTTTTTGTTCTTCACTGTTTTTTTAATCTTATTCAAAAACCTGAGTACAAAAAATGTTATACCAATTATTTGGTAAATTGTAGAATAATATTCATATTAAATGGTGTAAATGATTATTACCTTTCAAATGGGTACATCCAACGGTATTGAACCAGTCCGCCCATCCTAGCTTCAGAAGGCAAATGAATTGGTAGGTGCTCCATAGAGTCAAAGAACCACTACAACAAATATAACATTTAGTGACATATAAAAAATGTCACCGTAGATATAATATATGTGGGTATATGATTTTTATACATATACCCACACACAATATTAATGTAAATTTTGAATGAGATTTAACAACATATGTGGTGTGTCACTATAGTTTATACCTACACTTTTTTCAATTGTAGGAATAAATTTCTTAACATATACCTACACTTTTCTCAATTGTGAGAATAAATTTGTCATTATATTGCAAATGGGTAATCCAATCAATCAAGACCAACAATTTTAGCTTTAAATCAACACCAAATTGATAAATAACAAATACAAAAACATCTATAAAAATAGTGATATATCAAACACAAATCCTAAAAAAATCATTTTATATATCACAAGAGTCATACTAACTCAGAAATGTTAATCACATGATCTCATATGAGATATTCACGTTTATTGCATATTGATCATCTTTCGTATGTTACAAATACTAAAAGTAAATGTTCAACTATTATCACTATTAAACACGTTGTTTCCCAGCAATAATGCTCATATGTCCATAAGCATGCAAAATCCACATAATCCACATCATTTATAGTGTATCTGCAATCACATTAGAATTTTGATTTTAGAGACAACTAAGGAAAACTGGTATATTAGACACCTCACTTTCCAGATATCCTACCCCAAAAATCTGGTTGAAACTCCCCATGATTAGTGTTTGTGAAAACCAGACAAAGCAAATACCCGTATTTTAAGCCACCCTGTATTGCAGATAGTGAGAAATCGTTTAACTTATATTCGTTTTTTAATATTTTTTTAAAACGATCATGAGATGCCTTCAACAATACCCATTATATATTTGATTTCATAAATCATATGACATATTTGTCACTGTTCACACTTAGAATACTCCACCTTCTTCTATTCCACCAAATCCGAAATGATAACGAGAATAGAGTGAAAAAGAGACCTACCTTATACTCGTCAATAGCATGTTGGGCAAAAGCAATATCAATGTCCTTTTCCCTAGTACATAAAGAGTGACAATTTACATAGTATAAATACCATAATAGATGTCTAATAACAGTGAAAAATAATACCGTACTTGATAAATAAGGATCTAAAAGCTTAAAACAGTGTACAACAATTCATAAAGATAAATCCACCCTGCTTCCAACATGAAGCAAAACAATGCATAGAAAATTAATAAAAAATAAAGTAAACCGTTGCTAAATTTTTTTAGAGTAATGTACCAAGTCGCTTCAGCATAGGATAGTCCTTGCCACTTGACTAAGTATTCTGGAATAACATTGCCTGAATTATCTTTGCTGATTCTATCTGCAATTATCCTTTCCACCTAAAAATACAATAACAATCCAATTAACAATACAACACACAAACAACAAGAACAAAGTAATGAAAATATTGGAATGCATGAAAGCAAACTTGACTGTTCTGTTTGATAATATCTAAATCCATCTCCTTACTAACATCATTGACCTCAATCTGCATAAAGAAACAGACGAACAAGAAATTATTAGAAAA
This sequence comes from Lablab purpureus, assembly GCA_030347555.1. Lineage (NCBI taxonomy): Eukaryota > Viridiplantae > Streptophyta > Magnoliopsida > Fabales > Fabaceae > Lablab > Lablab purpureus. The sequence goes on from CM059263.1 coordinate 24,420,115, forward strand.
CACAAATAATGCATAAATGTTCTTTAACAGATAAACAATTTCCTCTAAATAAATTTCTAGTTCTGCAGTGTTTATAGCCTGCATACCTGCAAAATGAATCAGAGCATCTAAATTGACTAGCTGAACTAAAATATTTACCTCCTCTCTTGAGATTGTCCTCTTGTACCTCATGTCTTCCATTATTTTCTTTGTATAATTCAAAACCTTCTTAAAACCACTGAGCTGCAATCTCACATATAGACAGGATGCATTACATTTCAGCCAGAAAGAAATTTTAAAAAAAACACAAACATGGGGAAGATTAAAATAACCAAACAATAGGAAGCAGGATTGTTGTGATAAAAAACAGAGATAGATAGAAAGACAATAATGACAACATATTTTAGTGGCTGATGTTGTTGTTGTTGATCTTTCCTAATTTGTAAATCGTGATGATATGATTATTCAAGCAGTTAGCTTATCTTCGTGACGCTTGAATATCAGTATTGTACCTTGTGTTTTTTTTATATGTTTTTATACTTGAACATCAAGCAGTAGATACATACACATTGTCGTGTCCAATAGTTTATATAGACAATTTTACAACACCAAAGTACTTGATGACTTTAAATTCAACAGGCAATTCGAAACAACAGAAACGATGAAAGACAGATCTAACATCGAGAAGGCCTATCATAAATTGGAGGAAGAGAAGGGCAGTACTCATTCATGTTGGCATATGGATCCAAGGTGTTGTAGCCAGGCAGTTCCATCTTATATTCACCAAGAATCTGGCAGAATGGAAGCTGGTCATTCTCATTGTTGCACCAACTTGGTATGCGCGTTTGGTTGTCCTCGAAAATTCTGAGCATGTATGCATCACGAATCTGCAAATAACACAACAGAAGCATTAGGAAAAGTTATTATAATTCTCAAGGTTCATGCATTTAGGGAGACATCAAGACTTACTGTGAACTCAGTTACTTGAATGGAACCAGAAATAGGACCAAAAACTCCAGCCTCTTTATACATTGAGAGGATAAATGCAACACAAGTCGTTGACTTCCCATCACCGTATACCCATTCATCTTGTTCGAGAATAGTGAGTAGTTCATCGAAAGGTATCCCACGCTTCTCTGTCTCTACTATAATATCATGCAAATCCAAACCCTGAGTACAAAAAAACATTATATCCAATCCCTTTACTTACGAAAAAGGCAAGCAGATTATAGTTCAGAAAAATAAGCCATTGTGATAATTAAACTTAATGAAGATTTCAGTGGAATTTTCCCGTGAGCGACTATTTAAGCATTTAATTCTCATTAAGAGCAACACACAGTTGCAAGAACTTTATTCAAATCAGCATCCTATAAAAACTCAGAAGTAAACCATACATAATCCTCCTTGACAGTTATTTAAACATGCAAATAAATGCAATTACATACTTTTATGTAATTTCACATTACATGTATCCGTGAGTCAGGGTACCTTACTACCGATTTCTGCGTTGTTTATAAGCGGGTAACAAAAGCATTTATTTTACCCGCAACTATCAATGCGTACGGACTATTATATCATCTCTTATCAAAGAACAATCTTTTATTCAATATACATAATGAAGCACGGAACTGGAACTAGAACTGGAACTAGAAGTAAAACGCATGTAGAAGTTCCAACTTGAATCTACTGAAATTATAGAATAGAAACAGAAACAAACTTTTTAGTCATTGGCAAACCTAAATCTAGAGAAAAGGTCAATTTCTGGTTGTTCCCATAAAGTAAAAGAAATTAGAGAAAGACTACAATTTGGTCCATTTGATTGACAGATAGACAGATTGTTAGGGACAATTCTTTTTTCTTGGAGGATTACTTGTACTCTCTTCCTAATTTTTCCCATCTTAAAGAACTCCTCTTATTTAGGTTCAAAAAGAAGAAGCAAAAAGATATATTGAGCAAATTCATACTCATCCCACAAAAAAGTTTTGATCCAAGACTTACCTCAATCCCTAACTGCTTATTCAATGCTTCATTCCACATGTTAGCAGAATAAGCTGGCTGCAATCTAGTCCACATAGACATGACAGAAATTACCTGCAAGACAACATGCCATTCAGAACCAGACTTCCTTTCACTCAAATCTGTACCAACAAGCTTAATAATAATAATAATAATAATAATAATAATAATAATAAAAATGTGCTAATTTGATGCGTCCTTTCTATGAGAAATGCAGGGGCAGGGGCAGGGGCAGGGGCAGGGGCAGGGGCAGGGGCAGAGTAAACTTACAAGCCATATTATTTTCAACCGAGAGAAGGCATATCAGTTGAAATAGATTTAAAATTTCCAACCCACAACAATACATTGAATTGACACAAAAAGAAATGCTAACTAACAATACATTCTTTTAATATAATCTTCTGAACACATTTTTATTATTGAATAAATAAAATTGATTAAAAATTACAAGAGTTTCACTTTTTATTAATGAATCACTAAAGTTTTGTTAAGACTTTGCAAGGCAGAACTCAACCCAAAAGAGTATACCAGATCATTAGATTTTAAGTACCACGTCAAGTAGTTTATTTATTCTTTATTTTACTCAACGCGAAATTCTTCACATTGTCATCTCTTTAAGGACCAACTTTCACCGTCTTCCACGAATACTTTCACTCTCTACTAGAACATCATTTGTCAGTAATTAAGCACAAAAAGAGAATCTAACCCAAAACACTAATCTACTGGGGAAAAAACCTCAAAGCTTAAAATCCAAGTTAAGCAATCCATTCTGCTCAACGTGGAACTCCTAACGAACTCACCGATGGTTTTATAATTTCAACAAATTCTAGAATAAGTAATGTATAACTAATAAAAATAGTGCGATAGATATCGTATTAGTAACAGCAAGATACGCTAGCTACCAAGCAAGTAGCAGATACATGAACAACATGGAGTCATGTTCTGAACTATGAAAAAGAGACATATTTGGCGGAGTTAGAGATGAACTAATCAAGGAAAAGGAAAAAGAAAAAAAAAGAAAAAGCTGATTTAAAAAGCATAGGATGGATGATGATGACCTTGAGGTAGAGAACAGCACCCTGGAAAGCAGGGGTGAGTTCAATCTTGGCAATGTTGTCATAAAAGCAAGCACCTTTCCACTTGATGGAGGCATTGGAGGGAGTGAGGGAGCCAACGAAATAAGGGAGCAAGTCAATGGCACTGTGGAGGTTGTTGAGAACGGGCCACGACATCTGGCGTGGCAGCACGGGAAGCACGTCGTTTACTCTAAATGGCACCTTCAAACCTTCTGTCGTGTCGCACCCTAACAGCGCTACCACCACCACCCATGCCACCACCACGTGAAGCACCGCGCGACGATCAGGGCCAGGCATCGAACAAACAGATGATTGATTTTTGGGAATTATTCCTCGGATTTCATGTTAGGGCTTTTCATTGAACACTACAAATCAAGGTTCATGAAATCAAAATTTGGTGGGGTTTTGATGCCAATTGAGTCTAACTAGGAATGGAATATATTGGTGTTAAGCAGTTTTTGATGGAGAGTCTGGTTAGGGTTTAGTGGAAAATTAATGAGAAAGAATCCAAGGACACAGATGAAGTTTTGTTTTCTTTTTCTATCATTACTTTATCATCTTCTATTTATAATTATTGTTCTTTATCATCTTCTATTTATAATTATTGTTCTTTATCATCTTCTATTTATAATTATTGTTCTTTATAACAGGAGATCCATATTAAAAGAGGATATTCAATAAATTGGTTAAATCATCAATTAGTGTTATTTAATTTAATTTTGAAAAAAATATTTTAATAATAAGTAAATTTTATAAAATTAGATAAAGTTTCATTATTTTTCTATCTTTTCATTTTATTATTTTTATATCACTATAACCTATTTAAATTATTAATAAAATGTTATATGTTTTGTTTATCAAAGTAATAAGTTTTACCCACACTTAATATATGTAGATATAAAACTTTGAATTTCACTTATATAAAATATATGTAGGTAAAAGTATTTTTTAGTTTTAGCTACAGTTATTTAATATGTGTAGGTAAAAGTGTGTGTAGGTATAGATAACATTTCTTGTAGTGAACGCAGGAGGAAATATACGTTCCAACTTACATAATATGACAGGAATATTTTGTTCCATTTGCAATATATGATCTTCATGAAGCACCGTCGAACACAAATCTCTAAAGAATTGACTAAGCTCGGTTAAAGGTTTCCATATGGGTTCAGGACGAGCTTTCAAAGCTATTGGGAGAAGACATTCCATAAAAATATGGCAATCATGACTTTTCATCCCATACAATCTTGCACATTTTGTATCTACACATCTGCAAATATTGGAAGCATAACCATAAGGCATCTTCAACTCCTTCACCCATTCACACACATCATTCTTTTGTTCATTTGATAAACAAAATTTGGCTTTAGGCTTCATACATTTTCCATTAGGATTTGTTTTTAACAATAACTCCTTCCTATGACAATACATTGCCAAGTCCAATCGTGCATTCTCTTTGTCCTTAGTTTTCTCTTTGTTGTCCATAATAGTATGGAACACATTTTCAAATGCATTCTTTTCTATATGCATAACATCTAAATTGTGTCTTAAAAGATTGTTCTTCCAATATGGAAAATCCCAAAATATGCTTCTCTTTGTCCAATTATGGGATTGTCCATGACCTGGAACATTGCATATCCTCACTTCTGTTGACTTAGGAATGCTAGAAACCATATCATATACTTGTTCACCACTTAACCTAGGAGGAGGCTCGTCTTTCTCAATTCTGTTTTTGTAAAAAGCAACCTTATTTCTCCTGAAAACATGATTATGAGGTAAAAATTGACAATGACAATCAAACCACTACTACAGAATTAGCAATTAACGTCGCCATTTTACGTCGGTTTAACTACAAACGACGTAAAACGTGTAAGTTGATCATTCTACGTCGGTTATTGGGAAGAACCGACGTAGAATGTGGGTGACTCCACATTCCACATCGGTTGCTATCAGAACCGACGTAGAATGTGGGTGACTCCACATGCCACGTCGGTTGCTATCAGAACCGACGTCTTTTTGTTTTGTAGATAGTGTTTGTATGATTAGGTTATTGAAATGCCTGTAGATGATTGTTCTGATGATCTGGATGTGCCCATGGGGCTTTATTTGATGTTGTTTATGTATTTGATGTTGTGTAAAAATTTGGATTTAGTAAAATAACAGAGGAAACTCTGCCGAAATTTCGTTAGAATGAGTTTGTCTCTAGTAAACTGTACTAAATAATGTTAAAGTGTTTGTATGATTAGGTTATTAAATGCCAGTAGATGATTGTTCTGATGATCTGGTTGTGCCCATGGGGCTTTATTTGATGTTATTTATGTATTTGATTTTGTATAAAAATTTGGATTTAGTCAAATAATAGAGGAAACTCTGCTGAAATTTCGTTAGAATGAGTTTGTCTCTCTTATAGAGCAAACTCTACTAAATGATAATTTTGATTATAGTAATCAATGATATTAAATTCATTGATGACCGATAAGTTTTTATTAACTCTTAATTGTAGTCTAAAATCCGAAAATGAATCGAAGTTGGATGAATGCAAGTCGTATATCGGAAGAGTATGAGAATGGAGTTGAACAATTTTTGAGTTTTCTTGAGCGAAATGGTCTAAAGATGAATGGAAAATTTTATTGTCCCTGTGTTAAGTGTGTTAATGGAAGAGTTCAAACCATAGATATAATACGAGAACATCTAATCTGTGAGGGTATCATGAAAAATTATACTACATGGATATGGCACGGTGAACTTATTGATATTCCGAGTAGTATCACAAGCTGTGGAGGAGGAGGATGTCCGTATGGAAGATCGAATAGAGGATATGCTTCGTGATGTGGGTTAGGAGAGCTTTCTTCAAGCACATGCACTGTATATGATAAATTGAAGACCGATTCGAGACGGCTTTGTATCCCGGGTGTACAACTTTCACACGATTGTCTTACGTATTAAGATTGGTGAATTTGAAGGCAAAGTTTGGTTGGAGTGATAAAAGTTTCAATGAATTGTTAGAACTTTTGAAAGAGATGCTTCCAGATGAAAACAAATTGCCTAACCATATGTATGAAGCAAAAAAGATACTCTGTCCAATGGGTTTAGAATATAAAAAGATACACGCTTGTCCTAATGACTGTATTTTATACAGAAAAGAGTTTGAATCTCTTCACAAGTGTCCAAATGTGGTGTATCACGTTACAAAGTCAAGGATGGTGATGGTGATGGTGAAGATAGTCATAAAAAGGGTTCTCCTGCAAAGGTTATATGGTATCTTCCAATAATTCCAAGGTTTAAGCGATTGTTTGCTAATGAAGAAGATTCAAAAAATCTCACATGGCATTCAGTTGCAAAGAAACGAGATGGACAACTTCGACATCCGGCTGATTCTCCACAGTGGAAGAAAATTGACCGTCTATTTCCAAGTTTTGGTAGTGATGCAAGAAACCTTAGACTTGGACTAGCTATAGATGGAATAAATCCTTTTGGTAACTTAAGCACTAACCACAGTTCATGGCCAGTTTTATTGGTGATCTACAATCTTCCACATTCGTTGTGCATGAAGCGGAAATATGTTATGCTATCTATGATGATTGCAGGTCCAAGACAGCCAGGAAATGACATAGATGTTTATTTAAGTCCTTTGATAGATGACTTAAGATTGTTGTGGGAGGAAGGAGTAAAGGTGTTTGATGCAAATCGACAGGAGAATTTCAAGTTACATGCAATGTTATTTTGTACCATAAATGACTTTCCAGCATATGGTAACTTGAGTGGATACAGTGTCAAGGGTCATCATGCGTGTCCTATTTGTCAAGAAGAAACAAGTTATCTGCAATTGAAACATGAGAAGAAGACAATTTATAATAAACACAGAAAATTCCTTCCAGTTAACCACCCATACCGAAGATTGAAGAAAGCTTTTAACGGTTGCCAGGAGGATGAAATTGCTAAGTCACCAGTTAACGGTGAGGAAGTTTATGATCGAGTGAAAAACATAAATGTTGAATTTGGAAAGACCTAAAAGAAATCTACCGATAGAAGCAAGTGGAAGAAGAGATCAATTTTTTTGAACTTCCATATTGGTGTCATCTAGATGTACGTCATTGTATTGATGTGATGCATGTTGAGAAGAATGTATGTGATAGTCTAATTGGCACACTTTTGAACATCAAAGGTAAGACAAAGGATGGAGTGAATACTCGTCAAGATCTTTGTGAATTGGGAATACGTCCGGAATTGCATCCAAGATCCGAAGGCAAGAGAACATATCTTCCACCAGACATGTCACACTTTATCCAAAAAGAGAAGACTAGTCTTTGTCGGTGCCTTCGGAGTATTAAAGTTCCACAAGGATACTCTTCAAATATTAAGAGTCTTGTGTCAATGAAAGATCTTAAACTAGTTGGGTTAAAGTCACATGAGCTATCACGTTTTGATGCAACAACTCTTACACGTAGCTATACGTGGCATACTCTCGAAGAATGTGAGAAATGCAATTATGCGTCTATGTTTTTTCTTCAACTCTATATGTGCCAAGGTAATTGATGAAAAATCATTAGATCAATTGGAAAATGAGGCCCAGTTTATTGGAGATGTATTTTCCTCCATCATTTTTTGATATTATGGTTCACTTAATTGTTCATCTTGTAAGAGAGATACGGTTATGTGGCCCAGTTTATTTGTGGTGGATGTACCCAATTGAGCGATACATGAAGATCTTCAAAGGGTATACTAAGAATCCATACAGACCCGAAGCTTCTATAGTTGAAAGGTATACTGCAGAAGAAGCTATAGAGTTTTGTTCAGAATACTTGGCAAAAGCACAAGTCATGGGTGTTCCTACAAGTCGACATGATGATAGGATAAATGGAAAGGGTACTCGTGGTATAAAAGTTCAAGCAAAGGATACTACTGAGTTGAGTCAGGCACACTTGTATATTTTGAATAATACAGATGAAGTTCTTCCTTACATATCTGCTCATCAATCAATGTTGAGGACCCAAAACCCCAAAATGGGTGAATGGTTGTTGGTGAAGGAGCATAACAACAAGTTTGTCAGTTGGTTTAGAAGCCAAATTTTTTCAGATCAGCATGCATCTGATACATTGAAATGGCTAGCTCATGGACCAAAACATAACGTCATCACTTGGACTAGGTACGACATTAATAGATATTCCTTCTACACAAAGTCACAAGATGACAATAGCACAGTTCAAAATAGTGGAGTATCTATTGAGGCCACATCCATGCACTTTTCTAGTTCAAAGGATAAAAACCCCATCATGGCATCCATAAGTTACTTTGGAGTGATTGAGGAAATTTGGGAGGTTGACTACAGTAAATTTAGAGTTCCTCTATTTAAATGTGTTTGGGTTGATAGCAATACCGGTGTTCAATTTGACGAAATGAGTTTTACTACGATAGACCTTAAGAAGCTAGGTCATAAGGAAGAACCATTCATCATGGCATATCAAGCAAAACAAGTTTTTATGTGACCGACCCATGTAATGATAGGTGGTCCGTGGTCCTTCAAGGCAAAGGGATTGATGTCAACCATGAAAATGAAGATGAGTCGGATGATTTCATTGTCATTCCCGATTCACCACGACTGCCTAGTAGTATTGAAGATGTACAAGAGGATGTGGTCCATGCAAATCGTAATGATCATGATGAAGGGATATGGGAAAATTTAGTTGTCTAAGTATGTTTCTACTTAAAATTCTTTATGTATTTGTTTTATGTTTGTGTATTTAAGATTTATAAATTATATTACTTTATATTTTCTTTACAGACACATGGCATCTCCTTCCCCATCACCTCCTCCCTCACCTCCCTCATCTCCTCCACCATCTCCTCCACCAAAGAAGACCAGGCAAGCTACACGATTACTGAGCTTGACAGCCAGACACATGACAGCAGAGAAGTTGAGTGTGTCTGTTGATCCACGCACTGGGAAGGTGTCTGGTCCGCATCATACCTAGTTCAGCAGCTACTTGGGTACCGTTGCATGAGAGAAGGTAATTCTAAGTTTATATTTGAAGTTTTTTTACATATTTACATATAATTCTTCTTTTCATCTAACTAATGATTATGTTTAGGTATCTATTTTGCATCCAGACTGGGATAATGTCGTTAGCAAGGGACTTACTCCTTGCCAACGATATGGCATATCTGAGGAGGAGTGGAGGAAATTTGTAGAGATTAGGACTGGCCCAGAGTGGGAGGTATGAATTAATTTACATTTATTAAGTTATTGTATTATATTCTAATATCAATTATTTTGCAGGAGAAAAGATTAAAGGCCAAGGAGATTCAGACGAAGAATTTGACCCCCCACCGTCTGTCTCGTGGGGGGTATGATCTCTTGTCTGAGAGAATGATGTACGAGAAGGCTGCACTCCGAGAAAAAGAAGCATCCAGTTCTGGTATAAGCCAGGATGATCTCCCCCCACCATCTCCTCCTAAACGTCATCAAACTTGGAAGAGAGCTCGTCAAAAGCCTTCCGGTGGGATGACATCTGAGGAGGCTCAACAGATAGCAGATAGGATTGTAAGTTACTATTCTTTTTAACCCTAATATGATTAATTTGTTAGACTTGTATATTTATATATATAATGTGTTAAATTTATTGTAGGATTCCTTGGAGGAGCAGTGTACACAGGGAACTTTCATTCCATGTGGTCGTTAGGATATACTGACCACTGCTATTGGTAAAGATGAACACCCCGGCCGTGTTCGGGGTGTGGGGACCGGTGTGGGTATTCGACATTATTTTGGGGCACCAGTCAAGAATACCCAGAGCTCAACAATTAATGAAGAAGAGTTGGAGAAGAAGCTCACAGCGAAGTTGACACCGGTCATCGCAGCACAGGTTCAGGAGCAGCTACTTAGCATGTTTCCAGACTTGGCAGTTAGGATGGCATCTTCCCACCAACATGCTCAGCCATCTCCTCCATCTATTGGCACAATGGGAAGTACTTCCAGTAATCCTGCTCCTATTCTGGCTTCTCCTGTTGCTGCTGCTGCACCTCCACCTGCACCGATAGGTAAAATCGTTATTTATTTTTCATATATGTCTTCATTACAAATGTCTTCATATCATGCATCCACAAGTCCATCTTTTGGGATGAAACAATGTGCCTTATTGGTGGAGGATGGCTTGCTTGAACCAAGATTGGTGGCCCTTGGTTCAGTTCAGGAAGGGGCTTCTACCATCCACAGTGTGCCTTTGCCACCTGGTTTATTGAGAGTGGTGGTAGAAGAGATTCGAGATGCTGATGCTCGAGTCCCTGTGCCTACTGATGAGCTACAGGTGGTGGGACAGGCCCTTCACACATTCATTGCTTGGCCCCAACATTTAGTCAGACAAGTTTCTTAAAAGGTATGTATGTAATTTTTTATGTTAATGACTTCTCAAAATGTTATTTTTGTACTAATTGGTATTGTTTTAAACATGTAGGATGTTCAGAAGTCTAAAAGTCGTGCTGCTTCTGAACATAGTAAAGGAAAACAAGCAGCTCTCCCAAAACATCCAATTGTTGAGTTGATCCATGCCTCTGCAGAATATTATGGCAACTCCTTTGAGATTCACTGGGATGCTAGGAGATTTGGGATAGATAATGCAAGGTTCCCTCTCTACATTTCATACGCTGATATCTCAGAGGTCACATTGGGTAATAGGGATCTCAACATCTCTATTTTACAACTTTGGACAATGTAAGTACATATTTATTATTATAATTTCAATTTCATTATTTAATATATAACATGTTATTATTTTTCATTTTTTAGGATGATGGATGAATTGGCTGAGGAGCAGGGAGCTTTAGATGTCTATGGATTTTTTGAGCCTCAGTCAATCCAAGCAGCTGGAAATAGAAGGGAGGAAGTCCAAAGATATATCCAAAATTGGATCCTCACCTCTAAAAGACAGATATATGTTGGAGCATATTTATTCCAGTAAGTCAATATAAGTTTATTATTGTTTTTATTGTCATTGAGTTATATTCTAAACATTTTATTTTTCTAGGCATCATTGGCAACTCTTCCTCATCGATCGTCCGGAGAAGATCGTATACTCGGTTTTGTTCTTTGAATAAAAACCGGACAATCGATTTAAAGAATATTTTGAATAGGTAAGTATTTTAAAGTTTGTGTTTTCAAATATAAGTAATGTTCATATATTGACTAATAACTTCTCAACAGTGCTATTAAGGTGTGTAGTACCATTGATGGAATGCACATCAGCAAAGCCACTAACCCACATTGGGAAATCCTACATGTAAGGTTACTTTTAATTCTCTAATATCACTATAATATTGAATATGTATTTTTCACAACTAATGACTTGTTCAATTCATTATAGGTTAATAGACAAACGGGTAGCTACGAATGTGGCTACTACGTAATGTATTGGATGTGGCTTATAGTTTTTGGGAATATCAGAGATACTTGGAGACAGGTTAGTCCTCCAAAACCCTATTCCTCCAAAACTGTATTGGTAAAGTTTCCTACTTGTCATACCTAACATACTTTCATTTTGTTCCAGGTATTCAATGATACCCAACCCTTGCCCACAGAGTCTATCGACCAAGTCCGAGAAAAGTGGGCACATAAGTTTTTAGAAATTAGAAATAAGGAACAATAGGAGTACTTTTATTGTAATTTTATTTATACAATTGTAAATAGATCAAATTTAAATAATAATTCAATATATATAATTCATTTGAAATTTAGCTATTTGAAATTTATGAAATTGTTTGCTGGTTTGCTGGTTTGTTTGATATGCAGGTATTAAAATTTAGGGAAAATGAGAATATTAGAAACTACATTGCAGGTTTAGAAGACACTTTCAACGTCGGTTCAATTTGAACCGACATTGAAAATATTACTTTTAACGTCTCCTTGTTCAACGTCGGTTTTTGGGTCGTCGTGAAATGATCCCCAGAACCGACGTGGAAAGTGGTTCCTGTAGCAGTGAACCAAGTCATTTTTCTTCCCTTTTTTAATGAGAAAGCTTTTTGTTTTTTTCATACATATTGGACATGCAAATTTTCCAGCAGTACTCCATCCAGACAACATCCCATAAGCAGGAAAATCATTTATTGTCCACATCAATGCAGCTCTTAATTGAAAATTTTGTTTTTTTGAGGCATCATATATCATTACCCCATCAATCCATAATTGTTGCAATTCATCAACCAACGGTTGCAAATACACATCAATTTTAGCTTTTGGATTGTGTGGACCTGGAATGATTAAAGTCAAGAACATATAAGGAGTCATCATGCATAGTTCTGGAGGGAGATTATATGGTGTGACAATTACTGGCCAACAAGAATATGGTACCGTTGATTGGCTAAACGGAGTGAATCCATCGACGACACAAGCCAAGTCTAACATTTCGAGGTTCTCGAGGCAAATTCAGGATAAAGCTTATCAAAGTGTTTCCAAGCTTCTCCATCCGAAGGATGACACAAAACACCTTCCCTACGATTTTCATAATGCCACCTCATGTGCTCTGCAGATCTCATAGAAGCATATAATCTTTGTAGTCTAGGGATGAGGGGCAAGTAATGCAATCTCTTATAGGGAACATTTTTAGAGTTTTTCTTGCATTCATTGTGTGCTTTATATCGAGGCTTTCTACAAAACTTGCATTCCTTCAAAGTAATGTCCTCTTTGTAATACAACATACACCCATCGATGCAACAATCTATTTTTATTCTCGATAAACCAAGCCCTGCTACAATTTTCTTTGTTTCCCTAAAATTAGAAGGGATGATATTATCGTGGTGGTTTGACTCTTTCATAAATTTTATCACATCATTAAAGCAAGCTTACGACATATTATGTTTGGATTTTATACTTAACATTGTAATGATAGCAGATAACTCGATACATTTTTACATCCTCGGCCACAATGGTTGCTGAGCTGAATTTAACATTTCATAAAATTTGACAGCTTCCATATTTGGAGGTTCCTCTTCATTTTGTATAAAATGTTGTTCATGATTAAGACCACCAGCGTCAAACACCATATTTTGATGTCTATTAACATCTTCATAACCCCATTGTTGACTACTACCCAACGTGGAATGCATATCAACATCCGTATGTTGGATTCTCTCTCCATGGCATGTCCAATGCCAATATCCGGGTGTAAATCCTTTTCGAAGAATGTGAACATTTACTTCATCTGGGATTAAAAATCTCTCATTTTTACATTCCTTGCATGGGCACCTTATTTTTCCTTCACTCAAAAAATTTGGTTGTCGACAAGCAAAAGCCATAAACTCTTCAAGGCCATTTAAAAATTCATTTGTATATGCCTGTCGTCCAGGAAGAAGCCTATTATACATCCATGTTCGATGTATAGATATTTCCATTCTTAACTTGACTCCAAAATGCCTAAAAATAAGTAAAAATTATTTATATTTTAAACAATATTATGTATAAAATTATAAAGAATTAAAATATAAAATAGTTTCAAAAATTAAACTAAACTACTTAATTGTAATATAAGTTCAAATTGTAATTGTAGATAGTGCTCTTCAAAGAACTTATTAGTGTTTGGGAAAAGTGAGTTTAAAAATATTGCTTTTGTATGAATAGATAAAGTAAAGCAACTTTTAGTAATAAACTTACTGAAATACATATTAAAATTAATATATATATTATGTCTGTGTGTGTACTATAAAGATTAAAGTTATATTCGCTACACACTGATAGGGAGATGAAAAACTACTGTTTCAACTAGAATTGATTCTAGTGGACCAAAAATGTCTTCTACAAATGGAAAAGATGCAAACCAAACTAATCGGATTCTTCGGAACGAGATTTTTATTTGTTGCTGCATTGTTCCAACCTCTGAACCAATAGGCACTTAATATGAGACATGCATGTATTCTACTTTAAAACATACAGTTACAGAATATTCTTACCTCGCCGAACAAAAGAATTAGTGTCACCAAAATAAGGATAGCACCCCACGCAGTAACAAGACTATCAAGAAAAATAGGAAGTGCCTGAAAAAACAAGAACAAAAACAAATTTATAATATGAAATCCTTGACACAATATAAAGACCAGTATACGACTGCAGTTGTACCTCCGTGGCTGCAGCATTGCAAATTAGCAGAGTACAAAGCAATAAATGTTGGTTTTTGACAACTGGTAATATCTTCGCTGTAATTACAAAAACAAAACGCCAATTCAAACAAATAGAGGATCAATAACCAACTGCACACTTTACAAAACAGAAAAAAAAATTATGCAACCATGTCTTCCCGTTTCTACCATGCCTAAAGTCTCTTCTTTAACGGATACATTTAGCTAGCCATTTCCTTTATCCTTAAAATCTAGATAACCTGCCTTATGATGTTATTGTTAGGATATATTTAGAAAAAAAATCACAAGTATTTAAGGATTTATAGAAAAAAAAATCTTCCAAATTAAAATTAACTTAAAACACTAATTTGCGGAAATTCCTTGTAAAGAAATTTATCTAAATCCATTTTCAGATCTCTCTCTACACTCATCTCAATCCCAATCTCGATCTATAATCTTCTTCTTCTTCTTCTTCTTCTTCTTTTTCTTCACGAATTCTCCAATCTCCAATCTCAATTCAATCTGATGATGGCTTCCCCAAACAACCACCACCCCAACCCCAACACCCACCCTCCTCCTCCCCCCTTCGACATGCACACCTTCTTCAACCCTCCGCCCCCTTCATCAAACCCTAACCCTAACCCTAATCCTAACCCTTCCTCATCATACCCTACGCCCTTCTCCGCCAACGCGCCCTTTCACTTCCCCGCCTTCGACCTCCCTCTCTACCACCACCGTTCCCTCTCCTTCCCCACCCAGCCCATCCCTCCGCCCTCCAATCCCAACGCCGGCGCCCACCTCATGGCCCTCCTTAGCCGTGAAAACTATCAGTGAAAACGAAAACTAGGGTTACAAATTAGGAATGGGATTACCGTGAGAAGGAGATGGAGAACGCGAGAACCTGGAGATGAGGGTTGGAGATTGGGAATGGGAATGGAATCCAAAGGCGAGGACCTGGTTTTCGAAGAGAGATTTTGAAGACGAAATGGAGATGAGGGCTGGAGAACAAATTGAAGCACTGGTTTTCGAGAGAGATTGGGAGCTGGCACGTTGAAATGTGATAGAAATGAGTTTCAATTTTTTTATTTTAAATTAATTTTATTTTTTAATAAATAATTCTTAATTTTTTAATAATTTGCTGCAAAATTCTATTGGCAAGAAAAATTACATAACGTAGATAGTTTCGCAAGTAATTAAAATACTTTTCTTACAAATAAATTTTTATAACAAAATCTCTATGTATTTTCTATGAAAAAGAATTACTAAAAATGTTGTAAGTGTTTTCTGCTAAACATATTTTATATTAAAACTCACATGTATTTTTTGCCAAAAAAATTTTGTAAAAAAATATGCAGGTAATAAATATGTGAAAACTCAAGATAAGATTCTAGAAATGAGGCTTACCTCTTGAACTTTAAAGAGAATCAACTATTTCTCTCAATTAATCTTCAAAGTTATGTTACAAATGAGACTCACACTCTTATATAGAGAGGGGAAAACAAAAATGCATGCACATGGGTGGAATTCTAAAAGGTTAGGCCATGTTTGGAAGATGCTCCAAAGCTTCCCAAACAAGGCCCTTGTTTTTTATAGTATCCATGTGTCCAAACAACTAGCCTCTTATTTCTATTTCAAAGAAAGACACTAAACTAACTCTACTTTTATTTACAAGGAAATTACAAGAGCTATTAATATTTTTATTCTCTTTTTCAAGCTTCTTGTACATTCCTCCTATTTTTCTTCCTTCCTTTTCTTCAAAATTATTTTTAAGCTCTTTTTTCTTATTTTCCTTTTCTTGTGGTGACTCCTCCTTGCATGGATTGAGGTTCTTCATGAAATGAGATCACATTATTCTCCCTCTCTTGAAAAGAATTCGTCCTCGAATTTTGGGGTACCTACATCACACAAAGATAATTCATTCATATTGAAACTATTGTTATTATTTAATGTACCTACCAAAGAAAGGATTACAATTATTATTTTGCAAGAAAAACTACTAATAGTATTTACATACTTGTTTACCTTTTTGTATTCTTGGATCAAATACAAACCAATGCATTCTTAAAATTATGAAATGTTTTTTAACATCTTCTGATTTTCCTAAACTTCCATTATTTTCACTTAAAAGCTTTTCATTTGAATTATAAGGGATGGTGTTTTTATGCAAACAATTTTTACAACAATAAAAGCATGCAATTTGTCCATAAAGATTAGCACACATGGTAGAATGTCCATTCAAGTTCTTAGAGTCATATACAAAAATATTAGAAACATTTCTACAATCATTTTCTTCCATGTATCTGCTTTTGTCTTCTATGATCTCCTTTTCTTCTCCCCATTGTTTTTGCCATTGTTCTTTAATATGCGAATTTTCACTAGGAAACAAAACAATTGGATTTACATGAATAATAAGTTTAGGAGAAGTAATAGATTCAAAATTAGAAATAGGATAAGGAATGAAAGTTGTAGAATCTCCCTTTAAAGATTTTTCTTCAACAATTTCTTTGGATGATTGGGAATGTAGTTCCTCCATTTCCTTTTCCTTTCTTTCTTTTTCTTCTCTTTCTTTCTCCTCTTTTTCTTTTCTTTCTTTCTCCTCTTTTTCTTTTCTTTCCTTTTCTCTCAATTCTTTCTTTTCTCTCTTTCTCAATTCTTTGTAATAATCCTCCAAATCTTGCTCACTTATTGGTTTCCCATTACGACATTGATGATAAGTATGTCCATATCCTTCACATGTGGAGCATATAATAGAACTAGTTTTAATCTTGGAGCTTGCTTTCTCTTTATATTTGTGCTCCTTATCTCCATAATTTTCACAATCTTTTGCAATGTAGGAAGAATTTCTTGAGTACATTTTCCTATAAGAAGGAGCAAACCTATCTCTCATACACATTTAAAGATCATGCCATGAAGCAATGGCTAACCTTCTAACATTAAAAACTTCTTTTTTAATTTGGTTCCACCACACTAAAGCATATTGTTCAAATTCAAGAGTAATAAGTTGGACTTGAATTAAATCTTCATAAGCATGGACACTCAAAATTTTCACAACTTTTGTTTCCCATTCAAAATATAAATCGGGATTACTATCCCCAAGAAATTTAGGAAATTTCACATTGCTTTTATTGAGCCTTTCTTGGTACATGTCTCTTCCTCCTCTTCTTGCTCTATGTGTATGGTAATGATATTCATTTGATCCATCACTTTCAACTTGAGGACTTCTTCTTCTTCTTTCATATGGTTGCCCATTGATTTCTTCTACCTTTGTAAGTTGGGCTACTTGCCTTGTAAGTTCTTCTACCTTCGCATAAATTTGTGTATACCTTAAAGACATTTTTGGAGAATTTTCTTGGCTAGAGACAAAAGAAAATTAACAAAACAAAAACTAACAAAGATAATTTGGTTAGATGAGTTAGGTAAAAAAAACAATTATATGAGCTCTCAATTTTTTTAAAGTGTATTTTGCTCTCAATCAAATAAAATTCCTCTCAACTCTCTAAAGTGCTTCTCTAACTTGCAACAATTACCTCTTGGAATGCTCAAGATGGTGCTTCAATTCAAAGAATCCACTTAGTTATCAATTCAAGTGAAAGATGAAATGATTGGCCAAAGCACTTAGAATTTCAAGAAAACAAGAAAACTTCAAGACAAAACTTCTAGGAATTTTAAAGACTAAAAACTAGAAAGGGTAAAAACAAGAATAGGACAAAAGAAGAGTAACTATCATATGACAATTTGGAACAAATTAAAACAAGAAAAGTACCAAGAAAATGGAAACATTACTCAAAAAATTTAGCACAAATTCTAGTCAAGATTTCAAGTGAAAAGAAGTTCACTAACATCCACAAATGTTAGGACTAATTTGCCAAACCAATGACCAAACAACCAATCAATGTGTATAGGCAAGGAAACTTGATTTTATTTTTGATTTTTGATGCACAAGTATTCGGCCAAGACTTATTTGTATTCGGCCTTGATGTTTCTTTTTGTTTTAAATTGTGCTTTTGTGTTCAAGCCTAAACACATCGACCAAGACTTTAGTCTCACAAAGTTTGAACACTTAGTCCCTAGTGTTTTGGAGTCAAAATGATCAATTCTAATCACAAGAAGTCCTAAAGAGAAATTAAAACTAAACAAATCAAGTAATACAAGAATTAGATGGTAAAGAAAACTTGACAAACATATGACTCAAAAACAAGAAAAGAATGACTGAAACTAGTGGCAGCCAAAGATTAATGAATGTCATTTTATCAAAAACTTCATATGCATCAATTAACAACAATTCATTAATCAAGATTAACCAAGAATTGATGACTAAACAACCACACAAAAACAAATTTACAAACTGTTTGTTTTTTGTTTTGCTGCAGCTTTTTTTTTCAGAAAAAAACAGATTCATGTATTTCAAGTTTTGAACCACCAACAATCATCTAATGGCTCTAAAACTTTTAGGACTATACAATAACGATATGTTCTACATGTTCTTGACTCAAATACATCATGTTTGAAACCTTAGAGCTTTGATACCAAATGATGCTTGCCTAAGAGGCATTACATGTGTTGTAGGATCTCTCAAACATGTGTAGAAGCATAGAAAATAAAATTAACATGAAGATTAGCAAAGAAGAACATGAAATCAGAATTTTCCCCAAATGTTAGGGTTCAAATTCGGTCCACACTTAAAAATTGCAAAACAATTCAATTCAACCGATTAAATTGAAGACAAAATCCATACGAAGTCATAGAAGATGAAAACAAGCATTTTAATTGGTGGAAAATTTATTAAAATGAAGAATGAAAGTGCAGCTATGAAGAATGCTTAAGAACAAGTAAAGAGAAAACATGGAGAAGACAAGAGAATGAAGAACATGCCACTTTCATGAAGAAAGATAACTGCAAAGGAAAATCACCACTTGAATTATGGAAAACTCAACATAAGATTCTAGAAATGAGTCTTACCTCTTGAACTTCAAAGAGAATTAGATCTTGCTCTCAATTAATCTTCAAAGTTCTATTACAAATAGGATCACTGATGTATATCATTTTACTCTTTATTTTTTTATCTAAGAACACTTTTTAAGCCATTTGTTCTATTCTTAAGCCATGCATTTTGCACGTTTTTGTAAAAACAATGACATAATTTAAGTTTAGTAAATTTATTGCATTTTACATATTTTTAACATCAAAACATACATTCATACATTCATACATTCATATTGCATATATATATATATTTTATTTTTTTTCTAGTTGAGACTTTTCTTGTAGGAGAAAAAGAACTTGAAGTTATTTTGATATGAGCCCAAGGTGCTTCGGTAGGGAAAACTTTTTCAATCTTCCAAATTAAATTCCTCACCACCCATTTATCATGAAACCAACAGGAGGTGCAACTTAGGTGCATTCAATGTGGCCTAATTCAATGCGTGGGCCAGCTTCATTTGAAAATTTGAAATTTGTGCATAATCAAGTCCCCATTTTCAGAATTCCCTTTCAAATCTGCAATCAAATTGAAGCATTAAATTTATTCTGAAGGAGCAATTATTTCTAATCTTAGCAGAGGATCTCCTCATCAGCAAAATCAAATCCGGGAAAAAAAATAATTGACTTGAATTGTAATTAATTTTCAGATTTTTATTTGTAACAAGACCTTGGCTAATCTCCTATAAATAGGAGATTTAGATGCAAGGCAAAACACACTTCACCAGATCAATAGTCTCTCTTTTTCCTCTCTCTCTTTTTGTCATGATAGTTTTGTTAGTTTGAGGGTGAAGTTGCGGAAAGTTTTAGGAGCTCCTGCTACAATTTCCTGGTTATGTTTTCTTTCATATTAATTTATTTAATTTCATTATTTCATATTTTAGCCTTCATTTTATTTAATTTTGGTTGACAATTTAAATTTTGTACGCTCTACTTTCTCACATTCATATTCACACCCTCACACATATTTATTTATTCTTTACACCCTCACACATATCCATTTATTTTTCACACTCCAGTAATTTTATTAACATTTTACTTTTAATTTAAATTCAGTATTTTATAATTCCAGCCTACATTTTGAATTCAGTATTTTACTTATTCATTTTAAATTTTAATAGTTAATTGAATACATTTGTCATTTAATTGTTAATTATTTATTTATTTTTATTATAATTTGAATTAACATCAACATTTCATTCTAATTATTGTTCTGCCTTAAACTTTATGATTTAACTGTTAATTGTTTATTTATTTAAATTTGAATTAGCATAATAATTTCATTCCAATTATTGTTTTGCCTTTAAATTTGTCTTTTAATTTATTTATTTTAATCATATAAGCATTTATAAACGTTCTCATTATTAAATTCATAGCATCGTAATTTAATTCTGCATGCATTAGTTTTTCGTATTTAAATAATTTAATTTCCATATTTGTTTTTAATTTTAGTTTTCCTTAATTATTTTATTTATAATTTTCTTTACTATGCATTTTTCATTTTAGTTTTCATTAATTATTTATTTACAATTATTACTCTGCATTGTTAATTTTATCAATTTGACAAAATCTCCTTT
Organism: Lablab purpureus; assembly: GCA_030347555.1. Lineage (NCBI taxonomy): Eukaryota > Viridiplantae > Streptophyta > Magnoliopsida > Fabales > Fabaceae > Lablab > Lablab purpureus. The sequence goes on from CM059263.1 coordinate 24,440,837, forward strand.
ATTATTATTATTGTTGTTGTTGTTGTTGGTGCTTATTTTAACTTTTCATTGGAGAACGATGTTTAACAATGGTTACACTCCTACAATTGTGTCCTTGTGAGATTCGACACGGGTTAGCTATATTACACTAGTTAACTTGTTTTCTTTTATCAGAATTTTGTGCGACAAAAAATCTGTTTGTCAAATGGCATCGTTGCCAGGGACACCTTCAGGAGACTAAGAAGATTGCGAGAAAGAGGGAGACCAACAACTGAAGAACCCAACTTAATCTCGGGTTCTATACCAAGTCCCTTTTCCACTACACAAGTATCTTAGATGGCTTCCAATCGAGAAAGAACGTTGAAGGAGCTTGCCGCACAAGAGATAACTCAACAACCAATTTGTATCCAGCTTCCTCAACTAGAGGAAGGAGCTATTGGATTTGAACTGAAGTCAGGATTAATTCACCTCCTACCCAAATTCCATGGATTGCCAGGTGAAGATCACAACAAACATTTGAGGGAGTTCCATGTAGTATGCTCCACGATGAAGCGAATTGATGTTGCAGAAGACTATGCCAAACTGAAGGCCTTCCCATTTTCATTATGTGACACAGCAAAGGATTGGTTATACTTTCAGCTGACACCAATCACTACTTGGGCTGACTTGAAGAGAAGATTCTTGGAGAAATTCTTTCCAGCCTCAAGAACAGCTGCAATCAGGAAGGAAATTAGTGGAATTCGACAACTACAAGATGAGTCTTTGTATGAATACTGGGAGAGGTTTACCAGACTATGTGCCACTTGCCCAAATCATCAGATCAATGAACAATTATTGATACAGTACTTTTATGAAGGATTGATGCCTATGGAAAGAAATATGATTGATGCAGCAAGTGGAGGTGCATTAATAGATGAAACACCTGCAGCTGCTCGGGTACTAATTTCAAATATGGCAGAAAATTCTCAACAGTTCAATAGTGCTCGAATGTCTGTCAGACAAGTCCATACAATAAAACCAAGCACGACAGCAGAGGTCGACAATCAGAGGCTGGAGAATAAATTGTCTGAGCTAACATCTTTGGTACGACAGTTGGCTATGAACCAGCACACATCTCAACTACAAAATCATTTATGCGGGATATGCACTTCTGTAGATCATCCCACTGATGCTTGTCCTCAACTTCAAGAGACACCAAACTCTCCAATAGAGACAGTGGCTGGCATGTATCCTGGACAACAACAGTTTGGGTCATCAAATTCATTCAAGCCACATCAACAGTATGATCCATACTCGGCTACATATAACCCTGGTTGGCGAGAACATCCAAATCTGAGATATGGTCCATCATAGAATCTACCACAAAGACCTTCATATCAACAGAATAACCAGGCCTTTCAACAACAGTACCAACAAAAGTACCAGCAGCCACCACAAAAATATCAGCCCCCTCCAATGAGACAATAGGCAAGTCATAATCATGGAAATAATGAAACAACCTTGGCAGATTTGATGAAGCAATTAACTCAACAAATGGCAGCACAGAATGCAACTATCAATAACTTGCAAAACCTGATTGGACAATTGTCTACCGAGATGAATACCATACGACAACAAGGGTCCAACACACTTCCTTCATAACCAGTGATCAATCCAAAAGGGAATGTGAGTGTCATTACTTTAAGAAGTGGCAAAGAAGTACAAACTGAACCCCAGAAGCCACTAATACTCCTTCACCAGTAGATCAACCAAGCTCACTGACTTCACAATAGTTGGAGGACGATCCACCAACAACTCGACAAACTCCACCTCCATTTCCTTCTAAAGCTTCTTCATCTTCAAAGAAACAAGAAGTAGATTAGGAGTTGCTAAACACATTCAAGAAGGTGGAAATCAATATGCCATTATTGGACGCCATCAAACAAATACCTAGGTATGCCAAATTTTTGAAGGAGTTGTGCACTTACAAGAGAGGTCTGAGGAAAAAGCAAACACAGGTCGTATCCTCTCTTTCTCAAGGAAGCATTCCCCAGAAGTGTGATGATCCAGGAACTTTCACTATCCCATGCACTATTGGTAAACTCACAATTGTAGATGCCCTGCTGGACTTAGGAGCATCCATCAATGTTATGCGTTAGCCCTCTACAAGACCTTGCACTTAGGGCAGTTGAAGCCAACTAATGTGATCATCCAATTGGCAAATAGGAGTACAACTCGACCATTGGGAATATTGGAGGATGTACTTGTTAAGGTGAACCAACTGATTTTTCCAGCTGACTTCTACATTATGGACATGCAGGATGAAGGATCCTCGCGCAAGTCAACATTGATACTTGGAAGACCGTTCTTGATGACGGCAAAGACCAAAATTGATGTGCACACAGGCACTTTGACCATGGAATTTGGGAAGGAGACTGTGATGTTTAATATCTTTAAGGCCATGAAGTATCCTACCTGTTGATGATTTGTGATTTGATGATGTTTGTTAAAACTTGTTAAATGTGTTTTATACTGTTCTAGATGCGTGGTTAATGTTTGTTGAATGATTTAGAATTGTTTGAGATGTTAGATTACCTGTAGAAGATTAATCAATTGAATAATGATAAACTGTATTTTTATGTTTCATCAGTTAGTCTACTAATTCTACTTCTCTAGTCGACTATTTTCATTAAATGTACCAGGTATACAGGTTTAATGATAATAACACACTGGTCTATGTCTTCAGTCGACTATTCTGTTCTTCGTACCTTCCTTATGCAGTATTACGTACAGAACGTGTTTTGACTCTTTCAAAAAGCCAAGACCCACTACATTTCACTTTGCCTATAAATACAATCTTCGAAGACGCTCCAAGAGTGAAAAAGTATTGAAGAGAAAAACTCCCAAGAAGCCACAACCTTTACGTGCAAGAAGATCTACATAGAGTTTTTACATTTTCACTGTTCCTGTCAAGAACTTTCTTCTGTCACTGTAATCTTGTATTCTTGATCTCAGGTTAGAGATTGTAAGTGGGTTTTAGAACCCTGCGACTGTGATTGGGGTGATCACAGAGACTTTGGTAGAGTCTGTGAGTGAAAGTCTATTCTATAGAGCTTAGGATAGTTTCTTTTGATTTCTTGTAGAGTTCAAGAAAGGTTTGTGTGTAAAGAATACAATCTTTTATAGTGATTAGGATCTGCGGGTTGCGGATCATAGACTGGACGTAGTTCTTTTACAAAGAACGAACCAGTATAAATTTTGGTGTCGTATTCTCTTTTCTCTCATCATCAGATATATTGTGCAGTAAGAACTAATCTACTATTTCAAGAATATCAGTCGACTAATTTTCTGCAAATTAAACCAATAGTTTTTCTTTTACGAATAAGTTTCCATTAAAGCTGCATATCAATTCAACCCCCCCCCTTCTTGATATTATTCCGCTACTAACAATTGGTATCTAGAGCAGGTTCTTGTAAGGTACTCAAGTTCAAATCAAGAATGGGAGACAAGCTTCCCTTTGCAGAAGGTGCCTCTACCAACAGACCCCCTCTTTTTGTAGGTGCAAACTATTCGTTCTGGAAGGCCAGAATGAAGATCTTTTTCGAATCGGTTGACAGAGGCGTGTGGGATGCTGTGGTTAATGGTCCATATATCCCTACCATCAAAGGTGAAGATGGAAAGCTGGTTGAAAATTCATGGGAGCAGTGGTCTGAAACAGAGAACAAGAAGGCTCAATTCGACAGTAAGGCTGAGAATATATTAACCTCTGCTCTTCTTGATGAATTTTTCAGGGTTTCACAGTGGACCACAGCCAAAGAAATGTGGGACATCCTTCAAGTAACACACGAAGGCACAACTGAAGTGAAAAGGGCAAGAAAGCATACTCTCATACAAGAATATGAGATGTTTCGAATGCAGTCTGGTGAAACCATCCAAGATGTGTAGAAACGATTCACGCACATAGTGAATCATTTACTTGGATTAGGGAAAAAGTTTGATGATGAAGAGCTTAACATAAAGGTGCTAAAATGCTTGAGTAGAAGTTGGCGACCAAAGGTTACAGACCATTCCGGAAACTAAAGATTTGACAGATCATGAGCACTCGCAACATTGTTTGGGAAACTCAGAGAACATGAATTGGAACTGAGCAGGCTGGATCAAATCAAAAATACAGAAAAACACAGCAAAAGCTTAGCACTAAAAGCCAAGGAGTCGATTAAAAGTGATGAAGAGAAAGATGATGACAGTACTGAGTTTGCAATGCTGGTCAAAAAGTTTGGTAAATTCCTTAAAAGGAAAGACAGTTCAAGGGACGATTTCGGAGGAGGTATACCGTGAAAACCAGATTTTAATTCCTCTAATTTTTCATGTTTTAATTATGGACAGCTAGGACATCTCAAGGCAGATTGTCCTCTGTTAAATCAAAGAAAAGAAAAAAGTCCAGAAAAGAATGAGAGAAAGGACAAACGGAGTCAGTACTACAAGAAAGGGAAGAAAGCTTATATGGCATGGGATGATAGTGATTCCAGTAAATTTTCAAGTTCAGATTCTGAATCTGCAAATCAAGCCAATCTGTGTCTTGTAGCCAATGAAGATACTGCTAGTCAAGTAAGTTCATGTGATTCTGATATGAGTGAGAATTATGACACTCTGTTTAATGCTTTCATTGAATTTCATGATGAAGCAAAGAAGATGGAATATCAGTATAATTGGCTAAAAGGACTAAATAGCTGGCTAGAAAATAAAGTGCAGGAACTGGAAGATCAAAATAGCAGACTGAAGGATGAAAATAGTCAACTAAAAGATAATGTACTGCAACTAAAAGATTCTGAAAGATTCGTAACTGATAAAAATGAATCTGCGAATTGTGAAAACTGTGTTAACCTTCAAAATAAAGTTGGTTATTTGATCAAAACATTGGCAAAGTTTCAAATTGGTCATAATACCTTAAATCAACTTTTACATTCTCAAATTGGTTTTTCAAATGGAAATGGACTTGGCTATGGAAAACATTATCATGCTGCAAAGAACAAATCTTATCCCAAGAACAGATTTAAAACATGTTCTTATTGTTTGAAACATGGTCATATATCTAAATTTTGCTATGTCAAGAATTTTGGGATTTCAAGAGGTGAATTTTATTGGAAACCCAAAACACATGTTGTTCCTAACTTGAAAGGACTCAAATGGCTTTGGGGACCTAAATTTGTCAATTAAACTTTGTTTTGCAGGTCTGTCATGGAGCAAAAAGAACCCTATGGTATCTGGACAGTGGATGCTCCAAACACATGACAGGAGATAAATCAAAATTGATGAATTACAAAGAATGTGAAGCTGGAACTCGTGACTTTCGGTGATAACAAAGAAAGGAAAAATTAAGGGATCCGGAGATATTGGCAACTCGTACTTCCTCACAGATTAAAAATGTACTTTATGTTGAAGGACTAAAACACAATCTCCTAAGCATAAGTCAGCATGTGTGACAAAGGTATGAAAGTCACCTTTGATGCAAAATTCTGTGTCATTTTCAATTGTTTAACTGCAGATATAATGCACATTGGGAGAAGAGTAAACAATGTCTACATGCTGGACATCAACTCTTCAAATCACAAAGATATTTGTTTGCTAACTAAAGAAGATGATAGCTGGCTATGGCATAGAAGGTGTGGTCATGTCACATGCAGTTGTTGAATAAAATTAGTTGCAAGAGTCTTGTTAGAGGACTTCCAAATGTGAAGTTTGTGAAGGACAAAGTCTATGAATATTTCCAAAAAGGAAAGCAGTCCAAAAGCTCATTTGAATCAAAGAATTTCATATCAACAAGGAGACCTCTTGAACTGCTACATCTTGATCTGTTCGGCCCTTCAAGAACAGGTAAGTTTAGGTAACAATTCTTATGTACTTGTGATAGTTGATGATTTCTCCAGGTATACATGGACACTTTTCCTTTCCTCAAAAGATGAAACTTTTCATGCTTTCAAAAGATTTGCTAAGATCACTTCAAATGAAAAAGATTTGAAAATTGTTTCCTTAAGAAGTGATCATGGGATCGAGTTTCAAAATTTACATTTTGAAAAGTTTTGTTCTAAATATGGCATTTCTCACAATTTCTCGCACCTAGAACTCCACGGCAAAATGGAGTTGTTGAAAGGAAAAACAGGACTCTACGAGAATGTGCAAGGACAATGTTGAGTGAGTAAAAGCTACCAAAGTATTTACGGGCGGATGTTGTATCAACTGCTTGTTATGTACTCAATAGAGTGTTACTTAGACCTATACTAGATAAAACACCATATGAGCTTTTGAATGATAAAATACCTAGTATTGCATATTTTAAAGTCTTTGGATGCAGGTGCTTTATACTCAACAATGGAAAAGCATCATTAGGTAAATTTGATGAGAAAGCTGATGATGGCATTTTTCTTGGTTATTCATTGACTAGCAAAGCATACCATGTTTTCAACAAGAAGAATTTAACTGTAGAAGAGTCTATCCATGTTGTGTTTGATGAGATTTTATGCCAAAAAGAGAGAAAAGGTAACTCTCTTGCAGGTACTGATGATGAGACACCTGAGGAATCCAAGAAGAATGAAGATGCTGTAGAAAAAGCTGCTGAAACTGTCAGACAGGATGAACAAGTCGACTATAATCCTGATTCAGTCGACTACCCTGCAGCAGATAGTACATTACCTAAATCCTGGAGAACACAAAAAGGGCTATCTCTGGACAACATTATTGGGAATGTTGAGAAGGGAGTGACTACTCGTAACTCTTTGAATGAATTTGTTAAATAAAGACGGCAGTGTAAAAACCAAGAGGGGGGGGGTGAATTGGGTTTTTAAAGAAATTTTATTTTCAATTAAATTTTCAGGTTTTGAAAAAACTTTCCAAAACTTGGATGTGAATTTTTTCAATCCTTTGATTAACGCTTTTGGGATTAGCAATTGTAATAATGATCCACAAATAAAAGATAAAGAGAAAGAGAAAGAACACAGAGATTTATACTGGTTCGGATTAAGCCAATCCTACATCCAGTTCCCAACCACCACAAATCCGTGATGATTTTCCCCACTATCTTTAATTGAAATTACAAACACCAATTCATGCAATAACAAATAAAGATAAACGGAAACACCTCCTCAGACACACTAAGGATGAAACACCTCCCCAGACACACTGAGGATGAAACCCACCTCTCTTGACACACAAGAGATGAAACACCTCCCTTAGAACAGATCCAAGGGATGAATTTTCCCTTTACAGAAAACAGTAAAAGAATACACCTGAAATGTGCTGGATAGAAAGCTTAAGCACACTGATCACCACTTCCAAAGACTTGATCAAACTGAAGAGAGCAGGAAGCGGCTTTGAAAAAGCTAAGGCGCAAAAACACTTTTAATATTTTGTGTATGTTCGGATGTGTTAAACCTAAGACATTCTCTTTCATTTTATAATTCGAAAATGCTCCAAAGTTTCCATTCTTAGGTTGATTTAGAATTAATTACGCAAAAGCGACTCATTTAATCGATTATATTAAAAGCTTAATCGATTATATCATGTTTAAAAACTGGAAAACAAATATCGTCTGATTTAATCGATTAGATTAAGGCCATAATCGATTATATTAACCCAGAATCAATATAATCGATTATCAAAGACACTTAATCGATTATTTTGCTCGTTAAACATTTTTAATTCAAATTTTAAGTTAAATAATCGATTATCTACGTATGGTAATCGATTAAAAGCGTAGAAAAATGTTTTTGCGAGAAAACACCTTGCTCTCTTGTTTGGGAAGGTCTTGAATGGGATTTATGACTTACTCTTTTTATCCAACACCCAAAACAAAACCTTCTACCTTTGATCCTTCAGCTCTTGAGAAAATCTTCATCAATCTTCTCTCTTGAAAGCTTTGAATGTTCTTTGTGCCTTTCCTTTCTTATCAAGCAACCTTCCTTTGTGAGATGGCACAAGTCTTTAAAGTTGATTGAAACTTCCTAAAAACTTCATTATCAAAACTGTAGGTCTCCATAAAAACTATGGACTTGAAAAATGCCAACAATCTCCCCCTTTTTGATGATGATAAAAAGAAACTTAGAGACTTGTGATAATATCCTGAAAATCTTGAAAATAATGTATGGATATCTCCATCATAAATATTAGTCCACAAAGGAAATAAAATAGGCAGTCATATAGCATTTAAGTTTCAATTTGAATTTTGAAAAAGAGATTTCAAGGAATTAATGAGTGGAAATTATTTCTAAAAGCTCCCCCTTAAACTATGCTCTTAATTGTTTAAGCTATATAAGGCATTTATTTGAATTATTTCCTAAAGTTCCCTTGAAATTAATTTTCTTAAAAGCTATATTAACTAGACAGATTTTCAATCAAGACAAATATTTTCTCCCCCTTTATTTTTATCATTTTCAAAAAGATTACATTTTCAGAGATAATTACAGCAGAAGCAAATTAATACACAGAAAATAATAGAGAGAGAAAAAAAAATACAGCAGCTGGAAAATAATGAAGAACAAGCTAAGGAAAAGTGAACTTGTAGCTTATTCAGTTTCTTCACTATCTTCTTCATCTTCCTCATCATTGGCTGGCTGTTTGCCTCTTGAGGATGTTGTATTATCTTCTTCAGGAGATAAATCTTCAATGTTCATCTTTCTTTCAACTCTATACATTCTTCTATTAAGCCTTGAGAGTTGATGAGAAAGGCCTTGAAATTCCTTGGAGTGAAGATTCATCATAGAATCCATTCTTGATATAAGAAGCTCCTCCACTGATCCTGGTTGAGGTTGAAAATGAGGTGGAGGTTGAGGTTGGTCTTCATCATCTTCTTCCATGGCAGCAGCTCCTTCTTCTCTTTGGGTAAACCTGTTGCCTTGTTCTATGAGGCCCATATGCCTTAGAACATTTTTACCAATCTTGCTATTGCTTAGCAAAATCTGTTTATTCTCCCCTTCAAGATCAACACCTTTGTATTCTAGAATCTTAGAAACAAACACAGCATAGGGTAATGCAAAGAGGAAAGCCTAATGGCTTTAAACATATTATCAAGGATAATTGAGGGCCAATCTATGCTCACAATATTAAGGAATCCATACATTAGAAGAATGTCTTCCTTAGTAAGTTGGGCATGATTAGTGCCTCTTGCAACTAAAATCCAAACAATAACATAATGCAGCATTCTTTCATTTAACTTTACATTACCAACTTTATACAAGTTCTCAACTTGTAGGTTAGGATCCTTGCAGAATTTTCTGAATTCTACCAACTTGTTGAAGTCCTCAAAGCCATATGTGATGTTTATGCCTTGAGTTGAGAGACCAGCTACATTGTTCCACAAATCTTCATCAAAGAAGATCCTTACACCTTTCACTTTGGTGCTTGGACTTGCAGTTCTTGATGTCAAGTTCATGTAGAACACTCTAACCAAATCGGGTAGAATGCCCTTCCATCTCCACAAATTGTTGTAGTCCACTTCCTACTAAAAATTCACGAAATTGAAAACCATGAGATCTAAAAAATTCACAAGACAAGAATTTAGGGGTAAGAATTTTTCTATCCTTCCACTTGTTAACAAAGGCAATTTGCAGATCTTCATCTGAAATCCAACCAGCTAGAGTTGGAGGTCTCCTTTCTTGAGAAGTCATTGGCTCCTTGCCCTTTCTTCTTGATGACATCTTCCTTCTTCTTTGATCAGCCATTTCGGTGATATAAAAGACAAGAGAAATTGCACAACAAGATAATGGAATAACGAGATACAGACACAGAGAATTAAAATTCGCACAAGACAGACAAATAACGAGAAGCTAGACAAAGAGTGAGAGAGAGAGTCACTTTGATTCTCAAACCAGCTATTTATAGAATGAAATCCGGTTCATAAAACGTTGATTTAATGAAAATATATCCGTTGGGAACGAATATAGCCGTTTAGAAAAGACAAAACACGTGAAAATATGGCCAATGTTCGAGAATCAGATTTTCAGAAAAACACAGAACGATGCATTTAATCGATTATATTCTCATTTAATCGATTATTTGCCTTCAAAATTTTTCCAGAAAACGAAAACCCAGAAATTTAATCGATTATGTGCATTCCTTAATCGATTAAATTGCTCCTCAGCGATTTAATCGATTATGTCATAAACGTAATCGATTATATTTTAAAACATTTTCACAAACACCGCGTTTAATCGATTAACACACGAAACTTAATCGATTAAATACGTAAATTTTCGTAAAACGCTGAAATAACATCAAAAACAACAACAAACATCAATTAAGCAACAGATTTATCACAAACAATTCCTAGATCCCTTCTAAGCTCATAAAATCTATCTCTAGGCAAAGGTTTGGTGAAGATATCAGCTAGTTGATGTTTGGTATCTATATATTCTATAATGCAATCTCCTTTAGCTATATGATCTCTAATGAAATGGTGTCTAATTTCTATATGCTTGGTCTTAGAATGCATGATAGGGTTCGTAGTCAGGTTAATGGCACTAGTGTTATCACACTTAAGAGGGATATGATCTAGAAAGATATCAAAGTCTTCTAATTCGTTGCTTCATCCACGGTATTTGAGCACAACAACTCCTCGCTGCTATATACTCGGCCTCAGTGGTTGAAAGAGCAACACTAGCCTGTTTCTTAGAATGCCATGAAACTAAGGAACATCCTAAAAGATGACATGTACCACTAGTACTCTTCCTATCTATTCTACAACCACCATAATCTGATTCTGAAAAACCTATGATACTAGGTGAGGCTCCTGAAGGGTACCATAAACCAAAGGATGTTGTTCCTCTAAGGTACTTAAGGATTCTCTTAACGGCTTTTAGGTGAGACTCTCTAGGGTTGGCTTGAAACCTAGCACAAACACACACACTTTGCATTATATCGAGTCTACTAGCGGTAAGATAAAGTAAAGATCCGATCATACCTCGATCACAGTGTTTGATCTACCGCCTTACCGTTTAAATCTTGATCTAGATAGCAAGATGTAGCCATGGGGGTTGAGGCTTCTTTCGAACTTTCCATCTCAAATTTCTTTAAGAGTTCCTTGCAATACTTTGTTTGACATATAAAAATACCTTTCTTCAATTGTTTGATTTGCAAGCCAAGAAAGAAATTTAGTTCTCCCATCATGGACATTTCAAACTCTCCTGCATATTCTTAGCAAACTCTTGGCAAAGATCATCGTTAGTTGATCCAAAAATAATATCATCAACATAAACTTGAACAATGAGAATATGTTTCTTTGATTTCTTAATAAAAAGAGTAGAATCAACTTTACCTCTTCTAAAATTATTTTCAAGTAAGAAATTACTTAACCTTTCATACCAAGATCTTGGGGCTTGTTTAAGTCCATATAAAGCTTTCTTTAACTTGTAGATATGATTAGGATTTTTGAAATCTTCAAAGCCTGGAGGTTGTTCTACATAGACTTCTTCCTTGATATATCCGTTTAGAAAAGCACTTTTTACATCCATTTGAAATAATTTGAATCCCATAATGGAGGCATATGCTAACAACAAGCGGATAGCTTCAAGTCTTGCTACTGGAGCATAGGTTTCATCATAATCTATGCCTTCTTCTTGTCTATAACCTTTTGCAACCAGCCTTGCTTTGTTCTTTGTGATGTTTCCATCTTCATCAAGCTTATTTCTAAAGACCCATCTTGTACCTATGACCTGCATATTATTAGTCTTAGGAATTAAATCCCATACCGATTTCTTTCAAAGCTGGTTTAGCTCTTCTTGCATTGCAATACACCAATGTTCATCCGTCAATGCTTCTTCTACATTTTTCGGTTCAACCTGTGAAACAAAAGCAACATTCATGCAGAAATTATTCATATTCCTCCTTGTTCTTACACCTGTTGATATGTCTCCAATGACATTTTCCAAGGAAACGTTTCTAGGTGGTCTCCATTCTTTTGGTAGACTCTCATCATGAGGAGTATTCTCATCCAAACTGATTTCTTTAACGGCTTCTTCAAGAGAAGTTTCTTCTTGATGTACTCCTTCATCATCTGCAAAGAATCTTTTTGACTCAAGAGGGGTTTCCTCAAGGTCTAGATATTCATCAAAGACAACATGTATAGATTCTTCAACGAGTTAAAGTCCTCTTATTAAAAACTCTATATGCTTTACTATGCAAAGAATAACCTAAAAATGTAGCTTCATCGATTTAGCATCAAATTTCCCAAGGCTATCTTTTCCAGTTATTCAAAACAAAACATTTACATCCAAAAATTTTGAAATAAGAAATATTTGGTTTTCTCCCTTTGAAAAGCTCATAAGGAGTTAATTTTAAAATAGGTCTTATTAAAACTCTGTTTAAAAACGTGACATGCGGTACTTACGGCATCAGCCCAAAAATATTTAGGTAAATTATTTTCGTTCAACATAGTTCTTGCAAGTTCTTCCAAAGATCTATTTTTCCTTTCAACCACACCATTTTGTTGAGGTGTTCTTGGTGCTGAAAAATTATGAGAAATTCCATTTTCTTCACAAAAATTTTCAAAAGAGATATTTTGAAATTCACCGCCATGATCACTTCGTAAAAACTTGATTTTTAAATCTTTTTCATTTTGAATAACCTTGGCAAATTTTCTAAATTCTTTAAAAGCATCACTTTTAGATGAAAGAAAAAGAGTCCAAGTGAATCTAGAGTAATCATCAACAATCACAAGAGCATAATAATTGCCACCAAAACTTTTTGTTCTAGAAGGGCCAAATAAGTCCATGTGCAGTAATTCTAAAGGTTTTGAAGTGGAAACAACATTTTTAGATTTAAAAGAACTTTTCGTTTGCTTCCCTTTTTGACAAGCTGCACATAGTTTGTTCTTTTCAAAAACCAGTTTTGGTAAACCAATCACTAACTCTTTAGATATGAGTTTACTTAGATGAGACATATGAATGTGAGCAGCTCTTCTATGCCATAACCATGGATCCTCTTCTTTCGCAACTAAACAAGGTAGATTATTAGATGTAGATGCACAATCAATATCAATCAAATAAATGTTATTATGTCTCTTACCAATGAGGGCGATTTCATTTGAGTCCTTGTGATGAATTTTGCAAAGATCACTATCAAACGTTACCTTTAAACCTTTATCACAAAGTTGACTAATGCTTAGCAAATTGTGCTTCAATCCATTAACAAGAAGAACATCATGAATCTTTAGGGAATCTCCAACCATTCCGCTACCAATGATTTTTCCCTTATTGTTGTCACCATAGGTTACAAAACCTTGTTCTTTCTTCTTGAAGCTTTTTCATCACCCGTCATGTGCCTTGAAAAACCACTATCAAGATACCATAGTGACTTTTTGGACTTAGGACCAACCTGCATCATAAGAAAAAAAAATTTAGGTCCCCTAAAGTCACTTATTAGGGTCCTCATGGGTTAGAAACAATTTTTCCTTTGGGAACCCATTTATATTTCCCATTAGGAACACTAAAACGTTTAATATTGCATCTATTTACCGAATGACCTTTATGCATACAATAAAAACATGTAGGAACATTTGTTTTTCTTGGTATGTACGCGTTTTTATAAAACTTCTTTTTAGGTTCATTTGTTTTATTTTTGAAATAAGGAACTTCAAAAACCTTTTTCGTATTTGATGATTCTCCTTGAACAAAAACAATTTTGTTTGAATTATTTTTATTTTTGAAATTGTAACCAAGTCACCTTTTTCGTATAAACCTTTGTTGTCTTTCAAAACATTATTTAAATTATTATTACCCATTGTAATTTTTGAAAGAGACTTTTCAAGATAAGAAACTTTGTTTGCAAGAACGCTACAATTTTCACAAATAGGAATTTTCGTTTTGCATTTGCAAGGGATAAGCGCTGTTTTCAAATCATCCTTTAAAACAATTTTCTCTTGTTCCAAATCTGAAATTTTCTTTTCAAGACTCTTGTAGTCATTTTTAATTTATTGTGAAAGAAAGTTAATTTTTAGATTTTTCACATAATTCCAAAAACTCTTCAAGCAAATCATCATAATTATTTGGAAGGCCAGAATCACTTACCTTGCTACATGTGGATTCGGCATCATCATCATCATCCGCCATAAGACAGATATTGGCTTCTTCTTCTGATTCACTTGCACTAGAAGAGCTCACGTCATTATCTTCCCATGCGATGTATGCCTTCTTTTTCTTTTTGTCAAAAGGCTTCTTGTATTTCTTTGCCTTTTCCTCATCCTTCTTGATGTTGGGGCAATCCGACTTCAAGTGTCCCCTTTTTCCACAACCATAGCATTTAAAATTATCAAGAGAATTTAGGTTTTCAGTTTTCTTACCTTTCTTGTAATTCCCTTTGTTCTTGTTCTTGATGAACTTTTTGTACTTTTGACAAATAAGCTTATGTCACTTGCATTCAAGATCATCATCAGTGTCACTACTCTCATCTTTGTGGGATTCAGCTTTAAGAGCAACACCTTTTCTTTTGACTTCTTCTTCTTCTCCTTTGAAGCGTCCAAGTTCCATTTCATGTTCTCTGAGTTTCCAGAAGAGAGTTGTCATGTTCATGTTTGACGAGGTTCTTTGATTCAGTGATGGCCGTCACTTTAGGTTGCCAAGTCCTGTCCAAAGATTTCAAAATTTTGACATTTAATTCTTCGATATCGAATTTCTTACCTAATACCTTGAGATGATTTACGATGTGAGTAAATCTCTTTTGTACGTCACATATGGTTTCTCCTTTGCTCATACGGAACATTTCATATTCCTGAATCAAGGTGTTCTTCCTTGATCGTTTCACTTCTTCCGTTCCTTCATGTGTGACTTCTAGAGTGTCCCACATCTCCTTTGCGATTGTGCAATCCGATAACCTGTAAAACTCATCAATGGTTAAGGCGGATGCTATCATGTTACACGCTCTTATGTCGCATTGATTCTGGTTGTATTCGTCCTTGCTCCAATTTGCTTTCTTCTTAGGTACCTGCGCTTCTTCAACAACAACCATAGGAATAAAAGGACCATTTACAACAGACATCCCAAACGCCTTGATCATTAGACCTTAGAAAAATTTCCATCCTCTTTTTCCAAAAGGATAGTTTTCACTGTAAAAAGTGGTGGTCTATGAATAGATGCACCTTCAGCAAAAGTTTGATTTTTGTCTGCCATAAGGATCTTGTTTTTGAATAACTTTCAAAAAACCAGCTCTGAGGCCAATTGTTAAATAAAGACGGCAGTGTAAAAACCAAGAGGGGGGGGGGTGAATTGGGTTTTTAAAGAAATTTTCTTTTCAATTAAATTTTCAGGTTTTGAAAAAACTTTCCAAAACTTGGATGTGAATTTTTTCAATCCTTTGATTAACGCTTTTGGGATTAGCAATTGTAATAATGATCCACAAATAAAAGATAAAGAGAAGAGAAAGAACACGAGATTTATACTTGGTTCGGATTAAGCCAATCCTACATCCGGTTCCCAACCACCACAAATCCGTGATGATTTTCCCCACTATCTTTAATTGAAATTACAAACACCAATTCATGCAATAACAAATAAAGATAAGCGGAAACACCTCCTCGGACACACTAAGGATGAAACACCTCCCCAGACACATTGAGGATGAAACCCACCTCTCTTGACACACAAGAGATGAAACACCTCCCTTAGAGCAGATCCAAGGGATGAATTTTCCCTTTACGAAAAGCAGTAAAAGAATACACTGAAATGTGCTTTGGATAGAAAGCTTAAGCACACTGATCACCACTTCCAAAGACTTGATCAAAGCGAAGAGAAGCGAGAAAGCGGCTTTGAAAAAGCTAAGGCGCGAAACACTTTTAATATTTTGTGTATGTTCGGATGTGTTAAACCTAAGACATTCTCTTTCATTTTATAATTCGAAAATGCTCCAAAGTTTCCATTCTTAGGTTGATTTGGTATTGATTTCGCAAAAACGACTCATTTAATCGATTATATTAAAAGCTTAATCGATTATATCATGTTTAAAAACTGGAAAACAAATATCGTCTGATTTAATCGATTAGATTAAGGCCATAATCGATTATATTAACCCAGAATCAATATAATCGATTATCAAAGACACTTAATCGATTATTTTGCTCGTTAAACATTTTTAATTCAAATTTTAAGTTAAATAATCGATTATCTACGTATGGTAATCGATTAAAAGCGTAGAAAAACGTTTTTGCGAGAAAACACCTTGCTCTCTTGTTTGGGAAGGTCTTGAATGGGATTTATGACTTACTCTTTTTATCCAACACCCAAAACAGAACCTTCTACCTTTGATCCTTCAGCTCTTGAGAAAATCTTCATCAATCTTCTCTCTTGAAAGCTTTAAACACTCTTTATGCCTTTCCTTTCTTATCAAGCAACCTTCCTTTGTGAGATGGCACAAGTCTTTAAAGTTGATTGAAACTTCCTAAAAACTTCATTATCAAAACTGTAGGTCTCCATAAAAACTCTGGACTTGAAAAATTCCAACAGAATTCTGTAATCATATGGCCTTTGTTTCTCAAATAGAACCAAAGAATATTAATGATGCATTGCTTGACCATAACTGGATAACTGCTATGAATGAAGAACTGAATCAGTTTGTTAGGAATGATGTTTGGAAACTAGTTCCTAGGAATAATACAATGAATGTGATAGGAACTAAATGGGTTTTCAAAAATAAGCTAGATGAAAATGGTATTATTACTAGAAACAAAGCTAGACTTGTAGCAAAAGGGTATAATCAGGAAGAGGGCATAGACTATGATGAAACTTATGCATCTGTTGCTAGATTAGAAGCTATTAGGCTATTGCTTGCATACGCATGTCTTAATTGCTTTAAACTTTATCAAATGGATGTCAAAAGTGCTTTTCTTAATGGTTTCATAAATGAAGATGTATATGTTGAACAACCACCTGGTTTTATTGACTCTAAGCTTCCTAACCATGTCTTCAAACTCAAAAAGGCTTTGTATGGTCTCAAGCAGGCACCAAGATAGTGGTATGAGAGACTCACAACCTTTCTCATATCACAAGGCTTTAAAAGAGGAGCTGTGGATAAAACTCTCTTTATCAAGAAAGTTGTAAATGATCTTATGATTGTACAAATTTATGTTGATGACATAATTTTTGGTCCATCTAATCCCTCTTTGTGCCAAGAGTTTGCAGAATCTATGCAAGGCGAATTTGAAATGTCTATGATGGGAGAATTGAATTTCTTCCTAGGATTGCAGGTGAAATAAATGGAAAATGGAACTTTCATTAGTCAAGCCAAATACTGCAATGAATTACTGAAAAAGTTCAATATGGAGAGCTGTAAAGAATCAAATACACCAATGTCATCAAACTGCTATCTTGATGTTGATGAATCTGGGAAGCCTGTTGATGCAACTATGTACAGAGGGATGATTGGATCTTTGCTTTACATCATAGCTAGCAGACCTGATATCATGTTTGCAGTTTGTCTTTGTGCAAGATTCCAAGCAAATCCAAAGGAGTCACATTTCACAGCTGCCAAACGTATCTTAAAATACCTCAAAGGAACTGTGAATGTGGGATTATGGTACTCAACCGGTAGTGAGTTAAATCTTGTTGGATATCATGACTCGATTTTGCGGGCTGCAAATTAGACGGAAAAAGCACCAGATGGAACATGTCATTTGTTTGGTAATTGCTTAATTTCATGGACAAGCAAGAAACAAGCATGTGTTGCACTCTCAACAGCTGAAGCCGAGTACATTGCAGCTGGTAGTTGTACAACACAGATTCTATGGTTGAAGCAACAGCTAAGTGATTTCAATCTACATCTTTCTGATATACCAATCTTGTGTGATAATACCAGTGCAATCAACTTAACTAAAAATCCTATACAGCATTCCAGAACCAAGCACATTGAAATAAGACATCATTTTATAAGGGATCACATTGAAAAGAAGGATTGTAGGATTGAATTCATTTCTACAAATGATCAGCTAGCTGATATATTCACTAAGCCACTTAGTCGTGAAAGATTTTTCAAACTTAGAAATGAATTGGGTATCCTGAATATCAATCATATCTCTTAAAATTTCTTCTGCTGAGATGATTAGTTTGTTAATTGTATGAAATAGTGTGCTTATTTCATTAAACTGACAATGTTATCTTACTGTTGCAGATTTCAGTGTGTTAATTTCATGAAACAGTCGATTTATTTCATTAAACTGACAGCAGTGTATTACTGTTTCGAAAATAATCTTCTTATTTTCAAGAAATAACAGACTTATCTCATTAATTGCACCTGATGTTGTTGAACAAACCCATTAATTGCTTTGACTAGCTGACTAATCTTAGTAATCACAATTAAATTCAATTGCAGTTCCAAGAAATCAGTGTTTAATCAAATCAATTCAGTCATTTCTGTAAAACGAATGGTTCAATGCATTTTAAATTCACAGCATGAACAGTTTTAGCCACATGTGCACTTGCTTTATTGGGTTTCAGATGTGGTTTTCAATTTTTCAAAGTATTCTCTGCATTTCTCTGAAGTCTGAGCACCTGTGGTTGAGTCCAAATCTGCTCAAAATATTTTGACCATTAACTCACTGCTGAACATGCATTCGTATCCCCTGTTTGGTCTATATATGTTGAATTTCTCTTTAAGACTAACACTTGCATTCTCCATACTCTGTATCTCTGCATATTTTCTATCAGTTCATCCTTTTTCTCTCCAGTTTTGAAATGACGAATAGTGATGATTGAGACGCTCCTATTGGAAATTTGTTTCAAAGATTAAGAAGATCAATGAGGAACAAAAAATCCTCACAATCAACAGCTGCTTCATCAGGTAGAAGAACAAGGGGTTCTACATCCGAGACACAAACAGATCCCATTGAGATTCCTGAGCAAACTGCTGATCCTTCAGAAAGGCGATTTCCAAAAAGGTATAAATTGAGGGTGAGACTCCCTCAACAGGTGAATCCTCCACCACCTCCTTCTCCTCCTACTGAAGAAGCCAATGAGGAGACTGAGTCAGATGAAGTTGATGAAGATGAAGACACTGGAGTTGCTGTCTCTGTAGAACAAAGGATGATGATGAAACAGATTCTAACTCCAAAGATCTTGAAGTTTAGCTGGTTGGAGACTGAAAATCTGAATTTTGTGCGGAACTCTCTTCAAGCACAGAATCTTCGACAGTTTGTAGAGCTTGAAGGTAACTTTTATGTTGACCTTGTTAAGATTTTCTATACTAACTTGAAAGTCGAAAATAGTGTTCTTGTATCCAATGTAAAAGGCAAAGAGATTCGCATAGATAATACCATATGGAGGGGTATTGTTGGACTGAGAAATCATGGTTTAAAGATCAGTAAAGGCAACACAAGTTCATTGCCAAACTTCAACAAAGAAGTTGTTTATAAAGATTGCCTAAGGCATTGTGATGAGGCGATGATTATCAAGTACAATGTTGGTCGTATGAAGAGAGATGATAGACTGCTGGCTTTCTTTCTCGCATGGCAGCTCATACCTAGGGGGAGCAACCATGCACAGCTTATGGAGGAGGACTTGGCTTTGCTGCACTGCTTAAAAAATCAGATTATTGTGAACTGGGTCTATGTCATTAAAGACCACATGTTTAAAGCAAAAAGGTTGAATGAACACAAACTTCCCTATGCCATACTGATTTCCAGATTCCTAGATTACTTTGATGTTCCAACTGATGGAGAAACTACAAAAATTTTCAACCACAAGCATATGTCTGACAATTATTATCTGCGGAAGATGGGATTATCCAAAGTAAATGGAGATTGGACATATGAAGCTGGCACTTCTTCTGGACAAGGAGGAACTTTTAATGCAGGAACCTCATCAGCACCCGAAACAGATTACACAGCATATAAGATGATTCCTTATTGTGCACCACCTTCATATCAGGGAGTCCCTATGTCTGAATTTGAAAGAATGCTTTTATCTCGTCTTAATGATCTAACCTCTATGCATCATAATACACACGAAACCATGGTGGCCAGGTTCACCAATATAGATGAAGAAATAGAATTAATTCAACTTCAACTTGCTGAGTTGCAAGTTACTGCTGAGAACTTTGCTGGTTCAAATGCGCAAACCACTTCGGAAGCTATGGAAATGGATGACGAAGAGGATAAAGAAGAGGATGAGGACAATGAGGATGAAGAATGATCCTATCTGCTGTTATTTTATGCTTTCTGCATTTTATTTCAGTTTTAAGAACAATCTTTAAGGGTCTGTAATAACTGTTATAACTATTCTCTGATATATCTGCACTTTTGAACACTATATAACTGCTATACCTGCTATTTGATAATGTCAAAGGGGGAGATAATCTACCATCTCTTCTCTTTGTCTTTGTTTTGTTTTGCAGGTTGACATCATCAAATAGGGGGAGTTTGTTGATGATTTGTGATTTGATGATGTTTGTTAAAACTTGTTAAATGTGTTTTATACTGTTCTAGATGCGTGGTTAATGTTTGTTGAATGATTTAGAATTGTTTGAGATGTTAGATTACCTGTAGAAGATTAATCAATTGAATAATGATAAACTGTATTTTTATGTTTCATCAGTTAGTCTACTAATTCTACTTCTCTAGTCGACTATTTTCATTAAATGTACCAGGTATACAGGTTTAATGAAAATAACACACTGGTCTATGTCTTCAGTCGACTATTCTGTTCTTCGTACCTTCCTTATGCAGTATTACGTACAGAACGTGTTTTGACTCTTTCAAAAAGCCAAGACCCACTACATTTTTCTTTGCCTATAAATACAATCTTCGAAGACGCTCCAAGAGTGAAAAAGTATTGAATAGAAAAACTCCCAAGAAGCTACAACCTTTACGTGCAAGAAGATCTACATAGAGTTTTTACATTTTCACTATTTTTGTCAAGAACTTTCTTCTGTCACTGTAATCTTGTATTCTTGATCTCAGGTTAGAGATTGTAAGTGGGTTTTAGAACCCTACGACTGTGATTGGGGTGATCACAGAGACTTTGGTAGAGTCTGTGAGTGAAAGTCTATTCTATAGAGCTTAGGATAGTTTCTTTTGATTTCTTGTAGAGTTCAAGAAAGGTTTGTGTGTAAAGAATACAATCTTTTATAGTGATTAGGATCTGCGGGTTGCGGATCATAGATTGGACGTAGTTCTTTTACAAAGAACAAACCAGTATAAATTTTGGTGTCATATTCTCTCTTCTCTCATCATCAGATATACTGTGCAGTAAGAACTAATCTACTATTTCAAGAATATCAGTCGACTAATTTTCTGCAAATTAAACCAGTAGTTTTTCTTTTACGAATAAGTTTCCATTAAAGCTGCATATCAATTCAACCCCCCCTTCTTGATATTATTCCGCTACTAACACTACCGAGACTCACTCACTACTCGGTGATGAAGAAATATTCTCAATAGAGATGCACGATTGTGACCAAGCATATGAGAACTCTAGGATCTACAAAGAGAAGGTCAAGAAATTTCATGACAGCAAGATTCTGAAGGAGTTCAAGGTTGGTCAGAAGGTGCTATTGTTTAACTCTCGATTGAAGCTAATATCGGGAAAATTGAACTCTAAGTGCGATGGACTGTTCATCGTCACTAATGTCTTCCCTCATGGAGCTATAAAAGTTCAAAACATGAAGGATTGTAGGACATTCAAGGTGAACGACCATCAATTGAAAATTTTCCATGAGAATCAAATCCTCCCACCAGTTGAGCTGAGTTGTTATTTGACGACCTTGGCACCTATATCATTTGAGGAGATAGACCCAGGATCCAAGCTGCTTTAGCTAGTTCAGGATTTTGCATTTGCATTTGCATAACATAAATTCACACATTGAGGACAATGTTGACTTCAAAGTGGGGATTATTTACATTTCATGCATAATGTTTCATTTCATATTTTGTTTTAACTACTGCTTGAAGTTTTAGATTGAATGAAATATGTTCTGGAAAAAGGAAAACCAACTTTATCAGGAGGAAGAATTCCAAGTTTGAAAGGTTTAGCTCACTTAGGAAGTCATGGTCGAGTTACAGTAACATTGGTTTGTGGTCAATTTCAGGTGGAACAAAGCACCCCAAGTGAGTTTTGAGCCTTATTTATTCTTGTGTGAAGCACTCATGACATTTGAACTTTCTAGAACTTGATTGATTTCTCTTTGACACTAATGGAGCACATACAACAATAGAAATGATTTATGCCTTCTTGTTCTTAGACACTCAGCCAAATAGCTTACCCTTAACTAAATATATCCTTTGAACCCACCTTTGAGCCTTAGCCTTTTCTTGGATTTATACCCGAGAACTATAGCCTCCTAACTTAGACACCATCCACACCCAGACCTAAAGGGAAGTATGGACCTTGGAATCATTAAAGAAAATCATTAAAAATCCAGTTCTACAAGAAATCAAGAATGTTAGAAAAGTGAAGTGCAAAAAAATGAAAAAAGAAGTCGAGCATTACAAAGCAATAAATGAATAAGCTCGGAAGGCACTCCAATGCAAAAGTAAGAGAAGTAGTGGCAAAACATGGAATTAGAATAGAGTTTCAAGGTACATTGATCCAGGTTCTTTATTCTACCTAAGGTCTTAGCCTATTTTCCTAACTTACCTATAACCCTAAGCCCCATTACAAGCCGAATAAAAGTCCTATCGATCTGTTGGGGTATGTTTTCTAATGGTGGAAAATTAGAAGTTCTTTCAAGCCTATATGGTAAAGGATAATGTCATGACGTGATTATGAGTGAAATTTTCAGCCTAAACACTTGAGAGATTAGAGTAAACACTTGACCATGTGAGGATGTCCTCTTGAGTTGATTCATTGAACCATTAAAGAGTACTTGGCCATGGAAATACTTTGTGAGTTATGATCTTGATCATTTTTTATTCTTTTACTTCTCATTAATGAATTTTTTTCTTGAACATTACAATTTTTAGGATCTCATTAACATTTGCAGAAGTATTCATCTTTGCATTACATATTTTTCATGCATGCACACTTTTATTTTATTTTCTTTTATCTTTTGCTTGGAAGTGCAAAACAGCAAAAGTGGGGAGTATTTGATGTATGTCATTTTACTCTTTATTTTTTTTATCTAAGAACACTTTCTAAGCCATTTGTTCTATTCTTAAGCCATGCATTTTGCACGTTTTTATAAAAATAATGACATAATTTAAGTTTAGTAAATTTATTGCATTTTACATATTTTTAACATCAAAACATACATTCATACATTCATATTGCATATATATATATATATATTTTATTTTCTGGTTGAGACTTTTCTTGTAGGAGAAAAAGAACTTGAAGTTATTTTGAGATGAGCCCAATGTGCTTCGGTGGGGAAAACTTTTTCAATCTTCCAAATTAAATTCCTCGCGGCCCATTTATCATGAAACCAACAGGAGGTGCAACTTAGGTGCATTCAATGTGGCCTAATTCAATGCGTGGGCCAACTTCATTTGAAAATTTGAAATTTGTGCATAATCAACTCCCCATTTTCAGAATTCCCTTTCAAATCCGCAATCAAATCGAAGTATTAAATTTATTTTGAAGGAGCAATTATTTCTATTCTTGGCAGAGGGTCTCCTAATCAGCAAAACCAAATCCAGGGAAGAAATATTTATTCTAAAGGAGCAATTATTTCTATTCTTGGCAGAGGATCTCCTAATCAGCAAAATCAGATCCGGGGAAAATATAATTGACTTGAATTATAATTAATTTTCATATTTTTATTTGTAATAAGACCTTGAGAAATCTCCTATATGTTAGAAATAATGACAGTGTAAAAATCAAGAGGAGGGCAGGTGAATTGGATATTTAGAAAACTTTTTCTCTTTAAAATAATTTTCCAGATTTTAAATAAATGTTCTGAAAACAAGATTCGGACTTTCCTTAACCTGTGATAAGCGCAGTTTGAATTGCAATTGTTAGAATGATCCACAATAAAATAAAGAGATAGGGAAAGAGAGAAAGAACACAGAGATTTATACTGGTTCAGATTTAGCCAATCCTACGTCCAGTTCCCAATCACCACAAACACGTGATGATCACCCCACTATCTTTAATTGAAATTACAAACACCAATTCATGCAATAACAAATAAAGATAAAGGAAACACCTCCTTAGACACACTAAGGATGAACTCACCTCCTCAGACACATTGAGGATGATTCCCACCTCTCTTGACACACAAGAGATGAACACACCTCCCTTAGAACAGATCCAAGGGATGAATTACACCAATTCAGAAAAACAGTAAAGAAAACAACTGATTGAGTGTTGGATTGAAAGCTTAAGCACAATGATCACCACTTCCAAGAACTTATATCAACCTTGAGAGAGCAAGAAAGTGGTTTTGAAAAACTTTACCGCAAGAACACTTTGAATATTGTGTTTGATAAGATGTATTGAACCTAAGACGTTCCCTTTCATTTTAAAATTGGAAAACACTCTAAAGTTTCCATTCCTAGGTTGATTCAGCATTGAATTTGCAAAAACGTCGTATTTAATCGATTGTCTAAAACATATAATCGATTATATCAGAGTTAAAAAGTTGAAAACACATTTTGCCTGATATAATCGATTAGATTAAGGCTCTAATCGATTATATGAACCCAGAAGCAATATAATCGATTATCAAAAACACTTAATCAATTATTTTGTTCGTTAAACTCTTTTGATTCAAATTTTAAGTGAAATAATCGATTAGATTTCGTAACTTAATCGATTAAAAGCGTATAAAAACGTTTTTGCGAGAAAAGGACTTGCTCTCAAGTTTGAAATGGTCTTGAATGGGATTTATGACTTACTCTTTTTATCCTTCACTCAAAACAGAAACTTCTAAACTTGAAACTCCAGCTCTTGAGAAAATCTTCATCAATCTTCTCTCTTGAAAGCATTTATGTTCCTTTATGTCTTGCCTTTTCCATGAAGCAACCTTCCTTTGTGAGATGACACAAGTCTTTAATGT
This sequence comes from Lablab purpureus, assembly GCA_030347555.1. Taxonomy (NCBI): domain Eukaryota; kingdom Viridiplantae; phylum Streptophyta; class Magnoliopsida; order Fabales; family Fabaceae; genus Lablab; species Lablab purpureus. Next base: position 24,465,758 of record CM059263.1, read on the forward strand.
TGTTTAGAGATCTTTAAATCTTCATCATCAAAACTTTAATCTTCATGACTTTGAGAGAACTTCATCAACACTTAAACTTGAAATATGTCAACACTATAAATAGGAGATTTAGATGCAAGGCAAAACACACTTCACCAGAGCAATAGTCTCTCTTCTTCCTCTCTCTCTTTATCTCATGATAGTTTTGTTACTTTGAGGGTGAAGTTGCGGAATGTTTTAGGAGCTCTTGCTACAATTTCCTGGTTTTGTTTTCTTTCATGTTAATTTATTTAATTTCATTATTTCGTATTTTAGCCTTCATTTTATTTAATTCTGGTCGACAATTTAAATTTTGTACGCTCTACTTTCTCACATTCATATTCACACCCTCACACATATCTATTTATTCTTTACACCCTCACACATATCCATTTATTTTTCACACTCCAGTAATTTTATTAGCATTTTACTTTTAATTTAAATTCAATATTTTATAATTCCAGCGTACATTTTGAATTCAGTATTTTACTTATTAATTTTAAATTTTAATAGTTAATTGAATACATTTTTCATTTAATTGTTATTTATTTATTTATTTTTATTATAATTTGAATTAACATCAATATTTCATTCTAATTATTGTTCTGCCTTAAAATTTATGATTTAACTGTTAATTGTTTATTTATTTAAATTTGAATTAGCATAATAATTTCATTCCAATTATTGCTTTGCCTTTAAATTTGTCTTTTAATTTATTTATTTTAATCATATAAGCATTTTTAAACGTTCTCATTATTAAATTCTTAGCATCGCAATTTAATTATGCATGCATTAGTTTTTTGTATTTAAATAATTTAATTTTCATATTTGTTTTTAATTTTACTTTCCCTTAATTATTTTATTTATAATTTTCTTTACTATGTGTTTTTAATTTTAGCTTTGATTAATTATTTATTTACAATTATTACTCTGCATTGTTAATTTTATCAATTCGACAAAACCCCCTTTATTATTATTATTGTTGTTGTTGTTGTTTATTTTAACTTTTCTTTGCAAAACGATGTTTAACAATGGTTACACTCCTACAATTGTGTCCTTGTGAGATTCGACACGGGTTAGCTATATTACATTAGCTAACTTTGTTAGAAATAAATAGCAGTGTAAAAATCAAGAGGGGGGTGAATTGGATTTTTAATAAACCTTTTCTCTTTAAAATAATTTTCCAGACTTTAAATAAATGTTTTAAAACTAGGATGCGAATTATCCTTAACCTTAGATGAGCACAGTTTGAATTGCAATTGTTAATATGATCCATAATAAAAGGAGATAGGGAAAGAGAAATAACACAGAGATTTATACTGGTTCGGATTAGGCTAATGCTACGTCCAATTCAAAATCACCACAAATACGTGATGATTTCCCCACTATCTTTAATTGAAATTACAAACACCAATACATGCAATAAAAAATAAAGATAAAGGAAACGCCTCCTTAGACACACTAAGGATGAAACACCTCCTCAGACACACTGAGGATGATCCCACCTCGCTTGACACACAAGAGATGAACACACCTCCCTTAGAACAGATCCAAGGGATGAATTTTACCCGTTTAGAAAATCAGTAAAAGAAAACACCTGATTGAGTGTTGAATGAAAGCTTAAGCACAAAGATCACCACTTCCAAAGACTTTGATCAACCTTGAGAGAGCAAGAAAGTGGTTTTGAAAAACTGTAGCGCAAGAACACTTTGAATATTGTGTTTAATCAGATGTGTGAACCTAAGTCATTCTCTTTCATTTTATAATTCGAAAATGCATCAAAGTTTCCATTCTTAGGTTGATTTAGCATTGATTTCACAAAAATGGCTTATTTAATCGATTATCTAAAAAGCTTAATCGATTATATCAGAGTTAAAAACTGGAAAACTCATTTCGCCTTATATAATCGATTAGATTAAGGCCATAATCGATTATATTAACCCAGAATCAATATAATCGATTATAAAAAACACTTAATCGATTATTTTGTTCGTTAAACAATTTTGATTCAAATTTTAAGTGAAATAATCGATTAGACGACGTATCATAATCGATTAAAAGCGTAGAAAAACATTTTTGCGAGAAAACTACTTGCTCTCAAGTTTGAAATGGTCTTGAATGGGATTTATGACTTACTCTTTTCATTCATCACCCAAAACAGAAACTTCTAAACTTGAAACTCCAGCTCTTGAGAAAATCTTCATCAATCTTCTCTCTTGAAAGCTTTAATCATCCTTTATGCCTTGCCTTTTTCATCAAGCAACCTTCCTTTGTGAGATGACACAAGTCTTTAATGTTGTTTAGAGAACTTTAAATCTTCATCATCAAAACTTTGAATCTTCATGAAATATTGAGAGGACTTTATCAACACTTGTTCTTGAAATATGTCAACAATCTCCCCCTTTTTGATGATGATAAAAAGAAACATAAAGACTTGTGATTGATATCCTGAAAAACTTAGAAAATAATGTATGGATATCTCCATCATAAAAATTAGTCCACAAAGGAAATAAAGTAGGCAGTCTCATAGCATTTAATTTTCAATTTGAATTTTGAAATTTAAATTTCAAGGAAATTAATGCATGGAAATTATTTCTAAAAAACTCCCCCTTAAACTTTGCTCTTAAATGTTTAAGATATACAAGTTAATAATTTGAAATATTTCCTAATACTCCCCCGAAACTTTAATTTTCTTAAATGCTTGAGATATAGACATATTATCAATCAAAACAACTTATTTTTCTCCCCCTTTATTTTTATCATTTTCAAAAAGATTACAAATCAAGAGATTAATACAGCAGAAGCAATTAATTACACAGAAAATATGGAGAAAAAAAAATACAGCAAGTGAAAAAAAATGAGCTAAGGGAATTAGTAAACTTGTAGCCTATTTTGTGTCTTCACTATCCCCTGCATCTTCTTCTTCTACTTCAGGATCTTGTGCTAGTTGTTTTCCCCTAGAAGACCCAGTGTTGTCTTCTTCTGGAGATACATCTTCAATTTCCAGCTTTCTTTTTACTCTGTAGACTCTTCTGTTCAACCTTGAGAGTTTGGAGCAAATATCTTCATAATGAGTTAGTTAGAGACTCATCATGCTGTCCATTCTTGAGACTATGTTTGCTTCCATTGAGCCAGGTTGAGGTTGAGGTTGAGGCTCTTCATCTTCATCCATAGTTGTGTCGTCATCTCTTTGCTTGAACATGTTCCCTTGTTCAATAAGGCCCATGTGCCTTAGAACATTCTTTCCAATTTTGCTATTGCTGAGCAAAATCTTCTTGTTTTATCCTCTAAGATCCACACCTTTGTATTCTAAAATCTTGGATATAAACACAGCATAGGGTAAAGCAAAAGATAATAGCCTAGTGGATTTAAACATATTATCTAAAATTATTGCAGGCCAATCAATACTAACATTATTAAAGAAAACATACATCAAAAGAATGTCTTCCTTAGTAAGTTGAGCATGATTAGTGCCCCTAGCAACAATTATCCAGACAATAATATAATGCAGCATTCTCTCATTTAATTTTACATTACCGACTTTATACAAGTTCTCCACTTGTAGGTTGGGGTCTTTGCAAAATTTTCTGAATTCTACCAGCTTGTTGAAGTCTTCAAATCCATATGTTATGTTGACTCCTCCTTGTGTGGATACGCCAACAACATTGTTCCAAACATCTTCATCAAGGTGTATGCGGACTCCTTTCACCTTGGTACTTGGATTAACTGTTCTAGAAGTTAAATTCATATAGAATACTCTTACCAAATTCGAATAGTATGCACCTTCAAGTTCTACAAAAGTTTGTAAACCACTTGCAACTAATAATTCCTAAAATGAAAAACCATGAGTTCTAAAAAATTGACAAGATAAGAATTTGGGAGTGAGAATTTTCCTGTCTTTCCAATGATTAACATAAGCAATCTGTAATTCTTCATCAGATATCCACCCTGCAAGAGTTGGTGGTCTTGTTTCAGCTTCTTGTTGCTAAGAAGACATTGGAGCTTTTCCTCTCCTTCTTGAGGGCATCTTCCTTCTTCTTTGATTAGCCATATGAGTAGATAATTGACAAAAGAAGAACAAACACGAAAGCTAACACAGAAACAATAATCTAATTTCGTACAGCAGTGAATAAACCAGCAGAATATTAGCAAGAGTGAGAGAGAGTGAAAGTGGCACTTTAATTCTCAATCTAGGTATTTATAGGCAAAGATTCTGATCACAATTCATTGGTTTAATGCAAAAATAGCCGTTAGGATTCGAATATAGCCGTTAGTACTGAAAAACACGTGATTTGGAGGCTCAACGTTCAAAAACCAGTGTGCAGAAAAATGCAGAACATTACATTTAATCGATTATGTGATGAACGTAATCGATTATTTGCGTGCAAAATTTTCCAGAAAACGAAAACCCAGAAATTTAATCGATTATGTGCATTCTTTAATCGATTAAATTGCTCCCCAGCAATTTAATCGATTATGTTATGAACTTAATCGATTATGCTTTAAAACATTTTCAAAAAACAGCGCTTTTAATCGATTACCATATGAAAACTAATTGATTATATATGCGATTTTCGTAAAAACACATAATTAACATCAAAACTCATTAATAAACATCAATCAATCAACAGATTTATCACCAACAATACCTGGAACTCTTCTAAGCTCATAAAATCTTACTCGGGATAAGAGTTTGGTAAATGTCAACTAGTTGATGTTTTTGCCTCCCTTCATAAGCTTGATCACTTGCTATCTCAACACCAAAGAGCATTTTGATGGAACCAGCCTACAACACAAACAAGAAATTTTCCTAGTCCCCTAAAAATTACTTATTAGGGTCCTCATGGGTTAGAAACAATTTTTCCTTTGGGAACCCATTTGTATTTCCCATTAGGAACACTAAAATGTCTAATATTGCATTTATTAACCGAATGACCTTTATGCATACAATAAAAACATGTAGGAACATTTGTTTTTCTTGAAAAATATGCATTTTTAAAAACTTTCTTTGTAGGAACATTGGTTTTCTTTGGGTAAATTATATTTTCAAAAACCTTATTTGGGTTAGACGTTTCTCCTTTTACAAAAACAGTTTTGGTAGGTTTATGATTAAATTTGAAATTATAACCAAGTCCTGCTTTTTCATATAAACCTTTTTGCACATTTAAAAAATTATTTAATTTTTATTTCCCATGGTAATTTTTGAAAGAGATGTTTCAAGATAAGATACTTTATTAGCAAGAACATTACAATTTTCGCAAACAGGAATTCTTGTTTTGCATTTACAAGGAATTCTTGCTTTTTCCAAATCTTCTTTAAAAACCTTTTTCTCTTCTTCCAAATCTATAATTTTCTTTTCAAGACTCTAATAATCATTTTTTAATTTATTATGAAGAGATGTAAGCTTTTCAAATTTTTTACAAAGACTAAGAAATTCTTCAAGCAATTCATCATAATTATTAGGAAGATCAGAATCACTAACCTCACTGCATGTGGATTCAGCATCATCCGCTATGAGACAAATATTAGCTTCCTCTTCTGATTCACTTGAACTTTGAGAGGAACTTACTTCATTGTCGTCCCAAGCAATATATGCTTTCTTCTTCTTTTGAAGAATTTCTTGTCTTTCTTTTTCCTTTCTTCATGTTTCTTGGGATTTGGACAATCTGCTCTCATGTGTCCCTTTTTGCCACAACCATAACATTTAAAATTATCATTAGAATTTGAATTTTCAAATTTCTTACCTTTCTTATGGTTTCCTTTCTTCTTGATGAACTTCTTGTATTTCTTTACAAATTTGTTGAGATCATCATCTTCTGAATCATCAGTATCACTACTCTCCTCTTTAATGGATTGAGCCTTTAAAGCAATACCTTTCATTTTAACATCTTCTTCTTCACCGTTGAAGCGACTTAGCTCAATTTCGTGTTCTCTAAGCTTTCCAAAGAGAGTGGTCATGTTCATGCTTGTGAGATTCTTTGATTCCGTGATAGAAGTCACTTTGGGTTGCCATGTCCTGTCCAAAGATTTTAAAATTTTCACATTTAATTCCTCAGTGTCAAATTTCTTACCTAACGCCTTGAGCTGATTTACAATGTGAGTAAATCTTTTCTGAACATCGTAGATGGTTTCCCTTTTGCTCATCCGGAACATCTCATATTCTTGAATCAAGGTGTTCTTCCTTGATCTTTTCACATCCTCTGTTCCTTCATGTGTGACTTCAAGAGTGTCCCACATCTCCTTTGCTGTAGTGCAATCAGACAACCTGTAAAACTCATCAACAGTTAAGGCAGATGATATCATATTGCATGCCCTTATGTCGCATTGATACTCATTATACTCATCCTTTGTCCAACTTGCTCTCACTTTGGGTACCTGCACTTCATTAACAACCATCATAGGAATATATGGACCATTTACAATTGCATCCCAAATGCCTTGATCATTAGACCTAAGGAAAATCTCCATCCTCTTTTTCCAAAAAGGATAGTTTTCACCAGTAAAGGGTGGTGGTCTATGAATAGATGCACCTTCAGCAAAAGATTGATTTTTGCCTGCCATAAGGATCTTGATTTTGAGTAACTTTCAAAAACCAGCTCTAAGGCCAATTGTTAGAAATAAACGACAGTGTAAAAATCAAGAGGGGGGGTGAATTGGATTTTTAATAAACTTTTTCTCTTTAAAATAATTTTCCAGATTTTAAACAAAATGTTTTAAAACTAGGATGCGGATTATCCTTAACCTTAGATGACCGCAGTTTGAATTGCAATTGTTAATATGATCCACAATAAAAAGAGATAGGGAAAGAGAAATAAAACAGAGATTTATACTGGTTCGGATTAGGCCAATCCTACGTCCAGTTCCCAACCACCACAAATACTTGATGATCACCCCACTATCTTTAATTTAAATTACAAACACCAATTCATGCAATAACAAATAAAGATAAAGGAAACGCCTCCTTAGACACACTAAGGATGAAACACCTCCTCAGACACACTGAGGATGATCCCACCTCTCTTGACACACAAGAGATGAACACACCTCCCTTAAAACAAATCCAAGGGATGAATTTTACCCGTTTAGAAAAACAGTAAAAGAAAACACCTGATTGAGTGCTGAATGAAAGCTTACGCACAAAGATCACCACTTCCAAAGAGTTTGATCAACCTTGAGAGAGCAAGAAAGCGGTTTTGAAAAACTGTAGCGCAAGAACACTTTGAATATTGTGTTTAATCAGATGTGTTGAACATAAGACATTCTCTTTCATTTTATAATTCGAAAATGCATCAAATTTTCCATTCTTAGGTTGATTTAGCATTGATTTCACAAAAATGACTTATTTAATCGATTATCTAAAAAGCTTAATCGATTATATCAGAGTTAAAAACTAGAAAACTCATTTTTCCTGATATAATCAATTAGATTAAGGCCATAATCGATTATATTAACCCAGAATCAATATAATCGATTATCAAAAATACTTAATCGATTATTTTGTTCGTTAAACAATTTTGATTCAAATTTTAAGTGAAATAATCGATTAGGCTACGTATCATAATCGATTAAAAGCGTAGAAAAACGTTTTTGCGAGAAAACTACTTGCTCTGAAGTTTGAAATGGTCTTGAATGGGATTTATGACTTACTCTTTTCATTCATCACCCAAAACAGAAAGTTCTAAACTTGAAACTCTAGCTGTTGAGAAAATCTTCATCAATCTTCTCTCTTGAAACCTTTAATCATCCTTTATGCCTTGCCTTTTTCATCAAGCAACCTTTCTTTGTGAGATGACACAAGTCTTTAATGTTGTTTAGAGAACTTTAAATCTTCATCATCAAAACTTTGAATCTTCATGAAATATTGAGAGGACTTCATCAACACTTGTTCTTGAAATATGCCAACAAACTTGTTTTCTTTTATCAGAATTTTGTGCGACAAAAAATCTGTTTGTCACTCACACCCTTATATAGAGAGGGGAGCACGAAATTACATGCACATGGGTGGAATTCTAAAAGGTTAGGCCATGTTTGGAAGATGCTCCAAAGCTTCCCAAACAAGATCCTTGTTATTGATACTATCCATGTGTCCAAACAAGTAGCCTCTTATTTATATTTCAAAAAAAAAAGACACTAAACTAACTCTATTTTTATTTACAAGGAAATTACAAGAGCTATTAATATTTTTATTCTCTTCTTCAAGCTTCTTGCACATTCCCTTGTTTTTCTTCCTTCCTTTTCTTCAAAATTCTTTGTAAACTTTTCTTTCATATTTTCCTTTTCTTATTTTTTTGTGGTGACTCCTCCTTGCATGGGTTGAGGTTTTTCATGAATGGAGATCACATCAATTTTCCATTGATTAAAATGCTTGTATTCACTTCCTATGGCTTGTATCTTAATTCTAATCGGTTGAATCATCTTAAAACTTGATTTTCTTGAGTTTGCACCGATTAGATTCATCAACAAGGGGCTGGTTTCATTCTTGATCCATTTCCAATCAATTGTACCGATTAAATTCAAGTTTAATTCATTCTATGCCTTCCTATGCATGTGTTCTTTATTTTAATCTGTTAAATTGATATGTTTTCAAGTTTTAAAGATTTTGCACCGATTGGAACCCTAACATTTGTGGGAAATTTCGGTTTTCATGTTCTTCATTGCTAATCTTCATGTTATTTTGATTTCCTATGCTTCTACACGTGTTTGAGAGATCCTACAACACATGTAATGCCTCCTAGGCATGCATAATTTTGTATCAAAGCTCTAAGGTTTCAAAAGTAATGTATTTGATTCTAGAACATCAAGAACATGAATCTATTTTTTTTCTGAAAAAAAAATCTACAACAAAAAGAAAAAAAAAAGCAATTTGTAAATCTATTTTTGTGTGGTTGTTTATCATAAATTCTTGGTTAATCTTGATTAATGAATTGTTGTTAATTTGTGTATATTAAGTGTTTGATGAAATGACATTCATTAATCTTTGGTTACCACTAATTTTAGTCATCCTTTTATTGGCTTTGAGTCATATGTTTGTTTAGTTTTCTTTACATCAAATTCTTGTGTTACTTGATTTAGTTTAATCTAAATTTCTTTTTGAGATTTCTTCTGAATTGAATTGATCAATTGGCTCAAAACATAGGGGTTAAGTGTTCAAACTTTTTGAGATCAAATTTTGATAATTGTGTTTAGGTATTGGGTCACAAAAGCACAAACAAAGTGAAAAAAAATATACATGGCTGAAAATTAAAAACATAAGGCTAAGACCTATGTGCTTCTAAATATATGAGAAATTTCTTAATTCTTGCCTAGACACATTGTTAAATGTTTGATCATTGGTTTGGCAAATTAATCCTAACATTGTTGTCCTATTCTTGTTTTTACCCTTTCTAGTTTTTAGTATTTAAAATTCCTAGAAGTTTTGTCTTGAAGTTTTCTTGTTTCTTTGAATTCTATGTGCTTTGGCCAATCATTTCCTCTTTCACTTGAATTGATAACTAAGCGGATTCTTTGAATTGAAGCACCATCTTGAGCATTCCAAGAGGTAATTGCTGCAAGTGAGAGAAACACTTTAGTAAGTTGAGAGGTTTCAAACCGAGAGTTTCAAGTTGTGATTCTTTGTTGCTAACCAAAATTTTCTTTGTTAGTTTTTTATAAAGGTTCATTTTAATATTTAACATATAAGGTGTTTGATAGAAAGACAAAGAGAAGAAAGCAACAAGGAAGATTCCCACTGGACATGAAGATAATCCCAAAGGTTATCTAAGTGTGAAGGTTCACTTCCCAAGAGCTCAAAGAAGAAGGGAAGACAAGAAATTAAACAAGATAACAAGAAACAAGTAATAAGCTTGAATATAGGTGCTGGAAAATTAAATGACAAGAATGTAAAGAACATGGAAAGTAATGGAAGAAGAGATGATAGAAAGGGGAAGGGGAATGGAATGCATTCACACCACTTGGGGGATGGACCAACCCAAGATAAGTGGTGATTGCCGCCACTTGAGCCAAGGCTCAAGATAAGACATAAGAAGGGGAAGAACACACACAAGCTCAAAGCTAATGCTCTCTAATTTTTACTCCAAAATTCAACCCTTTATAAGTGGTGGGGAGCCCTCCTTATATAGGCAAGAGTTGGGGTCCTTGCATAATTTTCTAAATTCAACAAGTTTGTTGAAACCTTCAAAGCCGTATGTGATATTGATGTCGTCTTCCATTGACAAAACAACTATTGTGTGCCATATATCTTCATCAAGATGGATACGCACTCCTTTAACTTTTATGCTGGGACTACCTGTGCGAGAGGTTAAATTAAGATAAAAGACTCTTACCAAGTCGGGATAATAGGGACCTTCCAATTCTACAAAGGTCTTTAAGCCACTTGCTACTAACAATTCCTGAAAAGAAAACCTGTGAGTTCTGAAAAAGTCACAAGATAAAAATTTGGGGGTTAGAATGTTCCTATCCTTCCAATGGTTGATGTAGGCTTTTTGTAAATCCTCAGCTGAGATCCACCCAGAAAGATTTGGTTGTCTTTCTTCAACTTCCTGCTGGTGGGAGGACATAGGTGCCTCGCCTCTTCTTCTTGAGGGCATCTTTCTTCTTCTTTGATCAGCCATTGTATGGAAGATAGAAAGTAGAAATACAAACAAGACTACTAACACAGAAAATGCACAGAAATTTCGCACAAACAGTGAAGTGGAAGCAGAAAAGCAGCCAGAGTGAGAGAAGCTGAAAGTATCACTTTGATTCTCAATCTTTGTATTTATAGACATGAAATCTAACTCCAATTCATTAAATTAATGCCAATATAGCTGTTAAGAAAAGAATATAGCCGTTGTGGATCAAAAGCACGTGAATTAAAGGTCCAACGTGAATTAATGCCAACTACCTTTAGGTGTGATTCTCTAGGGTTGGATTGAAACCTAGCACAAACACACACGCTTTGCACAATATCAGGTCTATTAGTAGTAAGATAAAGCAAGGATCCGATCATACCCCTATACTTTGTTTGGTCTACTGCCTTACCACTTAAATCTTGATCCAGATAACAAGATGTAGCCATGGGAGTTGCAGCTTCCTTGGAATTTTCCATCTCAAATTTCTTTAAGATTTCGTTGCAATATTTTGTTTGACATATAAATATGCCTTTCTTCATTTGTTTGATTTGCAAAACAAGAAGTAAATTTAATTCTCCCATCATAGAAATTTCAAATTCTCCCTGCATATTTCTTGCAAACTCTTGGCAAAAATCATCATTAGTTGATCCAAATATGATATCATCAACATAGACTTGAACAATAAGAATATGTTTCTTTGATTTTTTAATGAAAAGAGTAGAATCAACTTTACCTCTTCTAAAACTATTATCAAGTAAGAAATTACTTAAGCTTTCATACCAAGATCATGGAGCTTGTTTTAGTCCATATAAGGCTTTCTTCAACTTGTAGACATGGTTTGGATTTTGAAATCTTCAAAACCTGGAGGTTGTTCCACATAGACTTCTTCCATGATGTATCCATTTAGGAAAGCACTTTTTACATCCATTTGAAACAATTTGAATCCCATAATGGAAGCATATGCTTGCAATAAACGAATAGCTTCTAGTCTTGCTACGGGTGCATAAGTTTCATCATAGTCTATTCCTTCTTCTTGTCTATAACCTTTTGCAACCAGCCTAGCTTTGTTCTTGGTAATATTCCCATCTTCATCAAGCTTATTTCTAAAAACCCATCTAGTGCCAATAACCTGCATATTGTTAGTTTTAGGAATTAAATCCCATACCTGATTTCTTTCCAACTGATTCAGCTCTTCTTGCATAGCTATACACTAATGATCATCCGCCAAAGCTTCTTCCACGGTCTTTGGTTCGATTTGTGAAACAAAAGCAACGTTCATGCAGAAATTATTCATGTTCCTCCTTGTTCTTACACCTTTTGAGATATCTCCAATGACATTGGCCAAAGATACTTCTTTTGGTGGTCTCCATTCTTTTGGTAGACTTTCATCTTGAGGAGGATTATCATCCAAGTTGAGTTCTTCAACAACTTCTTCCAAAGGAGTTCCTTGTTGATATTCTCCTTCATCATCTACAAAGATTCTTTTTTACTCAAGAGGGGTTTCCTCAAGGTCTAGATATTCATCAAAGACAACATGTATAGATTCTTCAACATTTAAAGTCCTTTTGTTAAAAAATCTATATGCTTTACTATTCAAGGAATAACCTAAAAATGTAGCTCCATCGGATTTAGCATCAAATTTTCCAAGGCTATCTTTTCCACTATTCAAAACAAAACATTTGCATCCAAAAATTCTAAAATGAGAAATATTTGGTTTTCTTCCTTTGGAAAGCTCATATGGTGTTAATTTCAAAATAGGTCTTATTAAAATCCTATTTAAAACATAACAAGCGGTGCTTACAGCATCAACCCAAAAATATTTAGCTAAATTATTTTCATTTAACATAGTTCTTGCAAGCTCTTCTAAAGATCTATTTTTCCATCAACTACACCATTTTGTTGTGGTGTTCTTGGTGCTGGAAAATTATGAGAAATACCTTGTTCTTCACAAAAATTTTCAAAAGATGTGTTTTGAAATTCACCGCCATGATCACTTCTTAACAACTTGATTTTCAAATCCTTTTCATTTTGAATAACCTTGGCAAATTTTCTAAATTCTTTGAAAGCATCACTTTTAGATGAAAGAAAAAGGGTCCAAGTAAATCTAGAGTAATCATCAACAATCACAAGAGCATAGTAATTGCCACAAAAACTTTTTGTTCTAGAAGGACCAAATAAATCCATGTGCAATAATTCTAAAGGTTTAGAAGTGGAAACAATATTTTTAGATTTAAAAGAATTTTTAGTTTGCTTCCCTTTTTGAAAAGCTGCACATATTTTATTATTTTCAAAAATCAATTTTGGCAAACCAATTACTAACTCTTTTGATATGAGTTTACTTAGATGTGGCATATGAATGTGAGCAGCTCTTCTATGCCATAACCATGGATCTTCTACTTTAGCTACTAAGCAAGATAAATTTCTATATGTAGATGCATTATCAATATCAATGAGATAAATATTATTATGTCTCTTACCAATGAGGGCGATTTGATTAGAATCCTTGTGATGAATTTTGCAAAGATCACTATCAAAAGTTACCTTTAAACCTTTATCACAAAGTTGACTAATGCTTAGCAAATTGTGCTTCAACCCATCAACAAGAAGAACATCATGAATCTTTAAAGACTCTCCAATATCTCTACTACCAATGATCTTTCCCTTGTTGTTGTCTCCATAGGTTACAAAACCTTGTTCTTTCTTTTTGAAGCTTTTGAATTTGCTTTTATCACCTATCATATGTCTTGAACATCCACTATCAAGATACCATAAAGACTTCCTAGACTTGGGTGTTAAATAAAGACGGCAGTGTAAAAACCAAGAGGGGGGTGAATTGGATTTTTAATAAACTTTTTCCCTTTAAAATAAATTTCCAGATTTTTGAATTACTTTCAAAAACTAGGATGCGGATTTTTCTTAACCTTTGATTAAAGCATATTGAGTTGCAATTGTTAAAATGATCCACAATAAAAAGAGATAGGGAAAGAGAAAGAACACAGAGATTTATACTGGTTCTCATTAAGCCAATCCTACGTCCAGTTCCCAACCACCACAAATGTGTGATGATCACCCCACTATCTTTAATTGAAATTACAAACACCAATTCATGCAATAACAAATAAAGATAAAGGAAACACCTCCTTAGACACACTAAGGATGAAACACCTCCCCAGACACACTGAGGATGAAACCCACCTCTCTTGACACACAAGAGATGAACACACCTCCCTTAGAACAGATCTAAGGGATGAATTTTCCCGTTTATAAAAACAGTAAAAAGAATACACCTGATAATAGTGCTGGATAGAAAGCTTAAGCACAAAGTTCTCTTTCATTTTATAATTTGAAAATGCTCCAAAGTTTCCATTCTTAGGTTGATTTAGCATTGATTTCACAAAAACGACTCATTTAATCGATTATATAAAAAGCTTAATCGATTATATCGTATTTGAAAACTAGAAAACTTATTTAGCCTGATATAATCGATTAGATTAAGGCCATAATCGATTATATTAACCCAGAATCAATATAATCGATTCTCAAAAACACTTAATCGATTATTTTGTTTGTTAAACACTTTTAATTCAAATTTTAAGTTAAATAATCGATTATTTACGTATCATAATCGATTAAAAGCGTGGAAAAACGTTTTTGCGAGAAAACAACTTGCTCTCCTGTTTGGTAAGGTCTTGAATGGGATTTATGACTTACTCTTTTCATCCAACACCCAAAACAGAACCTTCTACAGTTGAAACTTCAGCTCTTGAGAAAATCTTCATCAATCTTCTCTCTTGAAAGCTTTAAACACTCTTTATGCCTTTCCTTTTCTACCAAGCAACCTTCCTTTGTGAGATGGCACATGTCTTTAATGTTGATTGGATCACTTTAAATCTTCATCATCAAAACTTTAAGACTTCATTAAAACTCTGGAAGACTTCATTAACACTTGGTCTTGAAATATGCTAACAATCTCCCCCTTTTTTATGATGATAAAAAGAAACATAGAGACTTGTGATTGATATCCTGAAAATCTTGAAAATAATGTATGGATATCTCCATCATAAAAATTAGTCCACAAAGGAAATAAAGTAGGCAGTCATATAGCATTTCATTTTCAATTTGAATTTTGAAAAAGAGATTTCAAGGAAATTAATGACTGGAAATTACAACAATCAATAAAACAGTAAAGAAAACATCTTATGAGTGCTAGATATGAAAGCTTAAGCACAATGATCACCACTTCCAAGAACTTAGACCAACCTTGAGAGAGCAAGAAAGCGGTTTTGAAAACTTTAGTGCAAGAACACTTTGAATTTTTGTGTTTGATCAGATGTTGAACCTAAGACATTGCCTTTCATTTTATAATTTGAAATCAGCTCAAAGTTTCCATTCTTAGGTTGATTCATCTTTGAATTCGCAAAAATGTCTTATTTAATCGATTATATAAAACGTGTAATCGATTATATCAGAGTAAAACTGGAAAACACATTTTTCCTGATATAATCGATTAGATTAAGGCCATAATCGATTATATGATCCCAGAAGCAATATAACCGATTATCAAAAACACTTAATCAATTATATTGTTC
This sequence comes from Lablab purpureus, assembly GCA_030347555.1. NCBI lineage: Eukaryota > Viridiplantae > Streptophyta > Magnoliopsida > Fabales > Fabaceae > Lablab > Lablab purpureus. The sequence goes on from CM059263.1 coordinate 24,480,975, forward strand.
GTTAAACTCTTTTAATTCAAATTTTAAGTGAAATAATCAATTAGGTTTCGTTACTTAATCGATTAAAAGCGTAGAAAAATGTTTTTGCGAGAAAACAACTTGCTCTCAAGTTTGAAATGGTCTTGAATGGGATTTATGACTTACTCTTTTTATCCATCACTTAAAACAGAAACTTCTAAACTTGAAACTTCAGCTCTTGAGAAAATCTTCAACAATCTTCTCTCTTGAAAGCATTTATTTTCCTTTATGTCTTGCCTTTTATTCCATGAAGCGACCTTCCTTTGTGAGATAGAAACAAGTCTTTAATGTTGTTTGAGAACTTTATATCTTCATCATCAAAACTTTAATCTTCATGACTTATTGAGAGAAAACTTCATCAACACTTATACTTGAAATATGTCAACAGAAACCACTCACACCAAGGGAGGTTCATGAGGACCAAATCAAAATGAGAAAGAAAACAGAACAACAAGAAAAGAAAGAATTGATAGAAAAAGAAAAGAAAGAAAAGAAAGAGCCTAGAGAAAAAGAGAAGATAGAAAAAGAGGAAAAGGAGGAACTACATTCCGAATCATCCAAAGAGATTGTTTAAGAAAAATCTTTAAAGGCAGATTCTAAAACTTTCATTCATTCTCCTATTTCTAATTTTGAATCTATTACTTCTCCTAAACTTATTACTCATGTAAATTCAATTGTTTTTGTTTCCTAGTGAAGATTTGCATATTAAAGAACAATGGGAAAAACAATGGGGAGAGGAAGAGGAGATCATAGAAGATAAAAGCACAAACATGGAAGAAAATGATTATAGAAATGTTTCTAATACTTTTGTATATGACTATAAGGACTTGAATGGACATTCTACCATGTGTGCTAATCTTTATGGACAAATTACATGCTTTTATTGTTGTACAAATTGTTTGCATAGAAACTTCATCCTTTATAATTCAAATGAATTTTTTTCAAGTAAAAATAATAAAAGTTTAGAAAAATTAAAAGATTTTGAAAAATATTTAATAACTTTGAGAATACATTGTTTTGTATTTGATCTAGGAATATGAAAAGGTAAACAAGAATGTAAATACTATTAGTAGTTTTTCTTCTTACAAAATAATACTTGTAATCCTTTCTTTGGTAGGTACATTAAATAATAAAAATAGTTTCAATGTGAGTGACTTATCTTTGTGTGATGTAGGTACCCAAAAATTCAAGGACGAATTCTTTTCAAGAGGGGGAGAATGATGTGATCTCATGAAGAACCTCAACCAATGCAAGGAGGAGTCACCACAAGAAATAAGAAAAGGAAAATATGAAAGAAAAGTTTACAAAGAAATTTTGAAGAAAAGGAAGGAAGAAAACCAAGAGGATTGTACAAGAAGCTTGAAGAAGATATTAGAAATATTAACAGCGTTTGTAATTTCCTTGTAAATAAAAAATAGAGTTAGTTTAGTGTCTTTCTTTGAAATATAAACAAGAGGCTAGTTGTTTGGACACATGGATAGTATAAAAAACAAGGGCCTTGTTTGGGAAGCTTTGGAGCATCTTCCAAACATGGCCTAACCTTTTAGAATTCCACGCATGTGCATGCATTTTCGTTTTCCCCTCTCTATATAAGGGTGTGAGTCTCATTTGTAACATAACTTTGAAGATTAATTGAGAGCAAAAGTTAATTCTCTTTGAAGTTCAAAAGGTAAACCTCATTTCTAGAATCTTATCTTGAGTTTTCCATAATTCAAGTGGTGATTGTCCTTTGCACTTATCTTTCTTCATGAAAGTGGTGTGTTCTTCATTCTCTTCTCTTCCCCATGAAGGTTATGGAGTGATACCAAACACTAAGTTTGCACCAAAAATGTTTTGATCAATCTTGTTCTTAGATTGATCTAAATGAATTCCAAATGCAACAACACAAGGTTATGGAGGGAAACGAAACACTAAGTTCGTACCAAAGTTGTTTTGATCAATCTTGTTCTTAGATTTGTTGACATATTTCAAGTATAAGTGTTGATTAAGTTTTCTCTCAATAAGTCATGAAGATTAAAGTTTTGATGATGAAGATATAAAGTTTTAGTGCAACATTAAAGACTTGTTTTTATCTCACAAAGGAAGGTTGCTTCATGGAATAAAGGCAAGACATAAAGGCAAATAAATGCTTTCAAGAGAGAAGATTGTTGAAGATTTTCTCAAGAGCTGAAGTTTCAAGTTTAGAAGTTTTTGTTTTGAGTGATGGATAAAAAGAGTAAGTCATAAATCCCATTCAAGACCATTTCAAACTTGAGAGCAAGTTGTTTTCTCGTAAAAAACGTTTTTCTACGCTTTTAATCGATTAAGTAACGAAATAGAATCGATTATTTCACTTAAAATTTGAATTAAAAGAGTTTAACGAACAAAATAATCGATTAAGTGTTTTTGATAATCGATTATATTGCTTCTGGATTTCATATAATCGATTATGGCCGTAATCTAATCGATTATATCAGGAAAAATATGTTTTCCAGTTTTACTCTGATATAATCGATTACACCTTTTATATAATCGATTAAATACGACATTTTTTGTGAATTTAATGCTGAATCAACCTAAGAATGGAAACTTTGAGCTGATTGATCGATGTCGTACTTGGTCAAATAAAAAAAAATAATTAAATGTAGTACTACAAGAAGTGACTCCTAGGTCGTCTCTCAAGGACCAATTTTCACTGTCAAAAGGTTGAATCATGCAAAGGGGGGGTTTTGGACAGATAACGGTTAATTAAAATATAGCAGATAAACAACAAATTAATTGCAGTAATTAAAATAGGCAAGACTCTTGAACACAATGCATCTCTGACATCCTTGGCTTACAACAGATTATCAGTCCGTTTAATCCTTGTTCGGTCTAGATTAACCAACTAAGTGAAAGTTAACCCAAGACTTCCCTACACGAATTAAGCAAACGTGAACCTTGTAAGGTCTCCTTCCAAGGGATTAAGCATCCTCCAGAACAAAGGCTTCACAGAGGAGAATCAAACGTACGAAACCATAAAACGCATAGAAACCTCCATCAGTGAGTGCACTATGCCCAAGAGCCCCACCCTGGGATTTTAGCCTTCCATTAATTCAGAAAATAGAAAACGTAAACGGAAATTCAAATTGAAATTGAAATTGAAATTGAAAACGAAAACGAAATTGACAGAAAAAAAACGCAAATGAATTGAAAAACAAAACTGGAATTGAAGAACAGTGGACGAATTCTGAAGTAAAAACCAAAACGTAAACTTGTCTCTCTAGCTGAAAGCAAAAACGTAAAAGAAACCCTAATTCCTACTACTGTTGCCGTCTTCTTCGCGCTGTGTCTGTGTGTTCCGCTCTCCATCAGCTACCCTACTTGTAGCTGCATTGCATGGGCACGAAACCCTAGACCCCATTGGGCCCAAAATCCAAAGAAACAAATCTGGTCCAAGTTGTGACGTCGCAGCTCCTCTTGAAGTCCATGAATTAATTCCAAGCCCAAAATAATTTTAAACTGCCCTGAAAACAAAAATTGGAATAATTAAACTTACAAAATTCAAATTAATTAAAATATGAATTTTTGGTCCAAATATAGCCCTAATAGAAATTAGTACAAAATATAAACAATTAAGAACAAATTAGAGATGAAAACAAGTACAGAAAGGTAAGAAAATAAGGGAAAATAATGACTCATCATTGATTTCAAATTATAAAATGAAAGGGAACGCCTTAGGTTAAACACATTTGATCAAACACAAAAAATTCAAAGTGTTCTTGCGCTAAAGTTTTCAAAACCGCTTTCTTGCTCTCTCAAGGTTGATCTAAGTTCTTGGAAGTGGTGATCATTGTGCTTAAGCTTTCATATCCAGCACTCATCAGCTATTTTCTTTACTGTTTTATTGATTGTTGTAACGTTTTTCTACGCTTTTAATCGATTAAGTAACGAAATAGAATCAATTATTTCACTTAAAATTTGAATTAAAAGAGTTTAACAAACAAAATTATCGATTAAGTGTTTTTGATAATCGATTATATTTGTTCTGGGTTTCATATAATCGATTATGGCCTTAATCTAATCGATTATATCAGGAAAAATGTTTTCCAGTTTTACTCTGATATAATCGATTACACCTTTTATATAATCGATTAAATACGACGTTTTTGTGAATTCAATGCTGAATCAACCTAAGAATTGAAACTTTGAGCTTATTTCAAATTATAAAATGAAAGGGAACGCCTTAGGTTAAACACATTTGATCAAATACAAAAAATTCAAAGTGTTCTTGCACTAAAGTTTTCAAAACTACTTTCTTGCTCTCTCAAGGTTGATCTAAGTTCTTGGAAGTGGTGATCATTGTGCTTAAGCTTTCATATCCAGCACTCATCAGGTGTTTTCTTTACTGTTTTATTGATTGTTGTAATTCATCCCTTCGTTCTGTTCTAAAGGGAGGTGTGTTCATCTCTTGTGTATCAAGAGAGGTGGGAATCATCCTTAGAGTGTCTGAGGAGGTATGTTCATCCTTAGTGTGTCTGAGGAGGTATGTTCATCCTTAGTGTGTCTGAGGAGGTGTTGCTATTTATGTTTATTTGTTTTTACATGTGGTCACTGGAATTGTGTTTGTAATAGCAATTAAAGATAGTGGGGTGATCATCACGTGTTTGTGGTGATTGGGAACTGGATTTAGGATTGGCTAAATCTTAACCAGTATAAATTTTTGTGTTCTATCTCTCTTTACCTATCTCTTTATTTTTTTTTGTGGATCATATTAACAATTGCTACTCAAACTACGCTTATCAAAGTTTAAGGAAAATCCGAATCTTATTTTTGTGAGATTTATTTAAAATCTGGAAAATTATTTTCAAAGGGAAAAAGCTTTTAAAAATCCAATTCACCCCCCCTCTTGATTTTTACACTGTCGCTATTTCAAAAAAAGATTCATCTAAATGAATTTCAAATGCAACAAGACAAGGTTATGGAGTGAAACCAAACACTAAGTTCTTAACCAAAGTTTTTTTTATCAATCCTGTTCTTAGAATGATCTAAATGAAGTCCAAATGCAACAAGACAAGGTTTTGGAGTGAAACGAAACACTAACTTCATCCCAAAATTGTTTTGATCAGTCTTGTTAATAAATTGATCAAAATCAATTCCAAACGCAACAAGACAAGGTTATGGAGTGAAACGAAACACTAAGTTGGTAGCAAAGTTGTTTTGATCAATCTTGACCTTAGATTGATCTAAATGAACTTTAAATGCAACAAGACAAGGTTATAGAGTGAAACCAAACACTAAGTTCTTAACCAAAGTTGTTTTCATCAATCTTGTTCTTAGATTGATCTAAATGAAGTCCAAATGCAACAAGACAAGGTTCTGGAGTGAAACAAAATACTAATTCTTAACGAAAGTTTTTTTGGTCAATCTTGTTCTTAGATTTATCTAAATGAAGTCCAAATGCAACAAGACAAGGTTCTGGAGTGAAACGAAACACTAAATTCGTGGCAAAGTTGTTTTGATCAATCTTGTTCTTAGATTGATCTAAATGAATTCCGAATGCAACAAGACAAGATTATGGAGTAAACCAAACACTCAGTTTTTAACCAAAGTTGTTTTGATCAATCTTGTTCTTAGACTGATCTAAATGAATTCGAAATACAACAAGACAGGGTTATGGAGCTAAATCAAACACTAACTTCGTCCCAAAGTTGCTTTGATCGGTCTTGTTCTTAGATTGATCTAAATGAATTCCAAATGCAACCAGACAAGGTTATGAAGTGAAACCAAACACTAAGTTCTTAACCAAAGTTGTTTTGATCAATCTTGTTCTTATATTGATCTAAATGAAGTCCAAATGCAACAAGACAAGTATCTGGAGCGAAATGAAACACTAACTTCATCCCGAAGTTGTTTTGATCAGTCTTGTTCTTAGATTGATCTAAATCAATTTCGAGCGCAACAAGACAAGGTTATGGAGTGAAACGAAGTACTAAGTTCTTAGTGAAAGTTTTTTTTATCAATCTTGTTCTTAGATTGATCTATATCAATTCCAAATGCAAAAAGACAAGGTTATGGAGTGAAACGAAACAGTAAGTTCGTGCCAAAGTTGTTTGGATCAATCTGTTGGCATTTTTCAAGACCAAGTGTTTATGAAGTCTTCCAGAGTTTTAATGAAGTCTTAAAGTTTTGATGATGAAGTCATAAATCCCATTCAAGACCTTCCCAAACAAGAGAGCAAGTTGTTTTCTCGCAAAAACGTTTTTCTACGCTTTTAATCGATTATAATACGTAGATAATCGATTATTTAACTTAAAATTTGAATTAAAAATTTTTAACGAACAAAATAATCGATTAAGTGTTTTTGATAATCGATTATATTGATTCTGGGTTAATATAATCGATTATGGCCTTAATCTAATCGATTATATCAGACGAAATTAGTTTTCCAGTTTTTAAACATGATATAATCGATTAAGCTTTTTATATAATCGATTAAATGAGTCGTTTTTGTGAAATCAATACCAAATCAAATTAAGAATGGAAACTTTGGAGCATTTTTGAATTATAAAATGAAAGAGAATGTCTTAGGTTAAACACATTTGATAAAACAAAAATATTCAAAGTGTTCTTGCGCCTTAGTCTTTCAAAACCACTTTCTTGCTTTCTCAAGTTTGATCAAGTCTTTGGAAGTGGTTATCTTTGTGCTTAAGCTTTCTATCCAACACTATTATCAGGTGTATTCTTTTACTATTTTTATTAACGGGAAAATTCATCCCTTGGATCTGTTCTAAGGGAGGTGTGTTCATCTCTTGTGAGTCAAGAGAGGTGGGTTTCATCCTCAGTGTGTCTGGGGAGGTGTTTCATCCTTAGTGTGTCTAAGGAGGTGTTTTCCTTTATCTTTATTTGTTATTGCATGAATTGGTGTTTGTAATTTCAATTAAAGACAGTGGGGTGATCATCACGCATTTGTGGTGGTTGGGAACTGGACGTAGGATTGGCTTAATCCAAACCAGTATAAATCTCTGTGTTCTTTCTCTTTCCCTGTCTCTTTTTTATTGTGGATCATATTAACGATTGCAACTCAAACCGTGTAAATCAAAGGTTAAGAAAAATCCACATCCTAGTTTTTGAAAGTTTTTCAAAATCTGGAAATTTATTTAAAAGGGAAAAGTTTATTAAAAATCCAATTCACCCCCCCCCCTCTTGGTTTTTATACTGCCGTCTTTATTCAACACAATCTTGTTCTTAGATTGATCTAACTGAATTCCAAATGCAAGAAGACGAGGTTATGGATTGAAACGAAACACTACGTTCTTAACAAAAGTTGTTTTGATCAATCTTGTTCTTAAATTGATCTAAAGGAATTCCAAATGCAAAAGGACAAGGTTATGGAGTGTAACCAAACACTAAGTTCTTAACCAAAGTTGTGTTGATCGATCTTGTTCTTAGGTTCATCTAAATGAATTTCATATGCAACAAGACAAGGTTATGGACTGAAACAAAACAGTAAGTTCGTACCAAAGTTGTTTTGGTCAATCTAGTTCTTCGATTGATCTCAATGAATTCCAAATGCAGCAAGACAATGTTAGAAATAACGACAGTTTAAAAATCAAGAGCGGGGTGAATTGGATTTTTAAACAACTTTTTCCCTTTTTAAATAATTTCCAGATTTTTAAAAGATACTTTTAGAAATAAGATTCGTATTTTCCTTAACCTTTGATAAGAGCAGTTGGAATGTCAATTGTTAATGTGATCCGCAATAAAGTAAAGAGATAGAGAAATGAGTAACGAGAGATAGGGTAAGAGAGATTGAACACAGAGATTTATACTGGTTGGGATTTAGCTAATCCTATGTCCAATTCCCAATCACCACAAACACGTGATGATATACCCCACTATCTTTAAAAGCAATTACAAACACTAATCAGTGACACAATGTAAAAACAATTAAAGATAAATAGAAACACCTCTTTAGACACATTTAGGATGATCCCCACCTCTCTTGACACACAAGAGATGAACACACCTCCCTTTAGAACAGATCCAAGGGATGAATTACAGCAATCAATAAAGAGTAAAGAAAACACTTGATGAGTGCTGGATATGAAAGCTTAAGCACAATGCAATCACCACTTCCAAGAACTTAGATCAACGTTGAGAGAGCAAGAAAGCGGTTTTGAAAAGCTTTTGCGCAAGAACACTGTAATTTCCTGTTTGATTAGATGTGTATTAACCAAAGACGTTGCCTTTCATTTTATAATTTGAAATCAACTCAAAGTTTCCATTCTTAGGTTGATTCAGCATTGAATTCGCAAAAACCTCATATTTAATCGATTATATAAATGATGTAATCGATTATATTAGAGTAAAACTGGAAAACATATTTTTCCTGATATAATCAATTAGATTAAGGCCATAATCGATTATATGAAACCCAGAAGCAACATAATTGATTATCAAAAACACTTAATCGTTTATTTTGTTCGTTAAACTCTTTTAATTCAAATTTTAAGTTATATAATCGATTCTATTTCGATTCTTAATCGATTAAAAGCGTACAAAAAGGTTTTTGCGAAAATATGACTTGCTCTCAAGTTTGAAATGGTCTTGAATAGAAATTATGACTTACTCTTTTTAACCATCACCCAAAACTGAAACTTGTAAACTTGTATCTTCACCACTTGAGAGAATCTTCAACAATCTTCTTTCTTGTAAGCATTTATTTTCCTTTATATCTTGCCTTTATTTCCATTATGCAACCTTCCTTTGTGTGATAAAATCAAGTCTTTAATGTTGCAATAAAAACTTTATATATTCATCATCAAAACTCCAATCTTCATGATTTCATTGAGATTAAATCTTCACCAAAACTTAGATTGATCTAAATGAAATCAAAATGCAACAAGACAAGGTTATGGAGTGAAACCAAACACTAAGTTCTTAACCAAAGTTGTTTTGATCAATCTTGTTCTTAGATTTATCTAAATGAATTTCGAATGCAATAAGACAAGGTTATGGAGTGACACGAAACACTAAGTTCGTACCAAAGTTGTTTTGATCAATCTTGTTCTTAGATTGATCTAAATGAATTCGAAATACAAAAGGACAAGGTTATGGAGTGAGACCAAACACTAAGTTCTTAACCAAAGTTGTTTTGATCAATCTTGTTCTTAGATTGATCTAAATGAATTTCGAATGCAATAAGACAAGGTTATGGAGTGACACGAAACACTAAGTTCGTACCAAAGTTGTTTTGATCAATCTTGTTCTTAGATTGCTCTAAATGAATTCCAAATACAACGAGAAAGGTTATGGAGTGAAACCAAACACTAAGTTCTTAGCCAAAGTTGTCTTGACCAATCTTCTTCCCAGATTGATCTAAATGAATTCCAAATGCAACAAGACAAGGTTATGGAGTGAAACCAAACACTAACTTCTTAACCAAAGTTGTTTCGATCAATCTTGTTCTTAGATTCATCTAAATGAATTCCAAATGCAACAAGACAAGGTTGTGAGATGAAACGAAACACTAACTTAGTACCAAAGTTGTTTTAGTCAATCTTGTTCTTATATTGATCTAAATGAATTCCAAATGCAACAAGACAAGGTTATGGAGTGATACCAAACACTATGTTCTTAACCTAAGTTGTTTTGGACAATCTTGTTCTTAGATTTGTCTAAACGAATCTAAACGCAACAAGACAAGGTTATTGAGTGAAATTAAACACTAAGTTCATACCACAGTTGTTTTGATCGATCTTGTTCTTAGATTGATATAAGTGAATTCCAAATGCAACAAGACAAGGTTATGGACTGAAACGAAACAGTAAGTTGTGGATTGAAACGAAACACTAACTTGGTACTAAAGTAGTTTTAGTAAATCTTGTTCTTAGATTGATTGAAATGAATTCAAAATGCAACAAGAAAAGGTTATGGAGTGAGACCAAACACTAAGTTCTTAACCAAAGTTGTTTTGATCAATCTTGTTCTTAGATTGATCTAAATGAATTCTGAATGCAACAAGACAAGGTTATTGAGTGAAATTAAAGACTAAGTTCGTATCAAATTTGTTTTGATCGATCTTGATCTTCGATTGATCTAAATGGATTCCAAATGCAACAAGACAAGGTTATGGAGTGAAACGAAACACTAAGTTCGTACCAAAGTTGTTTTGCTCAAGCTTGTTCTTAGATTGATCTAAATGAATTCCAAATGCAACAAGACAAGGTTATGGAGTAATACCAAACACTAAGTTTGCACCAAAAGTTTTTGGTTAATCTTTATCTTAGATTCATCTTAATGAATTCCAAGTGCGAGAAGACAAAGTTATGGACCAAAATGAAACCCTAAGTTCTTAACCAAAGTGGTTTTGATCAGTCTTGTTCTTTGATTGATCTAAATGAATTCGAAATGCCACAAGACATGGTTATGGAGTGAAATGAAACACTAAGTTTGAACCAAAGTTGTTTTGATGAATCTTGTTCTTAGATTGATCTAAATGAATTCCAATTGCAACACGACAAGGTTATGGAGTAATACCAAACACTAAGTTCGTACCAAAGTGTTTTTGGTCAATCTTGTTAGTAGATTGATCTAAATGAATTCCAAATGCAACAACACAAGGTTATGGACTGAAACCAAACACTAAGTTCTTAACCAAAGTTGTTTTGATCAATCTAGTTCTTATATTTATCCCAATGAATTCCAAATGCAGCAAGACTTGGTTATGGAGTGAAACCAAACACTGAGTTCTTAACCAAAGTTGTTTTGATCAATCCCTTTCTTAGATTGATCTAAATGAATTCCAAATGCAACAAGACAAGGTTATGGAGTGAAACCAAACACAGAGTTCGTACTAAAGTTGTTTTGGTCAATCTTGTACATAGATTGATATAAATGAATTCCAAATGCAACAACACAAGGTTATGGAGTGAAACCAAATTCTATGTTCTTAACAAAAGTTGTTTTGATCAATCTTGTTCTTAGATTGATCTATATGAATTTCAACTGCAGCAAGACAAGGTCATTTAGTGAAATGAAACACTAAGTTCGTACCAATGTTGTTTTGACCAATCTTGTTCTTCGATCGATATAAATGATATCCAAATGCAACAAGACAATGTTACGTAATGACACGAAACACTAAGTTCGTACCAAAGTTCTTTTGATCAACCATTTTCTTAGATTGATCTAAATGACTTCCAAATGCAACAAGACAAGGTTATGGACTAATACCAAACACTAAGTTTGCACCAAAGTTCTTTTGGCCAATCTAGTTCTTAGATTGATCTAAAGGAATTCCGAATGCAACAAGACAAGGTTATAGAGTGAAGCCAAACACTAAGTTCTTAACCAAAGTTGTTTTGATCAATCTTGTTCCTAGAATGATCTAAATGAATTCCAAAATGCAATAAGACAAGGTTATTGAGTGAACCGAAACACTAAGTTCGTACCAGAGTTGTTTTTATCAATTTTGTTCTTCGATTGATCTAAATGAATTCCAAATGCAACAAGACAAGGTTATGGATTGAAATGAAACACTAAGCTCGTACCAAAGTTGTTTTAATAAATCTTGTTCTTAGATTGATCTAAAAGAATTCCAAATGCAACAAGGCAAGGTTATGGAGTAATACCAAACAGTAAGTTCGTAACAAAGTTTTTTTGGTCAATCTTGTTCTTAGATTGATCTAAATGAATTCCAAATGCAAGAAGACAAGCTTATGTAGTGAAACCAAACACCAAGTTCTTAACCAAACCTGTTTTGATCAATCTAGTTCTTATATTGATCTAAATGAATTCCAAATGCAACAAGACAAGGTTATGGGGTGAAACCAAACACTAAGTTCTTAACCAAAGTTGTTTTGATCACTCTTGTGCTTAGATTGATCTAAATGAATTCCAAATGAAACTAGACAAGGTTATGGACTGAAACGAAATACTAAGTTCGTACGAAAGGTCGTTTGGTCAAACTTGTTCTTAGATTGATCCAAATGAATTCCAAAAGTGACAACACAAGGTTATGGAGTGAAACAAAACACTAAGTTCTTAACCAAAGTTGTTTTGATCACTCTTATTCTTAGATTGATCTACATGGATTCGAAATGCAACAAGACAAGGTTATGTAGTGACACCAAACACTAAGTTTTTAACCAAAGTTGTTTTGATCAATCTAGCTCTTATATTCATCTAAATCAATTCCAAATGTAACAACATAAGGTTATGTAGTGAAACTAGAAACTAAGTTCTTAACCGAAGTTGTTTTGATCAATATTCTTCTTAGATTGATCTAGAAGAATTGCAAATGCAACCAGACAAGGTTATGGACTGAAATGAAAGAGTAAGTTTGTACCATAGCTCTTTTGGTCAAACTTGTTATTAGATTGATCTAACTGAATTCCAAATGCAACAACATAAGGTTATGGAGTGAAACCAAACACTAAGTTCTTAACCAAAGTTGTTTTGATCAATCTTGTTCTTAGATTGATCTAAGTGAATTCCAAATTCAACAAGAGAAGGTTATGGACTGAAACTAAACAGTAAGTCCTTAACCAAAGTTGTTTTGATCAATCTTGTTCTTCAATTGATCTAAATGAATTCAAACTGCAAAAAGACAAGGTTATGGAGTGACACGAAACACAAAGTTCGTACCAAAGTTGTTTTGATCAATCTTGTTCTTAGATTGATCTAAATGAATTAAAAATGCTACAAGACAACGTTATAGAGCAATACCAAACCCTAAGTTCGCACCAAAGTTCTTTTGGTCAATCTAGTTCATAGATTGATCTAAATGAATTCCAAATGCAATAAGACAAGGTTATGGGGTAATACCAAACACTAAGTTCGCACCAAAGTTCTTTTGGTCAATCTACTTCTTAGATTGATCTAAATGAATTCGAAATGCAATAAGATAACGTTATGGAGTGAAACCAAACACTAAGTTCTTAACCGAAGTTGTTTTTATCTATCTTGTTCTTAGATTCATCTAAATGAATTCCAAATGGAACAAGACAAGGTTATTGAGTTAAACAAAACATTAAGTTCGTACCAAAGTTGTTTTTATCAATCTTGTTCATTGATTGATCTAAATGAATGCCAAATGCAACAAGACAACGTTATGGAGTTGAATGAAACACTAACTTCGTACCAATGTTGTTTTCATGAATATTGTTCTTAGATTGATCTAAATGAATTCCGAATGCAAGAAGACAAGGTTATGGAGTGAAGCCAAACACTAAGTTCTTAACCAAAGTTGTTTTGATCAATCTTGTTCCTAGAATGATCTAAATGAATTCCAAAATGCGACAACACAAGGTTATTGAGTGAACCGAAACACTAATTTCGTACCAGAGTTGTTTTTATCAATTTTGTTCTTCGATTGATCTAAATGAATTCCAAATGCAACAAGACAAGGTTATGGATTGAAATGAAACACTAAGTTCGTACCAAAGTTGTTTTAATCAATCTTGTTCTTAGATTGATCTAAAAGAATTCCGAATGCAACAAGGCAAGGTTATGGAGTAATACCAAACAGTAAGTTCGTAACAAAGTTTTTTTGGTCAATCTGGTTCTTAGATTGATCTAAATGAATTCCAAATGCAAGAAGACAAGCTTAGGTAGTGAAACCAAACACCAAGTTCTTAACCAAACTTGTTTTGGTCAATCTAGTTCTTATATTGATCTAAATGAATTCCAAATGCAACAAGACAAGGTTATGGGGTGAAACCAAACACTAAGTTCTAAACCAAAGTTGTTTTGATCACTCTTGTGCTTAGATTGATCTAAATGAATTCCAAATGCAACTAGACAAGGTTATGGACTGAAACGAAATACTAAGTTCGTACGAAAGGTCGTTTGGTCAAACTTGTTCTTAGATTGATCCAAATGAATTCCAAAAGCGACAACACAAGGTTATGGAGTGAAACAAAACACTAAGTTCTTAACCAAAGTTGTTTTGATCACTCTTATTCTTAGATTGATCTGCGTGAATTCCAAATGCATCAAGACAAGGTTATGTAGTGACACCAAACACTAAGATTTTAACCAAAGTTGTTTTGATCAATCTAGTTCTTATATTCATCTAAATCAATTCCAAATGCAACAACATAAGGTTATGTAGTGAAACCAAAAACTAAGTTCTTAACCAAAGTTGTTTTGATAAATATTCTTCTTAGATTGATCTAAAAGAATTGCAAATGCAACAAGACAAGGTTATGGACTGAAACGAAACAGTAAGTTCGTACCACAAGCCTTTTGGTCAAACTTGTTATTAGATTGATCTAACTGAATTCCAAATGCAACAACATAAGGTTATGGAGTGAAACCAAACACTAAGTTCTTAACCAAAGTTGTTTTGATCAATCTTGTCCTTAGATTTAACTAAATGAATTCCAAATTCAACAAGAGAAGGTTATGGAGTGAAACTAAACACTAAGTCCTTAACCAAAGTTGTTTTGATCAATCTTGTTCTTCGATTGATCTAAATGAATTCAAACTGCAAAAAGACAAGGTTATGGAGTGACACGAAACACAAAGTTCATACCAAAGTTGTTTCGATCAATCTTGTTCTTAGATTGATCTAAAAGAATTAAAAATGCTACAAGACAACGTTATAGAGCAATACCAAACACTAAGTTCGCACCAAAGTTCTTTTGGTCAATTTAGTTCATAGATTGATCTAAATGAATTCCAAATGCAATAAGACAAGGTCATGGAGTAATACCAAACACTAAGTTTGCACCAAAGTTCTTTTGGTCAATCTACTTCTTAGATTGATCTAAATGAATTCGAAATGCAATAAGACAAGGTTATGGAGTCAAACCAAACACTAAGTTCTTAACCGAAGTTGTTTTGATCTATCTTGTTCTTAGATTCATCTAAATGAATTCCAAATGCAACAAGACAAGGTTATTGAGTTAAACAAAACATTAAGTTCATACCAGAGTATTTTTTATCAATCTTGTTCTTCGATTCATCTAAATGAATTCCAAATGCAACAACACAAGGTTATGGAGTGAAATGAAACACTAAGTTCGTACCAATGTTGTTTTCATGAATCTTGTTCTTAGTTGATCTAAATGAATTCCGAATGCAAGAAGACAAGGTTATGGAGTGAAGCCAAACACTAAGTTCTTAACCGAAGTTGTTTTCATCAATCTTGTTCCTAGAATGATCTAAATGAATTCCAAAATGCGACAACACAAGGTTATTGAGTGAACAGAAACACGAAGTTCGTACCAGAGTTGTTTTTATCAATTTTTTTCTTCGATTGATCTAAATGAATTCCAAATGCAACAAGACAAGGTTATGGATTGAAATGAAACACTAAGTTCGTACCAAAGTTGTTTTAATCAATCTTGTTCTTAGATTGATCTAAAAGAATTCCAAATGCAACAAGTCAAGGTTATGGAGTAATACCAAACAGTAAGGTCGTAACAAAGTTTTTTTGGTTAATCTTGTTCTTAGATGTTGGAATAAATGGCTGAGTTTAAGAGGGGGGGTGAATTAAACTTTCAAATATTTTCGAAACCCAATGCCCAAATGTGAAAAACTAGATTCGAATTGAAGATTAAAACCAGTTTTAATAGATTCTTGAAATGCTTTTAAACAATAGATCATATATCCAATTCAATTGTCGAATGTAAAAGATCAAGGGAAGAAGAACAACACAGCAGATTTATACTGGTTCACCTTTCAACAAAGGCTACATCCAGTTTCCTAACCACACAAATTCAATCAATTCACTAAAAACCAGTTTTTACATGAACACTACATGCAAAACGAATACCAGAAAGCTGCACCTAGTCTTGAACCCTACAAGACCTCTAAACACCTGTAAAACCCTATTACAAGAGCCCTTAATCACCCTGATTAAGAGACAAACACGCAGCTAACAAACACACAAAGAATTGGATTGAATTCACCTTGAAAACTCAAAGCAGAAGCAAAAACAGAGCACGCAACAATGATGAAAAACAGAGTATGATTTCTTGATTCAATTCGCTATTCAATTGGATCTTGGACTTCTTGGAGTGATTCGCAAATTGATTTAGAGTGTAAGAGAAACGTTCTTGCTCAGTGGGTTCTTCTAAAAATGATTCGTCACTTAGTTCTTTGAATTTCAAGTTATATATAGAAAACTGTTAAAACTGATTCTGACGAGAATAGTCGGTTGAAATCGCATTTTAACCGATTGTTTTCATTAAAACCAATTTTCCAGTGAGCACCCTTTTTCTGGAACTTGAAATCAGTCAGTTGAAAACCTGTTTTAACTAGCTATTCCAGAAATCTGGAATTCCTGAACAAAGCTACCAGGATTTTAACTGGTTTAAATTTTGAAAACAGTCAGCTAAAATTTCCCAAATACAAAGCTTTGAAAAACGAAGAATAGTTTAACTAGTTGAAATCAGATTTTTAACCAGTTAAAAGTTAGTTAAACCTTTGAAATCATTTTAAACCTTTTTAAAACATTTCAAATCATTTTAAACCCCAAGATTAAGTCCAAGATTAATTGAAATGCAACATACCACACAACCTAGGACTCTCTAAACATAAGACATAATCTTCATTCTTCAAGCACCATCATCTTCATCATCAAAGGTGGTTGGAGACATCAAATCCACTTGAAACCAAGTCTTCAAGTCCAACAAACTCCCCCTATTTGATGATGACAACCACTTGATGCATTCATTGTCTTTGAAGAATGTAAGAGTCCTGCACAAAACAAAATACAGCAAATACAGCAGCAGAAATAGCAGAACAGTGTGGTAGATAAAAAATAGCAGAATTTCCAGCTTCATCAGTTGCAGCTCCAGCACCAGCAGAAGTTCCAGCAATGTTTGTCCCTGCATTGACAGCTTCCTGTCCAGCAGTCCATGCTCCATTGCTTTTGGTGAAGCCAAACTTAAAGAGAAAGCCATTGTCCAGCTGATGGGATCGCCCTATGCTGATTTTTTGTTCACCTCTAATGTCCACACCAAAATACTCAAGGAATTTGGAAATTATCACAGCATATGGAAGACGATAATCAGGCAGCCTTTTGGACTTCATCATGTGATCCTTGATGACATGTATCCAGTTAATTCTTACAGACTTCATCAAACAAAAAATTAGAAGAAGATCACCTTCATTCAATGTAGCATGATTGCTTCCTCTTGGAGTGATCATCCATGTGATGATAAATGTAAGCACCCTTGCTGTCAAGGTCAGTCCACCAACCTGAAATCCACGAACAGATCCTTGAGGGTTCCTTAAACACTCTCTGTACATTTGCACCTTGTTAAAGTCTTCCAAAGAACCACACAAACCCCTGCTAACCACAATGCCATCAGTTTTGAAGCCCCCTACTCTTCTCCAAACAGAGTTGTTTATGATCATTTCCTTTCCTTTCACTTTGGAAGTTAAAACAGATCCATCATGTTTGAGATTTGTGTAAAATACTTTCACCAAGTCTGGATATATGAACCCATTTAATTCCAGAAATTTCTGCAGATCCTGATGTTGAATCATGGCTATAATGTCAGCCAATCCTTCATCTTCCAGCCACTGAAAACTGAGCACTTTTGGTGAGTTTACAGCCTTCCTACTGATATGGGATTGAAACTTCTCAATCCTCTCTTCATCACCTTCGAACCAAGCTTCTATAGACCCATGTCTATAAGTATGAGTTGCTGGAATCTCAGGTTCCTTATTTTTGGATGACCCAGCATTTTTTGATCTCTTCCTTGGGTTCCTTGAAGATGCCATTTCAGAAAAGATAAAGTGCAGAGAAATAGAGTATAGGCAATGTATTATGCAGATTTTACACGGGCAGGGTGAATAATAGTGAAGCAATGCACAACACATGTATTTAACATTTCAGATTTTCAGTTTTTAACAAATTAATGCTTTATTCAGTCAAAGAAGGAATCAAATGCATTCAGTTGGAATATATTGGACAGAGATATGCAGCAGGCACAGATTTGACCAAAGAATTCAGTTGGTTGAGTGTAATACGTATTTGGAGAGAGAAACCAGCTAAAAAGTAAAGCAAAGCCACTACAAGACAAAATAGGAGTCAAGATTCTTTTAACCAGCTTTATCTATCATGTTTAAATGCACAATTCTCAATTAATCAACTTAAATGCACCAATTGAATGTGAATCAATGCAGTTTAACAGTAAATTCGTTCAAATTTTAAGTTTTGCATGGTGACAGGCAATTTCAGTCAGTTGATTTATGAAAAACAGCTGATTAAAACAGAAATCCTGATACTGATTTAATGCAGATAAATGATTTTAACTAACTAAATCGACAGATTAACTGGCTAAAACAGAGACAGATATTACTGCACATCCACTGCAGCCCCAAATTATGCAAAACAACTGATTAAAAGCCCGAAACAACTAACTAAAATCCTGAATAACATTGCAGATTTCATTTATAACATCCAATATGCAAATCTAACTGCAATTAATCAACACATATGCAGATTTAATCATTCAAACATATAAAACAGCATGAATAACAGCAGAAATGAATCATATACACGAATTACATCACATTTGAAACATCAAGGACACCCAACTCATTTCTTAATTGGAAAAACCTATCTTTTGGGAGTGGTTTGGTAAATATATCAGCAAGTTGGTTATTAGAATCAACAAATTCAATTATGCAATCTCCTTTTTGAACATGATCCCTAATGAAATGGTGCCTTATTTCTATATGCTTTGTTCTAGAGTGCAAAATAGGATTTTTTGTTAAGTTGATAGCACTTGTATTGTCACACCTAATAGGAATGTGATCTAGTTTCAAACCATAATCAAAAAGCTGCTGTTTTAGCCAAAGAGTTTGAGCACAACAGCTCCCAGCTGCAACATACTCAGCTTCAGCAGTAGACAAAGCCACACTAGCTTGCTTTTTGCTATGCCATGATACTAGACTACTTCCTAGTAGATGACAAGTTCCACTAGTGCTTTTTCTATCAAGTTTACATCCAGCAAAGTCTGCATCCGAATAGCCCACTAGATTAAAAGAAGCACCTTTAGGATACCACAAACCAACATTAATAGTTCCTTTTAGATATTTCAAAATTCTTTTGGCAATTGCAAAATGTGATTCTTTAGGATTAGATTGAAATCTAGCACACATGCATACACTAAACATTATATCTGGCCTACTAGCAGTTAGGTATAAAAGTGAGCCAATCAAACCTCTATATTTAGTGGAATAAAATGGTTTACCACTTTCATCCGCATCAAGATAGCTGCTGGTAGCCATGGGTGTGCTTGATTCTTTGCAGCTGTCCATCTCATATTTCTTTAACAGCTCTTTGCAATATTTTGACTGATTGAGGAATGTTCCATGATCTAATTGCTTGACTTGTAAGCCTAAGAAGAAGTTTAGATCACCCATCATTGACATCTCAAACTCCCCCTGCATAGCTGCAACAAATTCTTCACAAAGCTTCTCATTAGTGGATCCAAAGATTATATCATCCACATAAACCTGCACCAGTATAATGCTGTCCAAAGACTTTCTAATGAACAAAGTTTTATCAACTTGGCCCCTTTCAAAGTTTTGAGAGATAAGAAAGTTACTTAACCTTTCATACCATTGTCTTGGAGCTTGCTTGAGTCCATAAAGAGCCTTCTTGAGCTTATATACATGGTTAGGAAATTTGTGATCAACAAATCCAGATGGTTGTGAAACATAAATTTCTTCATTTATATATCCATTCAAAAATGCACTTTTCACATCCATTTGATGCAGTTTGAATCCAATCATGCATGAGAAAGCAAGTAATAACCCAACAGCTTCTAACCTAGCAACAGGAGCATATGTTTCCTCATAATCTATTCCTTCCTCTTGGTTATACCCTTTAGCTACAAGCCTAGCCTTGTTTCTAGTTATTACTCCTTGATCATTCATTTTATTTTTAAACACCCACTTTGTGCCAATTATATTCATATTAGGTGTGCAAGGGACTAGTGTTGGCATATTTCAAGTCCAGAGTTTTATGGACACCTACAGTTTTGATGATGAAGTTTTTAGGAAGTTTCAATCAACATTAAAGACTTGTGCCATCTCACAAAGGAAGGTTGCTTGATAAGAAAGGAAAGGTATAAAGAGCATTCAAAGCTTTCAAGAGAGAAGATTGATGAAGATTTTTCTCAAGAGCTGAAGGATCAAAGGTAGAAGGTTCTGTTTTGGGTGTTGGATAAAAAGAGTAAGTCATAAATCCCATTCAAGACCTTCCCAAACAAGAGAGCAAGGTGTTTTCTCGCAAAAACGTTTTTCTACTCTTTTAATCGATTACCATACGTAGATAATCGATTATTTAACTTAAAATTTGAATCAAAATTGTTTAACGAGCAAAATAATCGATTAAGTGTCTTTGATAATCGATTATATTGATTCTGGGTTAATATAATCGATTATGGCCTTAATCTAATCGATTAAATAAGACGATATTTGTTTTCCAGTTTTTAAACATGATATAATCGATTAAGCTTTTAATATAATCGATTAAATGAGTCGTTTTTGCGAAATTAATTCTAAATCAACCTAAGAATGGAAACTTTGGAGCATTTTCGAATTATAAAATGAAAGAGAATGTCTTAGGTTTAACACATCCGAACAAACACAAAATATTCAAAGTGTTTCGCGCCTTAGCTTTTTCAAAGCCGCTTCCCGCTTCTCTTCGCTTTGATCAAGTCTTTGGAAGTGGTGATCATTGTGCTTAAGCTTTCTATCCAGCACATTTCAGGTGTATTCTTTTACTGTTTTCTGTAAAGGGAAATTTCATCCCTTGGATCTGTTCTAAAGGAGGTGTTTCATCTCTCAGTGTGTCTGGGGAGGTGTTTCATCCTTAGTGTGTCTGAGGAGGTGTTTCCGTTTATCTTTATTTGTTATTGCATGAATTGGTGTTTGTAATTTCAATTAAAGATAGTGGGGAAAATCATCACGGATTTGTGGTGGTTGGGAACTGGATGTAGGATTGGCTTAATCCGAACCAAGTATAAATCTCTGTGTTCTTTCTCTTCTCTTTATCTCTTAATTGTGGATCATTATTACAATTGCTAATCCCAACAGCGTTAATCAAAGGATTGAAAAATTCACATCCAAGTTTTTGAAAGTGTTTCAAAACCTGAAAATTTATTTAAAAGAGAAAATTTCTTTAAAAACCCAATTCACCCCCCCCTCTTGGTTTTTACACTGCCGTTTTTATTTAACAATTGGCCTCAGAGCTGGTTTTTTGAAAGTTATTCAAAAACAAGATCCTTATGGCAGACAAAAATCAAACTTTTGCTGAAGGTGCATCTATTCATAGACCACCACTTTTACAGGTGAAAACTATCCTTTTGGAAAAAGAGGATGGAAATTTTTCTAAGGTCTAATGATCAAGGCGTTTGGGATGTCTGTTGTAAATGGTCCATTTATTCCTATGGTTGTTGTTGAAGAAGCGCAGGTACCTAAGAAGAAAGCAAATTGGAGCAAGGATGAATACAACCAAAATCAATGCGACATAAGAGCATGTAACATGATAGCATCCGCCTTAACCATTGATGAGTTTTACAGGTTATCGGATTGCACAATCGCAAAGGAGATGTGGGACACTCTAGAAGTCACACATGAAGGAACGGAAGAAGTGAAACGATCAAGGAAGAACACCTTGATTCGAGAATATGAAATGTTCCAGTATGAGCAAAGGAGAAACCATATGCGACGTGATAAAAGAGATTTACTCACATCGTAAATCATCTCAAGGCATTAGGTAAGAAATTCGACATCGAAGAATTAAATGTCAAAATTTTGAAATCTTTGGACAGGACTTGGCAACCTAAAGTGACGGCCATCACTGAATCAAAGAACCTCGTCAAACATGAACATGACAACTCTTTTCGGAAACTCAGAGAACATGAAATGGAACTTGGACGCTTCAAAGGAGAAGAAGAAGAAGTCAAAAGAAAAGGTGTTGCTCTTAAAGCTGAATCCCACAAAGATGAGAGTAGTGACACTGATGATGATCTTGAATGCAAGTGACATAAGCTTGTTTGTCAAAAAGTACAAAAAGTTCATCAAGAACAAGAACAAAGGGAATTACAAGAAAGGTAAGAAAACTGAAAACCTAAATTCTCTTGATAATTTTAAATGCTATGGTTGTGGAAAAAGGGGACACTTGAAGTCGGATTGCCCCAACATCAAGAAGGATGAGGAAAAGGCAAAGAAATACAAGAAGCCTTTTGACAAAAAGAAAAAGAAGGCATACATCGCATGGGAAGATAATGACGTGAGTTCTTCTAGTGCAAGTGAATCAGAGGAAGAAGCCAATATCCGTCTTATGGCAAATGATGATGATGATGCCGAATCCACATGTAGCAAGGTAAGTGATTCCGCCTTCCAAATAATTATGATGATTTGCTTGAAGAGTTTTTGGAATTATGTGAAAAATCTGAAAAATTAACTCTCTTTCACAATAAATTAAAAAATGACTACAAGAGTCTTGAAAAGAAAATTTCAGATTTGGAACAAGAGAAAATTGTTTTAAAGGATAATTTGAAAAATGCAAAAATCCCTTGCAAATGCAAAACAAAAATTCCTGTTTGCGAAAATTGTAATGTTCTTGCTAACAAGGTTTCTTATCTTGAAACATCTCTTTCAAAAATCACGATGGGCAATAATAATTTAAACAATGTTTTGAAAGTGCAAAAAGGTTTATATGAAAAAGCAGGTCTTGGTTATAATTTCAGGTATAATCATAAACCTACTAAAACTGTTTTTGTGAAAGGAGAATCGTCTAATTCAAATAAGGTTTTTGAAAATTCTAACTCCTTTAAACAAAACGTTTCTACAAAGAAGTTTTATAAAAATGCGTACATACCAAGAAGAACAAATGTTCCTACATGTTTTTATTGTATGCATAAAGGTCATTCGGTTAATAGATGCAATATTAAACATTTTAGTGTTCCTAATGGGAGATACAAATGGGTTCCCAAAGGAAAATCTGTTTCTAACCCATGAGGACCCTAATAAGTGACTTTAGGGGACCTAAATTTTATCTTATGATGCAGGTTGGTCCCAAGTCCAAAAAGTCACTATGGTATCTTGATAGTGGTTGTTCAAGGCATATGACGGGTGATAAAAGCAAATTCAAAAGCTTCAAGAAGAAAGAACAAGGTTTTGTAACCTATGGTGACAACAATAAGGGAAAAATCATTGGTAGCGGAATGGTTGGAGATTCCCTAAAGATTCATGATGTTCTTCTTGTTGATGGATTGAAGCACAATTTGCTAAGCATCAGTCAACTTTGTGATAAAAGTTTAAAGGTAACGTTTGATAGTGATCTTTGCAAAATTCATCACAAGGACTCAAGTGAAATCGCCCTCATTGACCTTGAGGAAACCCCTCTTGAGTCAAAAAGATTCTTTGCAGATGATGAAGGAATACATCAAGAAGAAACTCCTCTTGAAAAAGCCGTTGAAGAAATCAGTTTGGATGAGAATCCTCCTCATGATGAGAGTCTACCAAAAGAATGGAGACCACCTAGAAACGTTTCCTTGGAAAATGTCATTGGAGACATATCAACAGGTGTAAGAACAAGGAGGAACATGAATAATTTCTGCATGAATGTTGCTTTTGTTTCACAGGTTGAACCAAAGAATGTAGAAGAAGCATTAACGGATGAACATTGGTGTATTGCAATGCAAGAAGAGCTAAATCAGTTTGAAAGAAATCAGGTATGGGATTTAATTCCTAAGACTAATAATATGCAGGTCATAGGTACAAGATGGGTCTTTAGAAATAAGCTTGATGAAGATGGAAACATCACAAAGAACAAAGCAAGGCTGGTTGCAAAAGGTTATAGACAAGAAGAAGGCATAGATTATGATGAAACCTATGCTCCAAAGAGCAAGACTTGAAGCTATCCGCTTGTCGTTAGCATATGCCTCCATTATGGGATTCAAATTATTTCAAATGGATGTAAAAAGTGCTTTTCTAAACGGGTATATCAAGGAAGAAGTCTATGTAGAACAACCTCCAGGCTTTGAAGATTTCAAAAATCCTAATCATGTCTACAAGTTGAAGAAAGCTTTATATGGACTCAAACAAGCCCCAAGATCTTGGTATGAAAGGTTAAGTAATTTCTTACTTGAAAATAATTTTAGAAGAGGTAAAGTTGATTCTACTCTTTTTATTAAGAAATCAAAGAAACATATTCTCATTGTTCAAGTTTATGTTGATGATATTATTTTTGGATCAACTAACGATGATCTTTGCCAAGAGTTTGCTAAGAATATGCAGGGAGAGTTTGAAATGTCCATGATGGGAGAACTAAATTTCTTTCTTGGCTTGCAAATCAAACAATTAAAGAAAGGTATTTTTATATGTCAAACAAAGTATTGCAAGGAACTCTTAAAGAAATTTGAAATGGAAAGCTCGAAAGAAGCCTCAACCCCCATGGCTACATCTTGCTATCTAGATCAAGACTTAAACGGTAAGGCGGTAGATCAAACACGGTATCGAGGTATGATCGGATCGTTACTTTATCTTACTGCTAGTAGACCTGATATTATGCAAAGTGTGTGTGTTTGTGCTAGGTTTCAAGCCAACCCTAGAGAGTCTCACCTAAAAGCTGTTAAGAGAATCCTTAAGTATCTTAGAGGAACAACATCCTTTGGTTTATGGTACCCTTCAGGAGCCTCACCTAGTATCATAGGTTTTTCAGACTCAGATTATGGTGGTTGTAGAATAGATAGGAAGAGTACTAGTGGTACATGTCATCTTTTAGGATGTTCCTTAGTTTCATGGCATTCTAAGAAACAGGCCAGTGTTGCTCTTTCAACCACGGAGGCTGAGTATATAGCAGCAGGGAGTTGTTGTGCTCAAATTCTGTGGATGAAGCAGCAATTAGAAGACTTTGATATCTTTCTAGATCATATTCCTCTTAAGTGTGATAACACTAGTGCCATTAACCTGACTAGGAACCCTATCATGCATTCTAAGACCAAGCATATAGAAATTAGACACCATTTCATTAGAGATCATATAGCTAAAGGAGATTGCATTATAGAATATATAGATACCAAACATCAACTAGCCGATATCTTCACCAAACCTTTACCTAGAGATAGATTTTATGAGCTTAGAAGAGATCTAGGGATTGTTTGTGATAAATCTGTTGCTTAATTAATGTTTGTTATTGTTTTTGATGTTATTTCAGCGTTTTACTCAAAATTTACGTATTTAATCGATTAAGTTTCGTGTGTTAATCGATTAAACGCGGTGTTTATGAAAATGTTTTGCAATATAATCGATTACGTTTATGACATAATCGATTAAATCGCTGAGGAGCAATTTAATCGATTAAGGAATGCACATAATCGATTAAATTTCTGGGTTTTCGTTTTCTGAAAAATTTTGAAGGAAAATAATCGATTAAATGAGAATATAATCGATTAAATGCACCGCTCGTGTTTTTCTCGCAAATCTGATTTTCGAACGCTGGCCATGTTTTCACGTGTTTTGTCTTTTCTAAACGGCTATATTCGCTCCCAACGGATATATTTTCATTAAATCAACGCTTTATGACCCGGATTTCATTCTATAAATAGTTGGTTTGAGAATCAAAGTGACTCACTCACTCTCTCTCTCACTCTTGTCAGCTTCTGCCGTTATTTGTCTGTCTTGTGCGAATTTTAATTCTCTCAGGCTGTCTCTCGTTATTCCATTATCTTGTTGTGCAATTTCTCTTGTCTTTTATATCACCGAAATGGCTGATCAAAGAAGAAGGAAGATGCCATCAAGGAGAAAGGGCAAGGAGCCAATGACTTCTCAAGAAAGGAGACCTCCAACTCTAGCCGGTTGGATTTCGGATGAAGATCTCGCAAATTGCCTTTGTTAACAAGTGGAAGGATAGAAAAATTCTTACCCCTAAATTCTTGTCTTGTGAATTTTTTAGATCTCATGGTTTTCAATTTCAGGAATTTTTAGTAGGAAGTGGACTACAAAAATTTGTAGAGATGGAAGGGGCATTCTACCCAGATTTGGTTAGAGTGTTCTACATGAACTTGACATCAAGAACTGCAAGTCCAAGCACCAAAGTGAAAGGTGTAAGGATCTTCCTTGATGAAGATTTGTGGAACAATGTAGCTGGTCTCTCAACTCAAGGCATAAACATCACATATGGCTTTGAGGACTTCAACAAGTTGGTAGAATTCAGAAAATTCTGCAAGGATCCTAACCTACAAGTTGAGAACTTGTATAAAGTTGGTAATATTCTAGAACACAAAGGTGTTGATCTTGAAGGGGAGAATAAACAGATTTTGCTAAGCAATAGCAAGATTGGTAAAAATGTTCTAAGGCATATGGGCCTCATAGAACAAGGCAACAGGTTTACCCAAAGAGAAGAAGGAGCTGCTGCCATGGAAGAAGATGATGAAGACCAACCTCAACCTCCACCTCAATTTCAACTTCAACCAGGATCAGTGGAGGAGCTTCTCATATCAAGAATGGATTCTATGATGAATCTTCACTCCAAGGAATTTCAAGGCCTTTCTCATCAACTCTCAAGGCTTAATAGAAGGATGTATAGAGTTGAAAGAAAGATGAACATTGAAGAATTATCTCCTGAAGAAGATAATACAACATCCTCAAGAGGCAAACAGCCAGCAAATGTTGAGGAAGATGAAGAAGATAGTGAAGAAACTGAATAGGCTACAAGTTCACTTTTCCTTAGCTTGTTCTTCATTATTTTCCAAATGCTATTTTTTTTTCTCTCTATTATTTTCTCGTGTATTAATTTGCTTCTCGCTGTAATTATCTCTCGAAAATGTAATCTTTTGAAAATGATAAAAATAAAGGGGAGAAAATATTTGTCTTGATTGAAAATCTGTCTAGTTAATATAGCTTTTAAGAAAATTAATTTCAAGGGAACTTTAGGAAATAATTCAAATAAGTGCCTTATATAGCTTAAACAATTAAGAGCATAGTTTAAGGGGAGCTTTTAGAAATTATTTCCACTCATTAATTCCTTGAAATCTCTTTCTCAAAATTCAAATTGAAACTTAAATGCTATATGACTGCCTATTTTATTTCCTTTGTGGACTAATATTTATGATGGAGATATCCATACATTATTTTCAAGATTTTCAGGATATTATCACAAGTCTCTAGGTTTCTTTTTATCATCATCAAAAAGGGGGAGATTGTTGGCATATTTCAAGTCCGTAGTTTTATGGACACCTACAGCTTTGATGATGAAGTTTTTAGGAAGTTTCAATCAACATTAAAGACTTGTGCCATCTCACAAAGGAAGGTTGCTTGATAAGAAAGGAAAGGTATAAAGAGCATTCAAAGCTTTCAAGAGAGAAGATTGATGAAGATTTTCTCAAGAGTCGAAGGATCAAAGGTAGAAGGTTCTGCTTTGGGTGTTGGATAAAAAGAGTAAGTCATAAATCCCATTCAAGACCTTCCCAAACAAGAGAGCAAGGTGTTTTCTCGCAAAAACGTTTTTCTACGCTTTTAATCGATTACCATACGTAGATAATCGATTATTTAACTTAAAATTTGAATCAAAATTGTTTAACGAGCAAAATAATCGATTAAGTGTCTTTGATAATCGATTATATTGATTCTCGGGTTAATATAATAGATTATGGCCTTAATCTAATCGATTAAATCGGACGATATTTGTTTTCCAGTTTTTAAACATGATATAATCGATTAAGCTTTTAATATAATCGATTAAATGAGTCGCTTTTGCGAAATTAATTCTAAATCAACCTAAGAATGGAAACTTTGGAGCTTTTTCGAATTATAAAATGAAAGAGAATGTCTTAGGTTTAACATATCTGAACAAACACAAAATATTCAAAGTGTTTCTGCGCCTTAGCTTTTTCAAAGCCGCTTTCCGCTTCTCTTCGATTTGATCAAGTCTTTGGAAGTGGTGATCATTGTGCTTAAGCTTTCTATCCAAGCACATTTCAGGTGTATTCTTTTACTTGTTTTCACGTAAGGGAAATTTCATCCCTTGGATCTGTTCTAAAGGAGGTGTTTCATCCTCGATGTGTCTGGGGAGGTGTTTCATCCTTAGTGTGTCTGAGGAGGTGTTTCCGTTTATCTTTATTTGTTATTGCATGAATTGGTGTTTGTAATTTCAATTAAAGATAGTGGGGAAAATCATCACGGATTTGTGGTGGTTGGGAACTGGATGTAGGATTGGCTTAATCCGAACCAGTATAAATCTCTGTGTTCTTTCTCTTTCTCTTTATCTCTTAATTGTGGATCATTATTACAATTGCTAATCCCAACAGCGTTAATCAAAGGATTGAAAAATTCACATCCAAGTTTTTGAAAGTGTTTCAAAACCTGAAAATTTATTTAAAAGAGAAAATTTCTTTAAAAACCCAATTCACCCCCCCCTCTTGGTTTTTACACTGCCGTTTTTATTTAACAACTAGTTCCCAAACCTCATTCCTTTTAAATTGGTTCAGTTCATCTTGCATTGCCAAAATCCAGTTTTCATCTAATAATGCATCATCAACACATTTAGGCTCAACTTGGGAAACAAATGCAGCAGTTAAACATGTATCATGCATAGACCTTCTTGTAGAAACACCTCTCTGAACATCTCCTATCACATTTCCAATGGACAGATTGCGAGGCACCCTCCATTCTTTAGGTAGATCATTTTCTGCAGAATTTAATTCTGGTGCCAGGATTTCAATTAGTTTTTTCTGATTTTCACCAGCTAAAATACCACCTGCAGCAGCTTTATCAGTTTCTACATGTCCAGTTGATACACCTTCAATTAAGTTCTCTTCACCTACACCTGCACCACTCACTGCACCTTCATTTTGCACATTAGTCTCATAAAAAACAACATGTATTGATTCCTCAATGATAGCTAATCTCTTGTTGAAGATCCTATATGCTTTGCTATGTAAAGAATAGCCTAAAAACAATGCATCATCAGCTTTAGCATCAAATTTGCCATGTTTTTCTTTGCCATTATTTAAAACAAAACACTTGCAGCCAAGCACTCTACAATGTGCTATGTTGGGTTTTCTCCCTTTGTACAATTCATAAGGGGTTTTCTTCAAAATAGGTCTTATCAAAACCCTATTTATTATGTAACATGCAGTATTTACTGCATCCGCCCAAAAATATTTAGGGATGTTTGATTCATTAAGCATTGTCCTAGCTAGTTCCTCAAGTGATCTATTTTTCCTCTCAACAACACCATTTTGTTGAGGAGTCCTAGGTGCTGAAAAGTTATGCTTAATCCCATATTTTTCACAAAAATGATTGAACTTTTCATTTTCAAATTCCCCTCCATGATCACTTCTAAGAGCACTTATGCTGCAGCTGTTTTCATTTTGTAAAACCTTGGCAAGTTTCTTAAAAGCATGAAATGCATCACTTTTATTTTTCAAAAACAAAGTCCAAGTAAACCTAGAATAGTCATCAACAATAACCAAAGCATAATAGTTTCCACCAATACTCATTGTTCTAGATGGACCAAACAAATCCAAATGCAGCAATTCCAAAGGTTTTGTTGTAGACACATAATTTTTCAGATTAAAAGAAACTTTGGTTTGTTTACCCTTTTGGCATGCATGACATATTTTATCTTTCTCAAATTTCAGTTTAGGTAACCCTAAAACAAGTTCTTTTGAAAACAGTTTTTCCAAATGGTTCATGTTAATATGTGCAGCTCTCCTATGCCAAAGCCATGAACTATCTTCCTTAGACATGAGACATGTAAAATTAGTTGCACACATATGATCAAGATCAAGCATATAAATGTTCTCAATTCTCTTGCCTAACATGCAGATTTTATCGAATTTTTCCCAATGATCTTGCAATGATTTGATTCAAAAATGATTCTAAAACCTTTATCACATAGCTGGCTAATACTAAGAAGATTATGCTTCAAACCTTCAACATATAACACGTTTTCAATGAGGATTGAAGAAATGTTACCAACATCACCACTTCCAAGGATTTTCCCTTTATTATTATCTCCATATGTGACAAAACCTCCATTTTTCAAGGTGAGTTTGACAAACTTCCTTTGTCACCACACATGTGCCTTGAACAGCCACTGCCTAGATACCACAATGATTCCTTGGCCTTCAAGAACACCTGCAAAACACAATCAATGGAGAGAATTTGGTACCCACATCAATTTGGGTCCAACAAAGTTAATAACCTTTCTACCACATTTTGGCTTCCAAATATATTGACCACTAGGAACACCAAATTTTCTGATTTTGCATGATTTTGAAGTATGTCCCTTGTTCATACAATAAAAGCATGTAATAGATGAAGTGTCTGGACGGTTTTCTATGTGAAAAGAAATTTCTATAAGGCTTTTGTTTCTTTTGAAAACCATTTTTAAATCCAAGTCCAACTCTATTCGCTTACACAATTTTTAAAATCTAAAAGTGTATCCAAGTTGGCTCTTCCCATGGTGAATTTAGCTAGAGATTTGTTCAAATACTCAATTTGATTTTCTAAAGTTCTGCAGCTTGTGCAGATTTTTCCAAGCATGTTCATCATTGCAACTTGAAGCCTTGTAAATCATTTCCGATTTTCAAAATCAGTTTTTGAATTTTCCAGCTCTTTCTCTAGCTCTTTCACCTTGTTCTCTAGCCAATTGTTCATTCCTTTAAGCCTATTGTTTGAACAAGCAACCTTATTAGCCTCTTCATGCAATTCCAGAAAATTTTGCAGCAGACTGATCATAAGGAAGACCATTTTGAGTAGTTGAGGAACTTACACTACTTGTCGTATCACAATCAGCCATAAGGCAAAGATTGGCCCTTTCATCATCACTTGAAGAATCACTAGAGGAGATATCATTCTCATCCCATGCTATGTAAGCCTTCTTGGTTTTGAATGATTTTTCATGCTTCTTTTCTCCATTCCTCTCTTTGTTTTGTGAGTATGGACATTCAACTCTTAATATGTCCCTCGTTTTCCACAACCAAAACAAGTAAAGTTAGAAGAAGCTAAATCAGATTTTCTATTATACCTCTTGTTCTTGTAATCTTTGTTCTTGTATTTCAAGAACTTGTTGAACTTTCTAACTAAGAGATTCAGATTTTCTGCATCACTTCCTCCATGTCCTTCATCCTCACTATTCTCCTCCTTATGAACCAAAGTCTTCAAGGCCAGCCCTTTCTTTTTCTTGTCATTGTCTTCTTGTTCAGCAAGTCTATTCAACTCAAGCTCATTTTCCCTTATCTTTCCAAAAAGTGCAGCAACACTCATTGTTGACAAGTCCTTGGATTCGAAATTGTCGTTACTTTGGGTTGCCAACTTCGATCCAAACATTTCAAGCACTTTGATGTTCAGCTCCTCTTTCTCAAACACTTTTCCAAGGCCGATCAGATGGTTTATAATGTGTGTAAACCTCTTTGCACATCTGAAACAGTTTCTCCTGGAAGCATTCTCGAACATCTCATACTCTTGGATTAAAGTATGCTTTCTAGCTCTTTTAACATCACTTGTTCCTTCATGAGTAACCTCCAACACTTCCCACATTTCTTTAGCATTGGAACACTGTGAAACACGAAAGAATTCATCAAGATTAAGTGCAGATGTAATGATGTTCTTTGCTTTACAATCATATTGCACTTTCTTTTGTTCATCAAGCATTTAAATTTTCCCATGGTTTCTCTTCTTTAGTGGATATACTGGTCCATTGACTATAGCATTCCAAATCCCTATATCAATTGATTCAATGAAAATCTTCATTCTAACTTTCCAAAATGGATAGTTTACCCCAGAAAACATTGGTGGCCTGTTTATAGAAGCACCCTCCGCAAAAGGCAATTTTCCTTCGACCATGTTTGAAATTTTTCGTAAAACTTGAATATTTTTCAAGAACCAGCTCTTGATACCAATTGTTGGAATAAATGGCTGAGTTTAAGAGGGGGGGGTGAATTAAACTTTCAAAGATTTTTGAAACCCAATGCCCAAATGTGAAAAACCAGATTCGGATTGAAGATTAAAACCAGTTTTAATAGATTCTTGAAATGCTTTTAAACAATAGATCATATATCCAATTCAATTACAATTTAAAATTCAATTGCCGAATGTAAAAGATCAAGGGAAGAAGAACAACATAGCAGATTTATACTGGTTCACCTTTCAACAAAGGCTACATCCAGTTTCCTAACCACACAAATTCAATCAATTCACTAAAAACCAGTTTTTACATGAACACTACATGCAAAACGAAAACCAGAAAGCTGCACCTAGTCTTGAACCCTACAAGACCTCTAAACACCTGTAAAACCCTATTACAAGAGCCCTTAATCACCCTGATTAAGAGACAAACTCGCAGCTAACAAACACACAAAGAATTGGATTGAATTCACCTGGAAAACTCAAAGCAGAAGCAAAAACAGAGCACGCAACAATGACGAAAAACAGAGTATGATTTCTTGATTCAATTCGCTATTCAATTGGATCTTGGACTTCTTGGAGTGATTCGCAAATTGATTTAGAGTGTAAGAGAAACGTTCTTGCTCAGTGGGTTCTTCTAAAACTGATTCGTCACTTAGTTCTTTGAATTTCAAGTTATATATAGAAAACTGTTAAAACTGATTCGACGAGAATAGTCGGTTGAAATCGCATTTTAACCGGTTGTTTTCATTAAAACCAATTTTTCAGTGAGCACCCTTTTCCGGAACTTGAAATCGCCGCTTGAAAACCTGTTTTAACTAGCTATTCCGGAAATCTGGAATTCTCGAACAAAGCTACCGGGATTTTACTTGGTTTAAATTTTGAAAACAGTCAGCTAAAATTTCCCAAATACAAAGCTTTGAAAAACGAAGAACAATTTAACTAGTTAAAATCAGATTTTTAACCAGTTAAAAATTAGTTAAACCTTTGAAATCATTTTAAACCTTTTTAAAACATTTCAAATCATTTTAAACCCCAAGATTAAGTCCAAGATTAATTGAAATGCAACATACCACACAACCTAGGACTCTCTAAACATAAGACATAATCTTCATTCTTCAAGCACCATCATCTTCATCATCAAAGGTGGTTGGAGACATCAAATCCACTTGAAACCAAGTCTTCAAGTCCAACATTAGATTGATCTAAATGAATTCCAAATGCAAGAAGACAAGCTTATGTAGTGAAACCAAACACCAAGTTCTTAACCAAACTTGTTTTGGTCAATCTAGTTCTTATATTGATCTAAATGAATTCCAAATGCAACAAGACAAGGTTATGGGGTGAAACCAAACACTAAGTTCTAAACCAAAGTTGTTTTGATCACTCTTGAGCTTAGATTGATCTAAATGAACTCCAAATGCAACTAGACAAGGTTATGGACTGAAACAAAATACTAAGTTCGTACGAAAGGTCGTTTGGTCAAACTTGTTCTTAGATTGATCGAAATGAATTCCAAAAGCGACAACACAAGGTTATGGAGTGAAACAAAACACTAAGTTCTTAACCAAAGTTGTTTTAATCACTATTATTCTTAGATTGATCTGCATGAATTCCAAATGCAACAAGACAAGGTTATGTAGTGACACCAAACACTAAGTTTTTAACCAAAGTTGTTTTGATCAATCTAGTTCTTATATTCATCTAAATCAATTCCAAATGCAACAACATAAGGTTATGTAGTGAAACCAAAAACTAAGTTCTTAACCGAAGTTGTTTTGATCAATATTCTTCTTAGATTGATCTAAAAGAATTGCAAATGCAACAAGACAAGGTTATGGACTGAAACGAAACAGTAAGTTCGTACCACAGGTCTTTTGGTCAAACTTGTTATTAGATTGATCTAAATGAATTCCAAATGCAACAACATAAGGTTATGGAGTGAAACCAAACACTAAGTTCTTAACCAAAGTTGTTTTGACAAATCTTGTTCTTAGACTGATCTAAATGAATTCCAAATTCAAAAAGAGAAGGTTATGGAGTGAAACTAAACACTGAGTCCTTAACCAAAGTTGTTTTGATCAATCTTGTTCTTCGATTGATCTAAATGAATTCAAACTGCAAAAAGACAAGGTTATGGAGTGACACGAAACACAAAGTTCGTACCAAAGTTGGTTTGATCAATCTTGTTCTTAGATTGATCTAAATGAATTAAAAATGCTACAAGACAACGTTATAGAGCAATACCAAACACTAGGTACGCACCAAAGTTCTTTTGGTCAATCTAGTTCATAGATTGATCTAAATGACTCCCAAATGCAATAAGACAAGGTTATGGAGTAATACCAAACACTAAGTTCGCACCAAAGTTCTTTTGGTCAATCTACTTCTTAGATTGATCTAAATGAATTCAAAATGCAATAAGAAAAGGTTATGGAGTGAAACCAAACACTAAGTTCGTAACCGAAGTTGTTTTGATCTATCATGTTCTTAGATTGATCTAAATGAATTCCAAATGCAACAAGACAAGGTTATTGAGTGAACCGAAACACTAAGTTCGTACCAGAGTTGTTTTTATCAATTTTGGTCTTCGATTCATCTAAATGAATTCCAAATGCAACAAGGCAAGGTTATGGATTGAAATGAAACACTAAGTTCGTTCCAAAGTTGTTTTAATCAATCTTGTTTTTAGATTGATCTTAAAGAATTCCGAATGCAACAAGGCAAGGTTACGGAGTAATACCAAACAGTAAGTTCGTAACAAAGCTTTTTTGGTTAATCTTGTTCTTAGATTGATCTAAATGAATTCCAAATGCAAGAAAACAAGCTTATGTAGTGAAACCAAACACCAAGTTCTTAACCAAACTTGTTTTGATGAATCTAGTTCTTATATTGATCTAAATGAATTCCAAATGCAACAAGACAAGGTTATGGGGTGAAACCAAACACTAAGTTCTAAACCAAAGATTTTTTTATCACTCTTGTGCTTAGATTGATCTAAATGAATTCCAAATGCAACTAGACAAGGTTATGGATTGAAACGAAATACTAAGTTCGTACGAAAGGTCGTTTGGTCAAACTTGTTCTTAGATTGATCCAAATGAATTCCAAAAGCGACAACACAAGGTTATGGAGTGAAACAAAACACTAAGTTCTTAACCAAATTTGTTTTGATCACTCTTATTCTTAGATTGATCTGCATGAATTCCAAATGCAACAAGCAAGGTTATGTAGTGACACCAAGCACTAAGTTTTTAACCAAAGTTGTTTTGATCAATCTAGGTCTTATATTCAGCTAAATCAATTCCAAATGCAACAACATAAGGTTATGTAGTGAAACCAAAAACTAAGTTCTTAACCGAAGTTGTTTTGATCAATGTTCTTCTTAGATTGATCTAAAAGAATTGCAAATGCAACAAGACAAGGTTATGGACTGAAACGAAACAGTAAGTTCGTACCACAGGTCTTTTGGTCAAACTTGTTATTAGATTGATCTAAATGAATTCCAAATGCAACAACATAAGGTTATGGAGTGAAACCAAACACTAAGTTCTTAACCAAAGTTGTTTTGATCAATCTTGTTCTTAGATTGATCGAAATGAATTCCAAATTCAACAAGAGAAGGTTATGGAGTGAAACCAAACACTAAGTTCTTAACCGAAGTTGTTTTGATCTATCTTGTTCTTATATTGATCTACATGAATTCCAAATGCAACAAGACAAGGTTATTGAGTTAAACAAAATATTAAGTTCGTACCAAAGTTGTTTTTATCAATCTTGTTCTTCGATTGATCTAAATGAATTCCAAATGCAACAAGACAAGGTTATGGAGTGAAATGAAATACTAAGTTCGTACCAATGTTGTTTTCATGAATCTTGTTCTTAGTTGATCTAAATGAATTCCGAATGCAAGAAAACAAGGTTATGGAGTGAAGCCAAACACTAAGTTCTTAACCAAAGTTCTTTTGATCAATCTTGTTCCTAGAATGATCTAAATGAATTCCAAAATGCAACAAGACAAGGTTATTGAGTGAACCGAAATACTAAGTTTGTACCAGAGTTGTTTTTATCAATTTTGTTCTTCGATTGATCTAACTGAATTCCAAATGCAACAAGACAAGGTTATGGATTGAAATGAAACACTAAGTTCGTACCAAAGTTGTTTTAATCAATCTTGTTCTTAGATTGATCTAAAAGAATTCCAAATGCAACAAGGCAAGGTTATGGAGTAATACCAAACAGTAAGTTCGTAACAAAGTTTTTTTGGTCAATCTTGTTCTTAGATTGATCTAAATGAATTCCAAATGCAAGAAGACAAGCTTATGTAGTGAAACCAAACACCAAGTTCTTAACTAAACTTGTTTTGATCAATCCAGTTCTATTATTGATCTAAATGAATTCCAAATGCAACAAGACAAGGTTATGGGGTGACACCAAACACTAAGTTCTAAACCAAAGTTGTTTTGATCACTCTTGTGCTTAGATTGATCTAAATGAACTCCAAATGCAACTAGACAAGGTTATGGACTGAAACGAAATACTAAGTTCGTACGAAAGGTTGTTTGGTGAAACTTGTTCTTAGATTGATCGAAATGAATTCCAAAAGCGACAACACAAGGTTATGGAGTGAAACAAAACACTAAGTTCTTAACCAAAGTTGTTTTCATCACTCTTATTCTTAGATTGATCTGCATGAATTCGAAATGCAACAAGACAAGGTTATGTAGTGACAGCAAACACTAAGTTTTTAACCAAAGTTGTTTTGATCAATCTAGTTCTTATATTCATCTAAATCAATTCCAAATGCAACAACATAAGGTTATGTAGTGAAACCAAAAACTAAGTTCTTAACCGAAGTTGTTGTGATCAATATTCTTCTTAGATTGATCTAAAAGAAATGCAAATGCAACAAGACAAGGTGATGGACTGAAACGAAACAGTAAGTTTGTACCACAGGTCTTTTGGTCAAACTTGTTATTAGATTGATCTAAATGAATTCCAAATGCAACAACATAAGGTTATGGAGTGAAACCAAACACTAAGTTCTTAACCAAAGTTGTTTTCATCAATATTGTTCTTAGATTGATCTAAATGAATTCTAAATTCAACAAGAGAAGGTTATGGAGTGACACTAAACACTAAGTGTTGGCATTTTTCAAGTCCAGAGTTTTATGGAGACCTACAGTTTTGATGATGAAGTTTTTAGGAAGTTTCAATCAACATAAAGACTTGTGTCATCTCACAAAGGAAGGTTGCTTGATAAGAAAGGAAAGGCATAAAGAGCATTCAAAGCTTTCAAGAGAGAAGATTGATGAAGATTTTCTCAAGAGCTGAAGAATCAAAGATAGAAGGTTCTGTTTTGGGTGTTGGATAAAAAGAGTAAGTCATAAATCCCATTCAAGACCTTCCCAAACAAGAGAGCAAGGTGTTTTCTTGCAAAAACGTTTTTCTACGCTTTTAATCGATTACCATACGTAGATAATCGATTATTTAACTTAAAATTTGAATAAAAAATGTTTAACGAGCAAAATAATCGATTAAGTGTCTTTGATAATCGATT
Organism: Lablab purpureus; assembly: GCA_030347555.1. NCBI lineage: Eukaryota > Viridiplantae > Streptophyta > Magnoliopsida > Fabales > Fabaceae > Lablab > Lablab purpureus. The sequence goes on from CM059263.1 coordinate 24,518,410, forward strand.
ATATTGATTCTGGGTTAATATAATCGATTATGGCCTTAATCTAATCGATTAAATCGGACAATTTCAGTTTTCCAGTTTTTAAACATGATATAATCGATTAAGCTTTTAATATAATCGATTAAATGAGTCGCTTTTGCGAAATTAATTCTAAATCAACCTAAGAATGGAAACTTTGGAGCATTTTCGAATTATAAAATGAAAGAGAATGTCTTAGGTTTAACACATCTGAACAAACACGAAATATTCAAAGTGTTTCCGCACCTTAGCTTTTTCAAAGCCGCTTTCCTGCTCTCTTCAGTTTGATCAAGTCTTTGGAAGTGGTGATCATTGTGCTTAAGCTTTCTATCTAGCACATTTCAGGTGTTTTCTTTTACTGTTTTCTGTAAAGGGAAAATTCATCCCTTGGATATGTTCTAAGGGAGGTGTTTCATCCTCAGTGTGTCTGGGGAGGTGTTTCATCCTCAGTGTGTCTGAGGAGGTGTTTCATCCTCAGTGTGTCTGGGGAGGTGTTTCATCCTTAGTGTGTCTGAGGAGGTGTTTCCATTTATCTTTATTTGTTATTGCATGAATTGGTGTTTGTAATTTCATTTAAAGATAGTGGGGAAAATCATCACGGATTTGTGGTGGTTGGGAAGTGGATGTAGGATTGGCTTAATCCGAACTAGTATAAATCTCTGTGTTCTTTCTCTTTCTCTTTATCTCTTAATTGTGGATCATTATTACAATTGCTAATCCCAACAGCGTTAATCAAAGGATTGAAAAATTCACATCCAAGTTTTTGAAAGTTTTTCAAAACCTGAAAATTTATTTCAAAGAGAAAATTTCTTTAAAAACCCAATTCACCCCCCCTCTTGGTTTTTACACTGCCGTCTTTATTTAACAATTGGCCTCAGAGCTGGTTTTTGAAAGTTATTCAAAAACAAGATCCTTATGGCGCATAAAAATCAAACTTTTGCTCGAAGGTGCATCTATTCATAGACCACCACTTTTTACAGTGTGAAAACTATCCTTTTGGAAAAAGAGGATGGAAATTTTTCTAAGGTCTAATGATCAAGGCGTTTGGGATGTTGTTGTAAATGGTCCATTTATTCCTATGGTTGTTGTTGAAGAAGCGCAGTACCTAGAGGCAAATTGGAGCAAGGACGAATACAACCAGAATCAATGCGACATAAGGGCGTGTAACATGATAGCATCCGCCTTAACCATTGATGAGTTTTACAGGTTATCGGATTGCACAACTGCAAAGGAGATGTGGGACACTCTAGAAGTCACACATGAAGGAACGGAAGAAGTGAAACGATCAAGGAAGAACACCTTGATTCAGGAATATGAAATGTTCCGTATGAGCAAAGGAGAAACCATATGTGACGTACAAAAGAGATTTACTCACATCGTAAATCATCTCAAAGCATTAGGTAAGAAATTCGACACTGAAGAATTAAATGTCAAAATTTTGAAATCTTTGGACAGGACTTGGCAACCTAAAGTGACGGCCATCACGGAATCAAAGAACCCGTCAAACATGAACATGACAACTCTCTTCGGAAACTCGAGAGAACATGAAATGGAACTTGGACGTTTCAAAGGAGAAGAAGAAGACGTCAAGAGAAAAGGCATTGCTCTTAAAGCGGAATCCGACAAAGAGGAGAGTAGTGATACTAATGATTCAGAAGACGATGATCTTGATAAATTTGTAAAGAAATACAAGAAGTTCATCAAGAAGAAAAGCAACCATAAGAAAGGTAAGAAATTTGAAAATTCAAATTCTAACGATAATTATAAATGTTATGGTTGTGGCAAAAGAGGGCACATGAGAGCAGATTGTCCGAATTCCAAGAAACCTGAAGAAAGGGAAAAGAATAGTAAGAAGTTCTTCAAAAAGAAGAAGAGAGCATATATTGCTTGGGACGACAATGAAGTGAGTTCTTCTGAAGGTTCAAGTGAATCAGAAGAAGAAGCAAACATTTGTCTCATGGCAGATGATGATGTGGAATCCACGTGCAGTGAGGTAAGCGATTATGATCTCCCTAATGATTATGATGAATTGCTTGAAGAATTTCTCAATCTTTGTAAAAAATCTGAAAAGCTTTTTTCGGTCCATAGTAAATTGAAAAATGATTATAAAGTTCTTGAAAAGAAAATTTCAGATTTGGAACAAGAGAAAAAGGTTTTGAAAGATGATTTGGAAACAGCGAAAATCCCTTGCAAATGCAAAACCAAAATTCCTGTTTGCGAAAACTGTAATGATCTTGCAAATAAAGTTTCTTATCTTGAAACATCTCTTTCAAACATTTCAATGGGAAATAAAAATTTAAACAATGTTTTGAAAATGCAAAAAGGTTTATATGAAAAAGCAGGACTTGGTTATAATTTCAGGTATAATCATAAACCTACCAAAACTGTTTTTGTGAAAGGAGAAACATCTAATTCAAATCAGGTTTTGAAAATCCTAATTCCTTTAAACAAAATGTGCCTACAAAGAAGTTTTATAAAAATGCATATTTCTCAACAAGAACAAATGTTCCTACATGTTTTTACTGTATGCATAAAGGTCATTCGGTTAATAGATGCAATATTAAATGTTTTAGTGTTCCTAATAGGAAATATAAATGGGTTCCCAAAGGAAAATCTATTTCTAACCTATAAGGACCCTAATAAGTGATTGTAGGGAACCTGAATTTTTTCTTGTTTATATTGCAGGCTGGTTCCATATCCAAAAGGCCTCTTTGGTGATGAGTTAGCAAGTGATCAAGTTTATGAAAGGAGGCATAAACATCAACGAGTTGGCATATTTATAAATCTTTTATCTCAAGTAAGATTTTATGAGCTTAGAAAGATTCCAGGTAAGTTTTGTTGTTGTTTTTTATGTTATTTCAGCGTTTTACGAAAATTTACGTATTTAATCGATTAGGTTTCGTGTATTAATCGATTAAACGCGGTGTTTGTGAAAATGTTTTAAAACATAATCGATTAAGTTTATGAAATAATCGATTAAATCACTGGGGAGCAATTTAATCGATTAAGGAATGCACATAATCGATTAAATTTCTGGGTTTTTGTTTTCTGGAAAATTTTTGAAGGCAAATAATCGATTAAATGAGAATATAATCGATTAAATGCACCGCTCGTGTTTTTCTCGCAAATCTGATTTTCGAACGCTGGCCATGTTTTCACGTGTTTTGTCTTTTTAAACGGCTATATTCGCTCCCAACGGATATATTTTCATTAAATCAACGCTTTATGACCCGGATTTCATTCTATAAATAGTCGATTTGAGAATCAAAGTGACTCACTCACTCTCTCTCTCACTCTTGTCTGCTTCTGCCGTTATTTGTCTGTCTTGTGCGAATTTTAATTCTCTCGTGCTGTCTCTCGTTATTCCATTATCTTGTTGTGCAATTTCTCTTGTCTTTTATATCACCGAAATGGTCGATCAAAGAAGAAGGAAGATGCCATCAAGGAGAAAGGGCAAGGAGCCAATGACTTCTCAAGAAAGGAGACCTCCAACTCTAGCTGGTTGGATTTCAGATGAGGATCTGCAAATTGCCTTTGTTAACAAGTGGAAGGATAGAAAAATTCTTACCCCAAAATTCTTATCTTGTGAATTTTTTAGATCTCATGGTTTTCAATTTCAGGAATTTTTAGTAGGAAGTGGACTATAAAAATTTGTGGAGATGGAAGGGGCATTCTACCCAGATTTGGTTAGAGTGTTCTACATGAACTTGACATCAAGAACTGCAAGTCCAAGCACCAAAGTGAAAGGTGTAAGGATCTTCTTTGATGAAGATTTGTGGAACAATGTAGCTGGTCTCTCAACTCAAGGCATAAACATCACATATGGCTTTGAGGACTTCAACAAGTTGGTAGAATTCAAAAAATTCTACAAGGATCCTAACCTACAAGTTGAGAACTTGTCTAAAGTTGGTAATGTAAAGTTAAATGAGAGAATGCTGCATTATGTTATTGTTTGGATTTTAGTTGCAAGAGGCACTAATCATGCCCAACTTACTAAGGAAGACATTCTTCTAATGTATGGATTCCTTAATAATGTGAGCATAGATTGGCCCTCAATTATCCTTGATAATATGTTTAAAGCCATTAGGCTTTCCTCTTTTGCATTACCCTATGCTGTGTTTATTTCTAAGATTCTAGAATACAAAGGTTTATCTTTGAAGGGGAGAATAAACAGATTTTGCTAAGCAATAGCAAGATTGGTAAAAATGTTCTAAGGCATATGGGCCTCATAGAACAAGGCAACAGGTTTACCCAAAGAGAAGAAGGAGTTGCTGCCATGGAAGAAGATGATGAAGACCAACCTCAACCTCCACCTCATTTTCAACCTCAACCAGGATCAGTGGAGGAGCTTCTCATATCAAAAATGGATTCTATGATGAATCTTCACTCCAAGGAATTTCAAGGCCTTTCTCATCAACTCTCAAGGCTTAATAGAAGAATGTATAGAGTTGAAAGAAAGATGAACATTGAAGAATTATCTCCGAAGAAGATAATACAACATCCTCAAGAGGCAAACAACCACCAATGATGAGGAAGATGAAGAAGATAGTGAAGAAACCGAATAAGCTACAAGTTCACTTTTCCTTAGCTTGTTCTTCATTATTTTCCAGCTGCTGTATTTCTTTTCTCTCTATTATTTTCTGTGTATTAATTTGCTTCTGCTGTAATTATCTCTGAAAATGTAATCTTTTTGAAAATGATAAAAATAAAGGGGGAGAAAATATTTGTCTTGATTGAAAATCTGTCTAGTTAATATAGTCTTAAGAAAATTAATTTCAAGGGGAGCTTTAGGAATTCAAATAAGTGCCTAATATAGCTTAAATAATTAAGAGCATAGTTTAAGGGGGAGTTTTTAGAAATAATTTCCACTCATTAATTCCCTGAAATCTCTTTTTCAAAATTCAAATTGAAACTTGAATGCTATATGACTGCCTATTTTATTTCCTTTGTGGACTAATATTTATGATGGAGATATCCATACATTATTTTCAAGATTTTCGTGGATATTATCACAAGTCTCTAGGTTTCTTTTATCATCATCAAAAAGGGGAGATTGTTGGCATTTTTGAAGTCCAGTAGTTTTATGGAGACCTACAGCTTTGATGATGAAGTTTTTAGGAAGTTTCAATCAACATAAAGACTTGTGTCATCTCACAAAGGAAGGTTGCTTGATAAGAAAGGAAAGGCATAAAGAGCATTCAAAGATTTCAAGAGAGAAGATTGATGAAGATTTTCTCAAGAGATGAAGAATCAAAGATAGAAGGTTCTATTTTGGGTGTTGGATAAAAAAAGTAAGTCATAAATCCCATTCAAGACCTTCCCAAACAAGAGAGCAAGGTGTTTTCTCGCAAAAACGTTTTTCTACGCTTTTAATCGATTACCATACGTAGATAATCGATTATTTAACTTAAAATTTGAATTAAAAATGTTTAACGAGCAAAATAATCGACTAAGTGTCTTTGATAATCGATTATATTGATTCTCGGGTTAATATAATCGATTATGGCCTTAATCTAATCGATTAAATCAGACAATTTCAGTTTTCCAGTTTTTAAACATGATATAATTGATTAAGCTTTTAATATAATCGATTAAATGAGTCGTTTTTGCGAAATTAATTCTAAATCAACCTAAGAATGGAAACTTTGGAGCATTTTCGAATTATAAAATGAAAGAGAATGTCTTAGGTTTAACACATCTGAACAAACACGAAATATTCAAAGTGTTTCCGCACCTTAGCTTTTTCAAAGCCGCTTCCCGCTTCTCTTCGCTTTGATCAAGTCTTTGGAAGTGGTGATCATTGTGCTTAAGCTTTCTATCCAGCACATTTCAGGTGTTTTCTTTTACTGTTTTCTGTAAAGGGAAAATTCATCCCTTGGATTTGTTCTAAGGGAGGTGTTTCATCCTCAGTGTGTCTGGGGAGGTGTTTCATCCTCAGTGTGTCTGAGGAGGTGTTTCATCCTCAGTGTGTCTGGGGAGGTGTTTCATCCTTAGTGTGTCTGAGGAGGTGTTTCCGTTTATCTTTATTTGTTATTGCATGAATTGGTGTTTCTAATTTCATTTAAAGATAGTGGGGAAAATCATCACGGATTTGTGGTGGTTGGGAACTGGATGTAGGATTGGCTTAATCCGAACCAGTATAAATCTCTGTGTTCTTTCTCTTTCTCTTTATCTCTTAATTGTGGATCATTATTACAATTGCTAATCCCAACAGCGTTAATCAAAGGATTGAAAAATTCACATCCAAGTTTTTGAAAGTTTTTCAAAACCTGAAAATTTATTTCAAAGAGAAAATTTCTTTAAAAACCCAATTCACCCCCCCTCTTGGTTTTTACACTGCCGTCTTTATTTAACACTAAGTCCTTAACCAAAGTTCTTTTGATCAATCCTGTTCTTCGATTGATCTAAATGAATTCAAACTGCAAAAAGACAAGGTTATGGAGTGACACGAAACACAAAGTTCGTACCAAATTTGTTTTGATCAATCTTGTTCTTAGATTGACCTAAATGAATTAAAAATGCTACAAGACAACGTTATACAGCAATACCAAACACTCAGTTCGCACCAAAGTTCTTTTGGTCAATCTAGTTCTTAGATTGATCTAAATGAATTCGAAATGCAATAAGACAAGGTTATGGAGTGAAACCAAACACTAAGTTCTTAACCGAAGTTGTTTTGATCTATCTTGTTCTTAGATTGATCTAAATGAATTCCAAATGCAACAAGACAAGGTTATTGAGTTAAACAAAACATTAAGTTCGTACCAAAGTTGTTTTTATCAATCTTGTTCTTCGATTGATCTAAATGAATTCCGAATGCAACAAGACAAGGTTATGGAGTGAAATGAAACACTAAGTTCGTACCAATGTTGTTTTCATGAATCTTGTTCTTAGATTGATCTAAATGAATTCCGAATGCAAGAAGACAAGGTTATAGAGTGAAGCCAAACACTAAGTTCTTAACCAAAGTTGTTTTGATCAATCTTATTCCTAGACTGATCTAAATGAATTCCAAAATGCAACAAGACAAGGTTATTGATTGAACCGAAACACTAAGTTCGTACCAGAGTTGTTTTTATCAATTTTGTTCTTCGATTGATCTAAATGAATTCCAAATGCAACAAGACAAGGTTATGGATTGAAATGAAACACTAAGTTCGTACCAAAGTTGTTTTAATCAATCTTGTTCTTAGATTGATCTAAAAGAATTCCAAATGCAACAAGGCAAGGTTATGGAGTAATACCAAACAGTAAGTTCGTAACAAAGTTTATTTGGTCAATCTTGTTCTTAGATTGATCTAAATGAATTCCAAATGCAAGAAGACAAGCTTATGTAGTGAAACCAAACACCAAGTTCTTAACCAAACTTGTTTTGATCAATCTAGGTCTTATATTGATCTAAATGAATTCCAAATGCAACAAGACAAGGTTATGGGGTGAAACCAAACACTAAGTTCTTAACCAAAGTTGTTTTGATCACTCTTGTGCTTAGATTGATCTAAATGAATTCCAAATGCAACTAGACAAGGTTATGGACTGAAACGAAATACTAAGTTCGTAGGAAAGGTCGTTTGGTCAAACTTGTTCTTAGATTGATCGAAATGAATTCCAAAAGCGACAACACAAGGTTATGGAGTGAAACAAAACACTAAGTTCTTAACCAAAGTTGTTTTGATCACTCTTATTCTTAGATTGATCTGCATGAATTCGAAATGCAACAAGACAAGGTTATGTAGTGACAGCAAACACTAAGTTTTGAACCAAAGTTGTTTTGATCAATCTAGTTCTTATATTCATCTAAATCAATTCCGAATGCAACAACATAAGGTTATGTAGTGAAACCAAGAACTAAGTTCTTAACCAAAGTTGTTTTGATCAATATTCTTCTTAGATTGATCTAAAAGAATTGCAAATGCAACAAGACAAGGTTATGGACTGAAACGAAACAGTAAGTTCGTACCACAGGTCTTTTGGTCAAACTTGTTATTAGATTGATCTAAATGAATTCCAAATGCAACAACATAAGGTTATGGAGTGAAACCAAACACTAGGTTCTTAACCAAAGTTGTTTTGATCAATCTTGTTCTTAGATTGATCTAAATGAATTCCAAATTCGACAAGAGAAGGGTATGGAGTGAAACTAAACACTAAGTCCTTAACCAAAGTTGTTTTGCTCAATCTTGTTCTTCGATTGATCTAAACGAATTCAAACTGCAAAAAGACAAGGTTATGGAGTGACACGAAACAAAAAGTTCGTACCATAGTTGTTTTGGTCAATCTTGTTCTTAAATTGACCTAAATGAATTAAAAATGCTACAAGACAACGTTATAGAGCAATACCAAACACTAGGTTCGCACCAAAGTTCTTTTGGTCAATCTAGTTCATAGATTGATCTAAATGAATTCCAAATGCAATAAGACAAGGTTATGGAGTAATACCAAACACTAAGTTCGTACCAAAGTTCTTTTGGTCAATCTAGTTCTTAGATTGATCTAAATGAATTTGAAATGCAATAAGACAAGGTTATGGACCGATACCAAACACTATGTTCTTAAACAAAGTTGTTTTGATGAATCTTGTTCTTAGATTGATCTAAATGAATTCCAAATGCAACAAGACAAGGTTATTGAGATAAACAAAACATTAAGTTCGTACCAAAGTTGTTTTGATCAATCTTGTTCGTGGATTGATCTAAATGAATTCCAGATGCAACAAGATAAGGTTATGGAGTGAAACCAAACATTAAGCTCGTGCCAAAGTTGTTTTGTTCAATCTCGGTCTTAGAGTGATCTAAATGAATTTCAAATGCATGAAGACAAGGTTATGGAGTGAAATGAAACACTAAGTTCGTACCAAAGTTATTTTCATCAATCTCATTCTTAGGTCGATTTAAATGAATTCTAAATGCAACAAGACACGATTATTGAGTGAAGTGTAACACTAAGTTCTTACCAAAGTTATTTAGATCAATCTTGTTCTTCGATTGATCTAAATGAATTCCAAATACAACAAGACAAGGTTAAGGAGTGAAACAAAAAACTAAGTTCGTACCAAAGTAGTTTTGATCAATCTTGTTCGTGGATTGATCTAAATGAATTCCAAATGCAACAAGACATGGTTGTGGAGTAATGCCAAAATCTAACTTCACAGCAAAGTTGTTTTGGTCAATCTTGTTCTTCAATTTATCTAAATGAATTTCAAAAGCAAAAGGACAAGGTTATGCAATGAAACCAAACCCTAAGTTCTTAACTAATGTTGTTTTGATTGATCTTGTTCTTAGATTGACCTAATTGAATTTCAAATGCAACAAGACATGGTTATGGAGTAACACCAAACACTAAGTTCACACCAAAGTTCTTTTGGTATATGTTGTTCTTAGATTGATATAAATGAATTCTAAATGCAAGAAGACAAGGTTATGGAGTGAAACCAAACACTAAGTTCTTAACCAAAGTTCTTTTGATCAATCTTGTTCTTAGATTGATCCAAGTGAATTTCAAATGCACCAAGATAGAGTTATGGAGTGAAACGAAACACTAAGTTCGTACCAAGGTTGTTTTGGTCTATCTTGTTCTTAAATTGATCTAAATGAATTTCGACTGCAACAAGACAAGGTTATGGAATGAAACCAAACACTATGTTCTTAACCAAAGTTGTTTTGATCAATCTTGTTCTCATATTGATCTAAATTAATTCCAAATGGAACAAGACAAGGTTATGGAGTGAAACGAAAAACTATGTTTGTACCAAAGTTGTTTTGATCAAGCTTGTTCGTAGATTGATCTAAATGAATTCTAAATGCAACAAAGTTGTTTTCGTCAATCATGTTCTTAGATTGATCTAAATGAATTTCAAATGCAAGAAGACAACGGTATGCAGTAAAACCAAAAACTAAGTTCTTAACCAAAGTTGTTTTGATCAATCTTGTTCTTAGATTGATCTGAATGAATTCCAAATACAACAAGACAAGGGTATGGAGCAACGCCAAACACTAAGTTCGCACCAAAGTTCTTTTGGTCAATCTAGTTCTTAGATTGATCTAAATGAATTCAAAATGCAATAAGACAAGGTTATGGACCGATACCAAACACTATGTTCTTAAACAAAGTTGTTTTGATGAATCTTGTTCTTAGATTGATCTAAATGAATTCCAAATGCAACAAGACAAGGTTATTGAGTTAAACAAAACATTAAGTTCGTACCAAAGTTGCTTTGATCAATCTTGTTCGTAGATTGATCTAAATGAATTCAAAATGCCACAAGAAATGGTTATGGAGTGAAATGAAACACTAAGTTTGAACCAAAGTTGTTTTGATGAATCTTGTTCTTAGATTGATCTAAATGAATTCCAATTGCAACAAGACAAGGTTATGGAGTAATACCAAACACTAAGTTCGTACCAAAGTCTTTTTGGTCAATCATGTTCGTAGATTGATCTAAATGAATTCCAAAGGCAAGAAGACAAGGTTATGTAGTGCAACCAAACACTAAGTTCATAACCAAAGTTGTTTTGATCAATCCTGTTCTTATATTGATCTAAATGAATTCCAAATGCAAGAAGACAAGGTTATGGAGTGAAACGAAACACTAAGTTCTTAACCAAAGTTGTTTTGTTCAATCTTGTTCTTAGATTGATCTAAATGAATTTGAAATGCAACAAGACAAGGTTATTGAGTGAAACGAAACACTAAGTTCGTACAAAAGTTCTTTTGATCAATCTTGTTCTTCGATTGATCTAAATGAATTTGAAATGCAACAAGACAAGGTTATTGAGTGAAACGAAACACTAAGTTCGTACAAAAGTTCTTTTGATCAATCTTGTTCTTCGATTGATCTAAATGAATTCCAAAGGCAACAAGACAAGGTTATGGAGTGAAACCAAACACCAAGTTCTTAATGAAAGTTGTTTTGATCAATCTTCTTCTTGGATTGATCTAAATGATTTTCAGAGGCAACAGGACAAGGTTATGGAGTGAAACCAAACACCAAGTTCTTAATGAAAGTTGTTTTGATCAATCTTGTTCTTAGATTGATCTAAATGAATTTTAGATGCAATAGGACAAGGTTATGGAGTGAAACCAAACAATTAGTTCGTACCAAAGTTGTTTTGATCAATCTTGTTCTTAGAGTGATCTAAATGAATTCCAAATGCAAGAACACAAGGTTATGGAGTGAAACAAAACAATAAGTTCATACAAAAGTTGTTTTGATCAATCCTGTTCTTAGATTGTTCTAAATGAATTCCAAATGCAACAAGACAAGGTTACGGAGTGAAACCAAACACTAAGTTCGTATCAAAGTTGTTTTGGTCAATCTTGTTCTTAGATTGATCTAAATGAATTCCATATGCAGCAGGACAAAGTTATGAAGTGAAATGAAACACTAAGTTCGTACCAAAGTTGTTTTGGTCAATCTAGTTCTTAGATTGATCTAAATGATTTCCACATGCAATAAGACAAGGTTATGGAGTGAAACCAAACACTAGGTTCTTAACCAAAGTTGTTTTGATCAATCTTTTTCTTAGATTGCTCTGAATGAATTTCAAATGTAACAAGACACACTTATGGAGTGAAACGAAACACTAAGTTCGTACCAAAGTTGTTTTGCTCAATCTTGTTCTTAGATTGGTCTAAATGAATTCCGAATGCAACAAGACAAGGTTATGGAGTGAAACCAAACACTAAGTTCTTAACCAAAGTATTTTTGATCAATTTTGTTCTTAGATTGATCTAAATGAATTCTGAATGCAACAAGACAAGGTGATGGAGTAAAGCCAAACACTAAGTTCTTGCCAAAGTTGTTTTGATCAATCTTGTTCTTAGATTGATCTACATGAATTACAAATGCAACAAGACAAGGTTATCGAGTAATACCAAACACTAAGTTCGCAACAAAGTTGTTTTGGTATATGTTGTTCTTAGATTGATCTAAATGAATTCCAAATGCAAGAAGACAAGGTTATGGAGTGAAACCAAACACTAAGTTCTTAACGAAAGTTCTTTTGATCAATCTTGTTCTTAGATTGATCTAAGTGAATTTCAAATGCAACAAGACAGAGTTATGGAGTGAAACGAAACACTAAGTTCATACCAAGGTTGTTTTGGTCTATCTTGTTCTTAGATTGATCTAAATGAATTTCAAATGCAACAAGACAAGGTTATGGAAGGAAACCAAACTGTATGTTCTTAACCAAAGTTGTTTTGATCAATCTTGTTCTCATATTGATCTAAATGAATTCCAAATGCAACAAGACAAGGTGATGGAGTGAAACCAAAGACTAAGTTCTTAACAAAAGTTGTTTTGATCAATCCTGTTTTTAGATTGATCTAAATGAATTCTAAAAGCAACAAGTCAAGGTTATGGAGTGAAACGAAACACTAAGTTTGTACCAAAGTTGTTTTGATCAATCTTGTTCTTAGATTAATCTAAATAAATTCCAAATGCAACAAGACAAGATTATGGAGTGAAACGAAACACTAAGTTCGTACCAAAGTTGTTTTGGTCAATCTTGTTCTTACAAATCTCAAATTTATGATAGATATCAAACTTAATTAAGTAACATTTTATTTTTCACATGGAGACACATTAGCAATGGTGATGCAAGGTAATAGACACATAATCAAACTACAAGAATGTAGTTGAAAAATATAAATAGTTTATATACTTAGTAGAACAAAAATTTTGAACATGTACTCAATTGACAACACCTAAATTTATAGAAGAATTAAAATTTAATAAAACTTATAAAACAAAAATGTATAAACATTTATTTATTAAATTAGTTGAATCACACTGAATAATCAAACTCTCAATCAATAATTTCACATATTTGAATTAAAGGTGTGAAATAAGACATTTTAATCTCTTTATAGCCCAACCTTAACTTAAGTAGTGATAATATGATGGTTCACATCCACTCAAAAGGGCTATGATTTTTAAGTCTAGTCTAGCATCATTTTATACAACCAACCATCTTGCTTCACTTTAAAAAAAATATTAAATCTAAAACTAAAAATAAAATATATATATTTTTATATTGCAACTCATGTTAATGAAATTAGTTTTAATTTAAAGATATAATGATTTAATAAGTCATTCATTGTATATGTACATGTTTTATTGAAAACATCTAGCAAACTTAGTTTGGAAATTGAAATGGAATTAGCCCTAAAAATTTTACTTCTAACTTTTGTCACTACCATTTATGGGAGATAGGAAGCTTGAAATAATTTGTTTAAAAGAAATAAATTACAAATTCATGAGAGCTATATGAGCATTAGAAGTCTTGATATGATCCCAAATCATGAAGAACCTAGTTCATCACAAGGAGGAGTTGTTACAAGAAGAGCCAAAGAAGAATTGGAAAGAGAAAAGCTTACAAAAAGATTTGAAGAAAAGGAAGGAAGAAAAACTAGAGGAATGTACAAGGAATTGGAAGAAGACATTAGAAAATATAAATAATTCTTGTAAATTTCTTGAAAATAAAAATAGTTTAGCCTCTTTTTTTTAAAAATAACGACAGTGTAAAAATCAAGAGGGGGGTGAATTGGATTTTTAGAAAACTTTTTCTCTTTAAAATAATTTTCCAGATTTTAAATAATTGTTCTAAAAACAAGATTCAGATTTTCCTTAACCTTTGATAAGCGCAGTTTGAATTGCAATTGTTAATATGATCCACAATAAAATAAAGAGATAGGGAAAGAGAGAAAGAACACAGAGATTTATATTGGTTCGGATTTAGATTGACCTACGTCCAGTTCCCAATCACCACAAACAAGTGATGATCACCCCACTATCTTTAATTGCAATTACAAACACCAATTCATGCAAGAGAGGTGGGAATCATCCTCAGTGTGTCTGAGGAGGTGAGTTCATCCTTAGTGTGTCTAAGGAGGTGTTTCCTTTATCTCTATTTGTTATTGCATGAATTGGTGTTTGTAATTTCAATTAAAGATAGTGGGGTGATCATCACGTGTTTGTGGTGGTTGGGAACTGGACGTAGGATTCGCTAAATCTGAACCAGTATAAATCTCTGTGTTCTTTCTCTTTCCCTATCTCTTTATTTTATTGTGGATCATATTAACAATTGCAATTCAAACTGCGCTTATCACAGGTTAAGGAAAATCCGAATCTTGTTTTTAGAACATTTATTTAAAATCTGGAAAATTATTTTAAAGGGAAAAAGTTTCTTAAAAATCCAATTCACTCCCCCCCTCTTAATTTTTACACTGTCATTATTTCTAACACTTTCATACCAAGATCTTGGAGCTTGTTTTAGTCCATATAAGGCTTTCTTCAACTTGTAGACATGGTTTGGATATTTGAAATCTTCAAAACCTAGAGGTTGTTCCACATAGACTTCTTCCTTGATGTATCCATTTAGGAAAGCACTTCTTACATCCATTTGAAACAATTTGAATCCCATGATGGAAGCATATGCTAGCAACAAACGAATAGCTTCTAGTCTTGCTACAGGTGCATAAGTTTCATCATAGTCTATTCCTTCTTCTTGTCTATAACCTTTTGCAACCAGCCTAGCTTTGTTCTTGGTGATATTTCCATCTTCATCAAGCTTATTTCTAAAACCCAATCTGGAGCCAATAACCTGCATATTGTTAGTTTTAGGAATTAAATCCCATATCTGATTTTTTTCAAACTGATTCAGCTCTTCTTGCATTGCTATACACCAATGATCATCCGTCAAAGCTTCTTCCACGGTCTTTGGTTCAATTTGTAAAACAAAAGCAACGTTCATACAGAAATTATTCATGTTCCTCCTTATTCTTACACCTTTTGAGATATCTCCAATGACATTGTCCAAAGATACTTCTTTTGGTGGTCTCCATTCTTTTGGTAAACTTTCATCATGAGGAGGATTACCATCCAAGTTGATTTCTTCAACAGTTTCTTCCAAAGGAGTTCCTTGTTGATATTCTCCTTCATCATCTACAAAGATTCTTTTTTACTCAAGAGGGGTTTCCTCAAGGTCTACATATTCATAAAAGACAACATGTATAGATTCTTCAACATTTGAAGTACTTTTGTTAAAAACTCTGTATGCTTTACTATTCAAGGAATAACCTAAAAGTGTAGCTTCATCGGATTTAGCATCAAATTTTCCAAGGCTATCTTTTCCATTATTCAAAACAAAATATTTGCATCCAAAAATTCTAAAATGAGAAATATTTGGTTTTCTTCCTTTGAAAAGCTCATATGGTGTTAATTTCAAAATAGGTCTTATTAAAATCCTATTTAAAACATAACAAGCGGTGCTTACGGCATCAGTCCAAAAATATTTAGGTAAATTATTTTCATTTAACATAGTTCTTGCAAGCTCTTCTAAAGATCTATTTTTCCTTTCAACTACACCATTTTGTTGTGGTGTTCCTTGTGCTAAAAAATTATGAGGAATACCTTATTCTTCACAAAAAATTTCAAAAGATGTGTTTTGAAATTCACCGCCATGATCACTTCTTAAAAACTTGATTTTCAAATCCTTTTCATTTTGAATAACCTTGGCAAATTTTCTAAATTCTTTGAAAGCATCACTTTTAGATGAAAGAAAAAGTGTCCATGTAAATCTAGAGTAATCATCAACAATCACAAGAGCATAGTAATTGCCACCAAAACTTTTTTTTCTAGAAGGACCAAATAAATCCATGTGCAGTAATTCTAATGGTTTAGAAGTGGAAACAACATCTTTAGATTTAAAAGAATTTTTAGTTTGCTTCCCTTTTTGACAACCTACACATATTTTATTATTTTCAAAAATCAGTTTTGGCAAACCAATTACTAACTCTTTTCATATGAGTTTACTTAGATGTGCCATATGAATGTGAGCAGCTCTTCTATGCCATAACCATGGATCTTCTTCTTTAGCAACTAAATAAGATAATGTTAGAAATAACGACAATGTAAAAATCAAGAGGGGGGGGGGCGAATTGGATTTTTAAGAAACTTTTTCCCTTTAAAATAATTTTCCAGATTTTAAATAAATGTTCTAAAAGAAAGATTTAGATTTTCCTTAACTTGTGATAAGCGCAGTTTGAACTGCAATTGTTAGAATGATCTGCAATAAAATAAAGAGATAGGGAAAGAGAAAGAACACAGAGATTTATACTGGTTCGGATTTTGCCAATCCTACGTCCAATTCCCAATCACCACAAACACGTGATGATCAACCCTTGAAATTACAAACACCAATTCATGCAATAACAAATAAAGATAAAGGAAACACCTCCTTAAACGCACTAAGGATGAACTCACCTCCTTAAACAGACTGAGGATGATTCCCACCTCTCTTGACACACAAGAGATTAACACACCTCCCTTAGAACAGATCCAAGGGATGAATTATACTCGTTCAGAAAAATAGTAAAAGAAAACACCTGATTGAGTGCTGAATTGAAAGCTTAAGCACAAAAATCACCACTTCCAAGAACTTATATCATCCTTGAGAGAGCAACAAAGCGGTTTTGAAAAACTTTAGTGCAACAACACTTTGAATATTGTGTTTAATCAGATGTTTTGAACCTAAGACATTGCCTTTCAGTTTATAATTCGAAAATACTTCAAAGTTTCCATTCTTAGGTTGATTTATCATTGAATTCGCAAAAACGTCGTATTTAATCGATTATCTAAAAGGTTTAATCGATTATATCAGAGTTAAAAACTGGAAAGGTCATTTTGCCTGATATAATCGATTAGATTAAGGCCATAATCGATTATATGAACCCAGAAGCAATATAATCGATTATCAAAAACACTTAATCGATTATTTTGTTCGTTAAACTATTTTAATTCAAATTTTAAGTGAAATAATCGATTAGCTTTGGTCACTTAATCGATTAAAAGCGTAGAAAAACGTTTTTGCGAGAAAACGACTTGCTCTCAAGTTTGAAATGGTCTTGAATGGGATTTATGACTTACTCTTTTTATCCTTCACTCAAAACAGAAACTTCTAAACTTGAAACTCCAGCTCTTGAGAAAATCTTCATCAATCTTCTCTCTTGAAAGCATTAACCATCCTTTATGTCTTGCCTTTTCCATAAAGCAACCTTCCTTTGTGAGATGAAACAAGTCTTTAATGTTGTTTAGAGAACTTTAAATCTTCATCATCAAAACTTTAATCTTCATGACTTATTGAGAGGACTTCATCAACACTTGAGCTTCAAATATGTCAACAGATAAATTTCTAGATGTAGATGCACTATCAATATCAATGAGATAAATATTATTATGTCTCTTACCAATGAGGGCGATTTGATTAGAGTCGTTGTGATGAATTTTGCAAAGATCACTATCAAAAGTTACCTTTAAACCTTTATCACAAAGTTTACTAATGCTTAGCAAATTGTGCTTCAACCCATCAACAAGAAGAACATCATGAATCTTTAAAGACTCTCCAATAATTCCACTACCAATGATCTTTCCCTTGTAGTTATCTCCATAGGTTACAAAACCTTGTTCTTTCTTTTTGAAGCTTTTAAATTTGATTTTATCACCCGTCATATGTCTTGAACATCCACTATCAAGATACCATAAAGACTTCCTAGACTTGGGACCAACCTGCATCATAAACAAAAATATTTAGGTCCCCTAAAATTACTTATTAGGGTTCTCATGGGTTAGAAACAATTTTTCCTTTGGGAAACCATTTGTATTTCCCATTAGGAAACCATTTGTATTTCCCATTAGGAACACTAAAACATCTAATATTACATCTATTTACCGAATGACCTTTATGCATACAATAAAAACATTTAGGAACATTGGTTTTTCTTGAGAAATTTATATTTTCAAAAACATTCTTTGTAGGAACATGGTTTTCTTTGAGAAATTTATATTCTCAAAAATCTTCTTTGTGTTAGACGTTTCTCCTTTTACAAAAACAGTTTTGGTAGGTTTGTGATTAATTATGAAATTATAACCAATTCCTGCTTTTTTATATAAACCGTTTTGCACATTTAAAACGTTATTTAAATTTTTATTTCCCATGGTAATTTTTGAAAGAGATGTTTCAAGATAAGATACTTTATTAGCAAGAACATTACAATTTTCGCAAATAGGAATTTTTGTTTTGCATTTACATGGAATTTTTGCTTTTTCCAAATCTTCTTTCAAAACCTTTTTCTCTTCTTCTAAATCAATAATTTTCTTTTTGAGACTCTTATAATCATTTTTTAATTTATTATGAAAAGAAGTAAGTTTTTCAGATTTTTCACATAAATTAAGAAACTCTTCAAGCAATTCATCATAGTTATTTGGAAGACCGAAATCACTTACCTTGCTACATGTGGATTCAGCATCATCATCCGCCATGAGAGAAATATTTGCTTCTTCTTCCGAGTCACTCGAACTTTGAGAAGAACTCACTTCATTATCTTCCCAAGCAATGTATGCCTTCTTTTTCTTCTTATCAAAAGGCTTTTTATTTTTCTTTCCTTTTTCTTCTTCTTTCTTGATGTTGGGGCATTCCGACTTCAAGTGTCCCCTTTTTCCACAACTATAACATTTAAAATTGTCAAGAGAATTTAAAATATCAGCTTTATTACCTTTCTTGAAATTCCCTTTGTTTTTGCATTTGATGAACTTCTTGTATTTCTTGACAAACAAGTTGATGTCACTGCATTCAACATTATCATCTGAATCACTACTCTCATCCTTATAGGATTCAACTTGAAGAGCAACACCTTTCCTCTTGACATCTTCTTCTTCTCCTTTGAAGCGTCCAAGCTCAATTTCATGTTCTCTAATTTTTCCAAAGAGGGTGGTCATGTTGATACTTGTGAGATTCTTTGATTCTGTGATAGCCGTCACCTTAGGTTGCCATGTCCTATCCAAAGATTTCAAGATTTTCAGATTTAATTACTTAGTGTCAAATTTCTTACCTAACGCCTTGAGGTGATTTACAATGTGAGTAAATATTTTCTGAACGTCGTAGATGGTTTCTCCTTTGCTCATATGGAACATCTCATATTCTTGAATCAAGGTGTTTTTCCTTGATCTTTTGACATCCTTCGTTCCTTCGTGTGTGACTTCAAGAGTGTCCCACATCTCCTTTGCTGTAGTGCAATCAGATAACATGTAAAACTCATCAACAATTAAAGCAGATGATATCATATTTGTTGATGATTTGAGATTTGATGATGTTTTAATAATGTGCTGGGTTTGTGATTAATGGTTCTTAATTGATTTAGCAATTCTAAGATGTTAGATTATCTGTAAATGATTAGTTAAATTGAAATATGATAATCTGTTGATTTTAGTATTCATCAGTTAGTCTGCTAATCCTGTTGCTCTAGTCGACTATTTTCATTAATGTACCAGGAATACAGGTTTAATGAAAATAGCTAACTGGTTTGCATCTTCAGTCGACTATTTTGTTCCAGACCCCTTCTTATGCAGAAAAGTGCAGAATGTGGTATTAAAGACTCTCAAAAGAGGCTGATCCAATGCAATTCCTTTTGCCTATAAATACAACTCTAAAGGATGTTTGCAAGTGCGAAAGAATTCAAGAGAAAACACTCAAGAGTTGCAAACATTTAGAAGCAAAAGATTCTGCAGAGTTTTCGTTTTCTTTCTTTCACTGTATCTTGTATTCTTTGATCTCGGGTTAGAGATTTGTAGGTGGGTTTTAGAACCCTGTTGTGTGTGATCGGGGTGATCACAGTGGCTCAGTGTGAGTCAGTGGGTTTAGAACTGTTCTATAGTGTTTATAATAGGTTCTTTGATTTTCTTGTAGTGTTCAAGAAAGGTTTGTTGTAAAGAATACATTTTTTATAGTGATTAGGATCTGTGGAGTTGCAGATCACCAACTGGATGTAGTTCTTGCACAAAGAACGAACCAGTATAATCCTTGGTGTTATCTTTTCTTATCCTTCATCATCTGTTATATTCTGCATTAAGAACTAACCTACTATTTTGCAATTATCAGTCGGCTAATTCTCAGTAAACTGCACCAGTAAATTTTCTGATACGAAAAAGTTTTCAATAAAGCTTTATATCAATTCAACCCCCCCTTCTTGATATAATTCCGCATCTAACAATATTGCATGCCCTTATATCACATTGATACTCGTTGTACTCATCCTTTGTCCAACTTGCTCTTACTTTGGGTACCTGCACTTCATTAACAACGGTCATAGGAATATATGGACCATTAACAACTGCATCCCAAATGCCTTGATCATTAGACCTAAAGAAAATCCCCATCCTCTTTTTCCAAAAAGGATAATTTTCACTAGTAAAGAATGGTGGTCTATGAATAGATGCACCTTCAGTAAAAGATTGATTTTTTTCCTGCCATAAGGATCTTTGATTTTGAGTAATTTTCAAAAACCCGCTCTGAGGCCAATTGTTAAAAATAACGACAATGTAAAAATCAAGAGGGGGGTGAATTGGATTTTTAGAAAACTTTTTCCCTTTAAAATAATTTTCCAGATTTTAAATAATTGTTCTAAAAACAAGATTTGGATTTTCCTTAACCTTTGATAAGTGCAGTTTGAATTGCAATTGTTAATATGATGAACAATAAAATAAAGAGATAGGGAAAGAGAGAAAGAACACAGAGACTTATACTGGTTCGGATTTAGCCAATCCTATGTCCATTTCCCAATCACCACAAACACGTGATGATCACGCCACTATCTTTAATTGCAATTACAAACACCAATTCAGTGAACACATGCAATAACAAATAAAGATAAACAGAAACACCTCCTTAGACACACTAAGGATGAACAAACCTCCTCAGACACACTGAGGATGATTCTCACCTCTCTTGACACACAAGAGATGAACACACCTCCCTTTAGAACAGATCCAAGGGATGAATTTGTTAAATAAAGACGGCAGTGTAAAAACCAAGAGGGGGGTGAATTGGATTTTAAATAAACTTTTTCTCTTTAAAATAAATTTCCAGATTTTTGAATTACTTTCAAAAACTAGGATGCGGATTTTCCTTGACCTTTGATTAGTGTAGTTTGAGTTGCAATCGTTAATATGATCCACAATAAAAAGAGATAGGGAAAGAGAGAGAACACAGAGATTTATACTGGTTCGGATTAAGCCAATCCTACGTCCAGTTCCCAATCACCACAAATGCTTGATGATCACCCCACTATCTTTAATTGAAATTACAAACACCAATTCATGCAATAACAAATAAAGATAAAGGAAAACACCTCCTTAGACACACTAAGGATGAAACACCTCCCGAGACACACTGAGGATGAAACCCACCTCTCTTGACACACAAGAGATGAACACACTTCCCTTAGAACAGATCCAAGGGATGAATTTTCCCGTTTAGAAAAACAGTAAAAAGAATACACCTGATAATAGTGCTGGATAGAAAGCTTAAGCACAACGATCACCACTTCCAAAGACTTGATCAAACTTGAGAGAGCAAGAAAGCGGTTTTGAAAAGCTAAGGCGCAAGAACACTTTGAATATTTGTGTTTAATCATATGTGTTGAACCTAAGACTGATCACAATTCATTGATTTAATGTGAATATAGCCGTTAGAATTTGAATATAGTCGTTTGTACAGAAAACCACGTGAATTGAAAGCCCAACGTTCAAAAAATAGTGTGTAGAAAAACGCAGAACGTTGCATTTAATCGATTATGTGAAGAACGTAATCGATTATTTGCATACAAAATTTTCAGAAAAACGAAAACCCAGAAATTTAATCGATTATGTGCATTCCTTAATCGATTAAATTGCTCCCCAGCGATTTAATCGATTATGTTATGAACTTAATCGATTATGCTTTAAAACATCTTTAAAAAAACAGCGCTTTTAATCGATTACCACACGAAAACTAATCGATTATATTCGGAATTTTTCGTAAAACACATAATTAACATCAAAATCAACAATAAACATCAATCAATCAACAGATTTATCATCAACAATTCCTAGATCTCTTCTAAGCTCATAAAATCTATCTCTAGGCAAAGGTTTGGTGAAGATATCAGCTAATTGATGTTTGGTGTCTATATATTCTATAATGCAATCACCTTTAGCTATATGATCTCTAATGAAATGATGTCTAATTTCTATATGCTTTGTCTTAGAATGCATGATTGGGTTTCTAGTCAAATTAATGGCACTAGTGTTATCGTACTTAAGAGGGATATGATCTAGAAAGATATCAAAATCTTCTAATTGCTACTTCATCCACAGTATTTGAGCACAACAACTACCTGCTGCTATATACTCAGCCTCTGTGGTTGAAAGAGTAACACTAGCCTGTTTCTTAGAATGCCATGAAACTAAAGAACATCCTAAAAGATGACATGTACCACTAGTACTCTTCCTATCAACTCTACAGCCACCATAATCAAAATCAGAAAAACCTATGATACTAGGTGAAGCTCCTGAGGGGTACCATAAACCGAAGGATTTTGTTCCTTTAAGGTACTTAAGGATTCTCTTAACAGCCTTTAGGTGTGATTCTCTAGGGTTGGATTGAAACCTAGCACAAACACACACACTTTGCATAATATCAGGTCTACTAGCAGTAAGATAAAGTAATGATCCGATCATACCTCGATACCTTGTTTGATCTACAGCCTTACCACTTAAATTTTGATCTAGATAACAAGATGTATCCATGGGAGTTGCAACTTCCTTGGAACTTTCCATCTCAAATTTCTTTAAGATTTCGTTGCAGTACTTTGTTTGACATATAAATATGCCTTTCTTCATTTGTTTGATTTGCAAACCAAGAAAGAAATTTAATTCTCCCATCATAGACATTTCAAACTGTCCCTGCATGTTACTAGCAAACTCTTGGCAAAGATCATCATTAGTTGATCCAAATATGATATCATCAACATAAACTTGAACAATAAGAATATGTTTCTTTGATTTCTTAATAAAAAGAGTAGAATCAACTTTACCTCTTCTAAAACTATTTTCAAGTAAGAAATTACTTAACCTTTCATACCAAGATCTTGGAGCTTGTTTGAGTCCATACAAGGCTTTCTTCAACTTGTAGACATGAGTACGATTTTTGAAATCTTCAAAACCTGGAGGTTGTTCTATATAGACTTCTTCCTTGATGTATCCGTTTAGGAAAGCACTTTTCACATCCATTTGAAACAATTTGAATCCCATAATGGAGGCATATGCTAGCAACAAACGGATAGCTTCAAGTCTTGCTACTGGAGCATAGGTTTCATCATAGTCTATGCCTTCTTCTTGTCTATAACCTTTTGCAACCAGCCTTGCTTTGTTCTTGGTGATGTTTCCATCTTCATCAAGCTTATTTCTAAAGACCCATCTGGTGCCTATAACCTGCATTTTGTTAGTTTTAGGAATTAAATCCCATACCTGATTTCTTTCAAACTGATTTAGCTCTTCTTGCATTGCTATACACCAATGTTCATCCGTCAAAGCTTCTTCTACGGTCTTTGGTTCAATCTGTGAAACAAAAGCAACATTCATACAAAAATTGTTCATGTTCCTCCTTGTTCTTACACCTTTTGAGATGTCTCCAATGACATTGTCCAAAGATATGTTTCTAGGTGGTCTCCATTATTTTGGTAGATTTTCATCATGAGGAGGAATCTCATCCAATTTGATTTCTTCAACAGCTTCTTCTAAAGGAGTTTCTTCTTGATATTCTCCTTCATCATCTACAAAGAATCTTTTTGACTCAAGAGGGGTTTCCTCAAGGTCTAGATATTCATCAAAGACAACATGTATAGATTCTTCAACATTTAAAGTCCTTTTATTAAAAACTCTATATGCTTTACTATGCAAAGAATAACCTAAAAATGTAGCTTCATCTGATTTAGCATCAAATTTCCCAAGGCTATCTTTTCCATTATTCAAAACAAAACATTTGCATCCAAAAATTCTGAAATGAGAAATATTTGGTTTTCTTCCTTTGAAAAGCTCATAAGGTGTTAATTTCAAAATAGGTCTTATTAAAACTCTATTTAAAACATAACAAGCTGTGCTTACTAGATCGACCCCAAAAATATTTAGGTAAATTATTTTCATTTAACATAGTTCTTGCAAGTTCTTCCAAAGATCTATTTTTCCTTTCAACTACACCATTTTGTTGAGGTGTTCTTGGTGCTGAAAAATTATGAGAAATACCTTGTTCTTCACAAAAATTTTCAAAAGAAACATTTTGAAATTCACCGCCATGATCACTTCTTAAAACTTGATTTTCAAATCCTTTTCATTTTGAATAACCTTGGCAAATTTTCTAAATTCTTTGAAAGCATCACTTTTAGATGAAAGAAAAAGAGTCCAAGTAAATCTAGAGTAATCATCAACAATCACAAGAGCATAATAATTGCCACCAAAACTTTTTGTTCTAGAGGGCCAAATAAATCCATGTGCAGTAATTCTAAAGGTTTAGAAGTGGAAACAACATTTTTAGATTTAAAAGAATTTTTAGTTTGCTTCCCTTTTGACAAGCTGCACATAGTTTGTTCTTTTCAAAAATCAGTTTTGGCAAACCAATTACTAACTCTTTTGATATGAGTTTACTTAGATGAGGCATATGAATGTGAGCAGCTCTTCTATGCCATAACCATGGATCCTCTTCTTTCACAACTAAACAAGATAAATTACTATATGTAGATGCACAATCAATATCAATTAAATAAATATTATTATGTCTCTTACCAATGCGGGGCGATTTCATTTGAGTCCTTGTGATGAATTTTGCAAATATCACTATCAAACGTTACCTTTAAACCTTTATCACAAAGTTGACTAATGCTTAGCAAATTGTACTTCTACCCATCAACAAGAAGAACATCATGAATCTTTAAAGATTCTCCAATCACTCCACTACCAATGATCTTTCCCTTGTTGTTGTCTCCATAGGTTACGAAACCTTGCTCTTTCTTTTTGAAGCTTTTGAATTTGCTTTTATCACCCGTCATGTGTCTTGAACAACCACTATCAAGATACCACAATGACTTTTTAGACTTGGGACCAACCTGCATCGTAAACAAAGATATTTTGGTCCCCTAAAGTGACTTATTAGGGTCCTCATGGGTTAGAAACAGTTTTTCCTTTGGGAACCCATTTGTATTTCCCATTAGGAACACTAAAACGTTTAATATTGCATTTATTAACAAAGTGACCTTTATGCATACAATAAAAACATGTAGGAACATTTGTTTTTCTTGGAATATATGCATTTTTATAAACCTTCTTTATAGGAGCATTTGGTTTATTAAAGAAGTTTTTATTTTCAAAAACCTTATTTGAATTTGATGATTCTCCTTTCACAAAAACAGTTTTGGTAGGTTTATGATTATATTTGAAATTATAGCCAAGTCCTGCTTTTTCATATAAACCTTTTTGCACATTCAAAACATTATTCAAATTATT
Organism: Lablab purpureus; assembly: GCA_030347555.1. Taxonomy (NCBI): domain Eukaryota; kingdom Viridiplantae; phylum Streptophyta; class Magnoliopsida; order Fabales; family Fabaceae; genus Lablab; species Lablab purpureus. Next base: position 24,543,797 of record CM059263.1, read on the forward strand.
ATTTCCCATTGTAATTTTCGAAATAGATGTTTCAAGATAAGATACTTTATTAGCAAGAACATTGCAATTTTCACAAACAGGAATTTTTGTTTTGCATTTGCAAGGAATTTTCGCTTTCTTTAAATCTTCTTTTAAAATCTTTTTCTCTTCTTCCAAATCAGACATTTTCTTTTCAAGACTCTTGTAGTCATTTTTTTAATTTATTATGAAAAGAAGTAAGTTTTTCAGATTTTTCACATAAATCTAGAAATTCTTCAAGCAATTCATCATATTTATCTGGAAGACCAAAATCACTTACCTTGCTACACGTGGATTCAGCGTCATCATCCGCCATGAGACAAATGTTTGTTTCTTCTTCCGAATCACTTGCACTTTCAGAAGATCTCACTTCATTATCTTCCCATGCAATGTACGCTTTCTTTTTGTTTTTGTCAAAAGGCTTTTTGTGCTTCTTGACCTTTTCTTCATCTTTCTTGATGTTGGGGCAATCTGACTTCACGTGACCCCTTTTTCCACAACCATAGCATTTAAAGTTATCAAGAGAATTTAAATTTTCAGCTTTCTTACCTTTCTTGAAATTCCCTTTGTTTTTGTTCTTGATGAACTTCTTGTATTTCTGGACGAACATGTTGATGTCACTGCATTCAAGATTGTCATCTGAATCACTACTCTCATCCTTGTAGGATTATGCTTTAGGGGCAACACCTTTCCTCTTGACGTCTTCCTCTTCTCCTTTGAAACGTCCAAGCTCAATTTCGTGTTCTCTAAGCTTTCCAAAGAGAGTTGTCATGTTCATGCTTGAGAGATTCTTGGATTCCATGATAGCCGTCACTTTGGGTTGCCATGTCCTATCCAAAGATTTTAAAATTTTCACATTTAATTCCTCAGTGTCAAATTTCTTACCTAACGCCTTGAGGTGATTTACAATGTGAGTAAATCTCTTTTGAACATCGTAGATGGTTTCCCCTTTGCTCATCCGGAACATCTCGTATTCTTGGATCAAGGTATTCTTCCTTGATCTCTTGACATCCTCCGTTCCTTCATGTGTGACTTCTAGAGTGTCCCACATCTCCTTTGTTGTAGTGCAATAGATAACCTGTAAAACTCATCAACAGTTAAGGCAGATGATATCATATTACACGCCCTTATATCGTATTGATATTCATTGTACTCATCCTTGGTCCAACTTGCTCTGACTTTGGGTACCTGCACATCATTAACAATAGTCATAGGAATATATGGACCATTTACAATTGCATCCCAAAAGCCTTCATCATTAGACCTAAGGAAAATCTCCATCCTCTTTTTCCAAAAACGATAGTTTTGACCTGTAAAATGTGGTGGTCTATGAATAGATGCAGCTTCAGCAAAAGATTGATTTTTGTCTGCCATAAGGATCTTGTTTTTGAGTAATTTTCAAAAAACCACCTCTGATACCAATTTTTAAATAAAGACGGCAGTGTAAAAACCAAGAGGGGGGTGAATTGGATTTTAAATAAACTTTTTCTCTTTAAAATAAATTTCCAGATTTTTGAATTACTTTCAAAAACTAGGATGCAGATTTTCCTTGACCTTTGATTAGTGCAGTTTGAGTTGCAATCGTTAATATGATCCACAATAAAAAGAGATAGGGAAAGAGAGAGAACACAGAGATTTATACTGGTTCGGATTAAGCCAATCCTACGTCCAGTTCCCAATCACCACAAATGCGTGATGATCACCCCACTATCTTTAATTGAAATTACAAACACCAATTCATGCAATAACAAATAAAGATAAAGGAAAACACCTCCTGAGACACACTAAGGATGAAACACCTCCCCAGACACACTGAGGATGAAACCCACCTCTCCTGACACACAAGAGATGAACACACCTCCCTTAGAACAGATCCAAGGGATGAATTTTCCCGTTTGGAAAAATAGTAAAAAGAATACACCTGATAATAGTGCTGGATAGAAAGCTTAAGCACAATGATCACCACTTCTAAAGACTTGATCAAACTTGAGAGAGCAAGAAAGTGGTTTTGAAACGCTAAGGCGCAAGAACACTTTGAATATTTGTGTTTAATCAGATGTGTTGAACCTAAGACATTCTCTTTCATTTTATAATTCGAAAATACTCCAAAGTTTCCATTCTTAGGTTGATTTAGCATTGATTTCACAAAAACGACTGATTTAATCGATTATCTAAAAAGCTTAATCGATTATATCATAGTTAAAAACTGGAAAACTTATTTCGCCAGATATAATCGATTAGATTAAGGCCATAATCGATTATATTAACCCAGAATCAATATAATCAATTATCAAAAACACTTAATCGATTATTTAGTTCGTTAAACTCTTTTGATTCAAATTTTAAGTGAAATAATCGATTAGACTACGTATCATAGTCGATTAAAAGCGTAGAAAAATGTTTTTGCTAGAAAAATGTTTTTGCGAGAAAACGACTTGCTCTCTTGTTTAGGAAGGTCTTGAATGGGATTTATAACTTACTCTTTCCGTCCATCACCCAAAACAGAACCTACTAAACTTGAACCTTCAGCTCTTGAGAAAATCTTCATCAATCTTCTCTCTTGAAATCTTTAAACACTCTTTATGCCTTTCCTTTTCCATCTAGCAACCTTCCTTTGTGAGATGACACAAGTCTTTAATGTTGATTGGATCAAATTAAATCTTCATCATCAAAACTTTAAGACTTCATAAAAACTCTGGAGGACTTCATTAAAACTTGGTCTTGAAATATGTTAACAGAATTACACCAATCAGTAAAACAATAAAGAAAACACCTGATGAGTGCTGGATATGAAAGCTTAAGCACAATGATCACCACTTCCAAGAACTTAGATCAACCTTGAGAGAGCAAGAAAGCGGTTTTGAAAAACTTTAACGCAAGAACACTTTGAATATTGTGTTTGATCAGATGTGTTGAACCTAAGACGTTGCCTTTCATTTTATAATTTGAAAACAGCCCAAGGTTTCCTTTCGTAGGTTGATTCAACATTGAATTCGCAAAAATGTCGTATTTAATCGATTATCTAAAAGGTATAATCGATTATATCAGAGTAAAAACTGGGAAACATATTTTTCCTGATATAATTGATTAGATTAGGGCCATAATCGATTATATGAACCCAGAAGCAATATAATCGATTAAAAAAAACACTTAATTGATTATTTTGTTCGTTAAACTCTTTTGATTAAAATTTTAAGTGAGAATAATTGATTAGATTTCGTAACTTAATCGATTAAAAGCGTAGAAAATCATTTTTGCGAGAAAACGACTTCCTCTCAAGTTTGAAATGGTTTTGAATGGGATTTATGACTTACTCTTTTTATCCTTCACCCAAAATACAAACTTCTAAACTTGAAACTTCAGCTCTTGAGAAAATATTCAACAATCTTCTTTCTTGAAAGCATTTAAGTTCCTTTATGTCTTGCCTTTTATTCCATGAAGCAACCTTCCTTTGTGAGATAGAAACAAGTCTTTAATGTTGTTTGAGAACTTTATATCTTCATCATCAAAACTTTAATCTTCATGACTTATTGAGAGAACTTCATCAACACTTATACTTTAAATATATCAACACTTTTATGACTTTGTCAAAAATAAACACAAGAGGAGGGGTGTTTGGACATAAGGATAGCAATTAGTGGGAAGGGCCTTGTTTGGGAAGCTTGGGAGCATCTCCAAACATGGCCTAAACCATTCACCTTCCACCCATGTGCATGCATTTTTCGTTTTCCCCTCTATATAAGGGTGTGAGTCTCATTTGTAACATAACTTTGAAGATTAATTGAGAGCAAGATCTAATTCTCTTTGAAGTTCAATAGGTAAGCCTCATTTCTAGAATCTTATCTTGAGTTTTCCATAATTCAAGTGGTGATTGTCCTTTGCACTTATCTTTCTTTATGAAAGTGGCATGTTCTTCATCTTCTTGTCTTGTTCATCTTTTCCTTTTATTTGTTCTTGGTTTCCTTTCATGGTTGCACCATTCATGGATCATTTCCATCCATTTTCACCGATTAAAATTCAATTAAACTTCTTCTATGACTTCCTATGCATGTGTTCTTGTTTTTAATCGGTTGAATTGAATTTTTCTACAATTTCTAAGTGTGGGCCGAATTTGAACCCTAACATTTGGGGAAAATTCTGATTTCATGTCCTTCCATGCAATTATACATGCTATTTTGATTCCATATGCTTTTACACATGTTTGAGAGATCCTACAACACATGTAATGCCTCCTAGGCATTCATCATTTGGTATCAAAGCTCTAAAGTTTCAAACATGATGTATTTGAGTCTAGAACATCAAGAACATGAATCTGATTTTTTTCTGAAAAAAAAAACAATCGTAAATCTGTTTTTGTGTTGTTGTTTAGTCATCAATTCTTGGTTAATCTTGATTAATGAATTGTTGTTAATTGATGCACATGAAGTGTTTGAAAAAATGACATTCATTAGTCTTTGGTTGCCACTAGTTTGAGTCATCTTTTCTTGTTTTTGAGTCATATGTTTGTCAAGTTTTCTTTACCATCTAATTCTTGTATTACTTGATTTGTTTAGTTTCAATTTCTCTTTAGGACTTCTTGTGATTAGAATTGATCATTTGGACTCCAAACACTAGGTGTTCAAACTTTGTGAGACTAAACTCTTGGTGGATGTGTTTAGGCTTGAACATAAAAGCATAATTTAAAACAAAAAGAAACATCAAGGCCAAATACAAATAAGTCTTGGCCGAATACTTGTGCATCAAAAATAAAAAAATAAAATCAATTTTCCTTGCCTATACACATTGATTGATTGTTTGGTCATTGGTTCGGCAAATTAGTCCTAACATTTGTGGATGTTAGTGAACTTCTTTTCACTTGAAATCTTGACTAGAATTTATGCTAAATTTGTTGAGTAATCTTTCCATTTTCTTGGTGCTTTTCCTATTTTAATTTGTTCCAAATTGTCATATAATAGTTACTCTTTTGTTGTCCTATTCTTGTTTTTACCCTTTCTAGTTTTTAGTCTTTAAAATTCCTAGAAGTTTTGTCTTGAAGTTTTCTTGTTTTCTTGAAATTCTAAGTGCTTTGGCCAACCTATACCAAATTGGATTCTTGGATTTGAAGAAGCATCTCGATTCCTTTTAAGAGATTTGCTTAAAGTGAGAGACAGTGAAATTTTGCAAGCCTGATTCACTAAGGCCGAGGCATATAAAGTGTTTTTGCTAACCTATACTTGTAGTTGTTTGTTGTTTTCTTGTGTTTGTTCATTTTTGTAGGATGCATAATAAACAAGAAATTCCTCCTTTGTCTCCAAGGCATGCCCAACTATATGCAAGAGTTCAGGAGCTCACAAGGCAAATTTCCAAAACTCAACTCAATTTGCAAGCATATGAGGGGAGGAGAAGAAGGGCTTATCATGAAGAAAGTGATGATGAATCTTATGATGATCATCATCACCGCAACCATCATAGGGCTAGGAGAGGAGGAATAAATTTATATCAAGAAAAATTAAACAAAAACAATGTAAAGTTTCCTAGATTTTTAGGAGAAAGTGATCCTAATTTGTACTTTGACTGGGAGGCTAAGGTTGAACAAATTTTAAGTATGTATTCTTTTGAGGACTTAATTCAAGTCCAACTTAGAACTCCTGAATTTGAACAATATGCCTTGGTATGGTGGAAACAAATCCAAAAAGAAGTCCTTAGTGGGAGAAGATTAGCCATCACTTCATGGCATGATCTTCAAGGGTGTTTGAGGGATAGATTTGTTCCTTCCTTTTATAGGAAAGAATTATATCTAAAACTTCAAAGACTCTCCCAAGGCAATAGAAGTGTTGAAGAATACTTCAAGGATTTGGAATCTACTATGGCAAGAGCGGATCTTAAAGAGAGTATAGAGGCCACTATGGCTAGATTTCTCAATGGTCTCCATAGAGAAATTCAAGATGTGCTTGAGTTGGAAGAATACCACTCCATGGAACAAATGGTCCACCTTGCCACCAAGGTGGAAAAGCAACTCCAAAGGAAAGGATCACAAAGAAAGACTTACAACACCTCTTGGAAGGATGAGGACAAAGGTAAGTGGGAAGACAAAAAGCCATCCGAATTCCAAGGTAAGTCTTCTTTCCCAAAATCTAATGAAAAGTCCACTCATGTCATTCTCTCTAATTCAAGATCAAGTTCTACTAAGTGTTTTAAATGTTTGGGCTATGGTCACATAGCATTAGAATGTCCTTCCAAAAGGAATATGATCTTGAAGGAAGGAAAGGTAATGAGTGAACATACTTCAAGGGAAAGTTCCCCTAATTATTCATCTCATTATTCTTCACTTCAATCAAGTGACGATGAGTATGCTCCTCCAAAAGAGGGTGATTTATTGGTGGTGAGGCGTTTGTTGGGACAAGTGTCCAAAGATTTTGATGAAACACAAAGAGAAAATATTTTCCATACAAGATGCCTCATCAATGACAAGTTGTGTACTCTCGTTATTGATGGTGGAAGTTGCACCAATGTGGCTAGTAAGAGGTTAGTAGAGAAACTTGATTTAACTATTATACCTCATACTAAGCCATATAAATTACAATGGTTAAGTGAAGAGGGGGAGATTATTGTTAACAAACAAGTTCTTGTTTCTTTTTCAATTGGAAAGTATAGGGATGAGGTCTTGTGTGATGTGGTTCCTATGGAGGCTAGTCATGTACTTTTAGGGAGACCATGGCAATATGATAACCAACAAGTTTACCTTTGAGTACATGGGTAAGAAAATTGTTTTGAAGCCTCTTTCACCTAGGGAAGTCCATGAAGACCAAATCCAGATGAAGAAGAAAAGTGAGTAAGAACAAAGGGAGGTTGGCTGTGAGCTTAAAGCTTCCAAATTTTCAAAGAAAAATTCAGCAAAGAAGGTTAGCCTCTACATGACTTCCCAAGAGATTGTTGAAGAAATATCTTTAAAGGGAGATTCTACAACTTTCATTCCTTCTCCTATTTCTAATTCTGAATCTATTACTTCTCCTAAAATTATTAGTCATGTAAATTCAATTGTTTTGTTGCCTAGTGAAGATTTGCACATTAAAGAACAATGGCAGAAACAATGGGAAGAAGAAGAGGAGATCATAGAAGACAAAAGAAAAAATATGGGAGAAAATGATTGTAAAAATATTTCTAATATCTTTGTATATAACTAAAAGGACTTGAATGGACATTGTACCATGTGTGCTAATCTCTATGGACAAATTACATGTTTTTATTGTTTTCAAAATTGTTTGCATAGAAACTTTATCCTTTATAATTCAAATAAAAAAAATTTAAGTAAAAATAATAGAAGTTTCAGAAAATTAAAAGATTTTGAAAAATATTTCACAACTTTGAGAATGAATTTGTTTGTATTTGATCCAGGAATACTAGAAGGTAAACAAGTATGTAAATACTATAAGTAGTTTTCTTCTTGCAAAATAAAGCTTTCTTTGGTAGGTACAATAAATAATAGCAATAGTTTCCATGTTAATGACTTGTCTTTGTGTGATATAGGTACCCCAAATTCGAGGACAAATTCTTTTCAAAAGGGGAAGGATGATATGATCCCAAATCATGAAGAACCTAGTTCATCACAAGGAGGAGTTGTTACAAGAAGAGCCAAAGAAGAATTGGAAAGAGAAAAGCTTAGAAAAAGATTTGAAGAAAAGGAAGGAAGAAAAACAAGAGGAATGTACAAGAAATTGGAAGAAGACATTAGAAATATAAATAATTCTTGTAAATTCCTTGAAAATAAAAATAGTTTAGTCTCTTTTATGACTTTGTCAAAAATAAACACAAGAGTAGGGGTGTTTGAACATAAGGATAGCAATTAGTGGGAAGGGCCTTGTTTGGGAAGCTTGGGAGCATCTCCAAACATGGCCTAAACCATTCACCTTCCACCCATGTGCATGCATTTTTGTTTTCCCCTCTATATAAGGGTGCGAGTCTCATTTGTAACATAACTTTGAAGATTAATTGAGAGCAAGATCTAATTCTCTTTGAAGTTCAAGAGGTAACCTCATTTCTAGAATTTTATCTTGAGTTTTCCATAATTCAAGTGGTGATTGTCCTTTGCACTTATCTTTCTTTATGAAAGTGGCGTGTTCTTCATCTTCTTATCTTATTCATCTTTTCCTTTTATTTGTTCTTGGTTTCCTTTCATGGCTGCACCATTCATGGATCATTTCCACCCATTTTCACCGATTAAAATTCAATTAAACTTCTTCTATGACTTCCTATGCATGTGTTCTTGTTTTTAATCGGTTGAATTGAATTGTTCTGCAATTTCTAAGTGTGGGCCGAATTTGAACCCTAACATTTGGGGAAAATTCTGATTTCATGTCCTTTCATGCAATTATACATGCTATTTTGATTCCATATGCTTTTACACATGTTTGAGAGATCCTACAACACATGTAATGCCTCCTAGACATTCATCAAGTCTTAACCATATTATGCATATACCATACATGAGAATCTCCTCATTATTTCAAACCATGAATAAGATAGTAAGAAACTTGAGTCCATGATTTCATACATAAGGTAAGAATCATAAAACTAAAGTTTAAGTACAAGAATATATGTAGAATAGACATAAACAAAAAATATAAGAAATATAAAAACAAACCATGAATAAAATAGAATTAAAAAGATAAAACGAAACAAAGTATTTAATAGAAGAACAAGAACTAAAAATAAAAGAGAAAATTGTGAGAATACTTGGTAGAATAAAAGAAGTGATGGATCACTTGAGAAGACTTCACCTTCCATTTTCAAAATAAGCAATATAGAATGAATTAGCACTTGATTCTTAAAAATCAATACAAATTTCTATAATAGTTGTTCCAGTACATCCAATAGTCTCACATCGCTTAAGAGTCGAGACCAAAGGTAGTTTATATATCCCTTCCTCCCTTAACTTCCATAGGCGCCTTTTAAGGACAAAAATGTGACGGAACTCCAAACCCCAAAGCAAACAATACTTCGAATGCGATGATTGACCCTAACGTTGTTACCTTAACACAAGCTTGTCCAAAAATTATAAATAAAAAAAAGAAATTTTAAAATTAAAATTCTTATATCTAAATCAAAGCACAAGATCATCTCCAAACTTTTTATATTTATCTCACACTCTTCATCTTTCTTCTTATTAAACTTGCATTGTCTAGTTGCATTGTCTAGTCACTGAGTGAACTTCACATGTGTTTTTAGCATACGTGAAAGGTTGTCACATATTTCTTTTTTTTCCACACTTACACTGTAACTTCTTTTGGGTTTGATTGATCCAAATTCAAGCTAAGCTAAAATTACTATATACAACTATTGTTGCAAATTAAAAATAACAGATAAATTCAGCAATCTTTGAATTTATAGAATAAAAAAGAATAAAAATGTATATTGATGACATGAAATGGAAGAATATAAGAAATTAAATTACATTAAAAGATACATTAATATTTTAATTTGAAAACTAGTCAATATCAATAAACATAACTAGAGTTTAAACTGATATTTTTTAATTTCATTTTTTTCCTTTTTAAATCCTTGTTTTAATTAAAGAAAATAATAATAATAATAATAATAATAATAATAATAATAGTAATAATAATAGACAAATAATATAAAATAATTATATAATAAGTTGAAACTAAAACTTATCACTACTTCTTACCACCTTCATTTTCCTCACTAAGACAACAACTTGTTCTCATCTTCACCTTACGTTTTGTGATCATTTCTCTTAGATTTTTGTTTTTATAATAAATTTCATTTATTTATTTTTCTTCCACTTAGAGGTAATTTAAATTCAAATCTCATGCTTCTAAATTTTCGTGTGAATTTCTTTCCATGTTAAAAGAATTCAATAAGAGAGTTCTTACCCCTAAAATGTCATAAAAAATGTAACTTTGCTGTAGGACTTTAGAAAATGAGTTTGAATTATTTTTAGATATTCATGAGTTTGATTCATATATTTTATAACATCTCCTTAAAAAGAATAAACAGAAAGAAGTTTTCTAGCATTTTAGAGAATTATAATTTATATAAGTTTAAGAAAGAAAATACTTGTATTATAAAATTATTGTGGTTTACTTGAAAAAGATGGCAGTGTTTAGAAATATATTATTAAAATATACGAAACATGTCAACACAATATAGAGAGGAAATATAAATTATCCTTAGTAAAAACAATGGTGTAGCCCATCAACATATCAATATTTTCAAATATATTCCCTAAATCTCAATTTTTTGCCTATTCAAATCCTATTTTTTTACTATATATAAAGAATAAAATAATATTAATAATGATAAATAAATGTTAAAAAATAAAATAAAATAAAATAATATTGTAATAAAGGTAATTTGTCTTAATTCTACATCAATCGAACAACATTCATTTTCACTTTATTTGTCTAACTTTTTTTTTCACTCTTTTCTTTCTATTTAACCACCAAATAGAAAGTATCATGCAATCACACAAAAAATTTAGAAATATTTATAGTAGAAATAATGTAAAGTGAAAAGCATAAAATCTTTTAAATCTAACGAGCACAGACAACTTTTGATGTCCTCTTATTCTTTTTTCTTATCTTTCACTTTCATGTTCTTTTCGAAGTTGATAATGAGAATTCTCTCAATATCAATAGGAAATGTAACTCAAAATTAATATCTCACTTATTGAATTTTTTTTCTAATTTTATAAAATACTTATTGAAATTTAGTTAAGTATATAAAATTGTGGCACTTCTGAACATGCCAACTAACATTACTACTGAACATTTGCCAAAAAAGTAATGTATATAATATACATGACTTATTTATTTTTTACATTAATTAATTATTTAACATTAATTAATTACTTTTTAAAAAAAATCATGATTACATAAGATTTACTTAAAATTATATTTATACATGTATAATACTTTCTAATATATATTTACTTGACACATTATTGTTACCAAAGAGGAGAAAGTCAACACTTTTTGAAGACAAAAGTATAAGTTTTGATGAATTCTCAAGCAAGCCAAATCAAGATCATTGAATAAAGAATTGGAGCTCAAACTGAAGAATTTAGAGTGTCAAATCATTCTGGAATAAGAGAAATCAAAAGAGGAAAACACAGATCAAACACTCTTTCACTAGTGAACCATTTAAAATTAATAAAATTGAGTTTTTACACACATAATCTATTATGCTCACTCATAACATAATCTATTATGTTCATGACATAATCGATTATGTCATAACATAATCGATTATGACATTTTTTTTTGAAAAATAGTTCTGTTATAATCGATTACGTTGCAAACATAATCGATTATGTCGTGATTTTTAAAAATATTATTTTTGGCATTCACATAATCAATTATGTCATAACGTAATCGATTATGTGCAACAGATTTTCAAAAATAAATATTTTTTAAAATATAAACTGATTTTTAAAAAAGGTAAACCTCTTCCCATATTTTCTCAAAGATTTTCCTTCAGTTATTCAGAGGATTAAAACTGATTTTCGAAATTATTAATTTTATTTTTTGAATTATTTTTTAAATTTAATTCAAAATAATTTCTTTATAATTAACCTGATCAAGGAGGAAAATACACATTGAATAGAACTGACATTGAGCACGAAAATATTGAGGTTTACAATCTTTGTTCTACAATTTTGATTAAGTGACTTGTGAAAGGAGCTAACGGTTTGTGCTACCATTTTGGATTCTCTTGTTCCAGGTGATATTGTTCCTGTTATTGTTTGATTATCTGTAAACACCATAGTTGGTGTAGTTTTTATCCTATGTAATTGTTAAAGGAGGTGTTTCATCTCTTGTGTGATCAAGAGAAGTTTGTTGTCATCCTTTGAACTTTTTTAAGGGAGGTGTTTCATCTCTTGAGGGATTCAAGATAGGTGTTCAATCTTTAGGTTTATTCTTTTGCATGTTTCAATTGTAATATTGGTTGTAATTCAATTTTCTAAAGATAGTGATTAGGTAGTCATTCTCAAATTGAGGTGACTGGGAACTGGATGTAGGGTTGGCTATACCCGAACCAGTATAAATCTTTGTGTATTTCTCTTCCCTTATCACTTTACTTTATTTACTGCTTCCGCTTAAGCACTAAATTAAAATATATTAAGTAAAGATAAACAAGAAAATTTAAAAAGGGTAAATTTATTTGTGACATCTTAAAAAGCATCAAGTCATCCCCCTCTTGATGCCATTTTGTCTAACAAGTGCTATCAGAGCTTCGACTGATAAGTTATTTCTAAAAGATCCTTAAGATGTCTTTGCAGAATCAGGTTTACAGGGAAGGTGCATCAATCAACAGGCCACCACTCTTTGAAGATGACAATTATCCCTTTTGGAAGGCAAGAATGGAGATATTCCTACAAACCCTTGATTTTGGAGTATGGGATGCTGTACTAAATGGTCCCTTCACGCCAATGGTGATGCTTGCTGAAGGACCCACACCAAAGACGTTTCATCAATGGACGCCAGATGAAAACAAACGAGCACAATATGATGTAAGAGCTCGTAACGCTATTATTTCTGCTATAACTCGTGACGAATTTTACAGGATATCAAGATGCAAAACGGCAAAAGAAATGTGGGAGACATAGGAGGTGACACATGAAGGAACGAACGAAGTGAAAAGAGTAAGGAAAAACACACTCGTCCAAGAATACGAGTTGCTGGCTATAGGGCAAAATGAAAGCATCAGTGATTTCGAAACACGGTTCACTCATATCGTAAATCACCTAGAAGCACTAGGAAAAAGTTAAGTAAATGAGGAGCTGAACACCAAAATTCTCAAGTCACTGGATAGAAATTGGCAACCAAAAGTCACCGCAATATCAGAATCTAAAGATTTGACAAAGATGAATGTACCAACACTCTTTGGAAAATTGAGAGAACACAAGATGGAGCTTCAAAGACTAAAGAATGGAGAAGAAACAGTTAAAGTCAAAAACATCGAACTCAAGGCTGAAAAATCAACAGAAAAGAAAGACAATGAAAGTGAGTTTTCTGACAATGACATTTCTTTATTAGTAAAACGATTTTCCAAGTTTATGAAGAACAGGAAAAAGGGCCAAACAACAAGGAAAGAAAAAGACCCAGCAGCAAACTATAAATGCTATGGATGCAACCGGTTCGGTCATATACAGTCGGAATGTCCCTTTGCCAAAAAGGAAGATAAAGAAAAGGAGAAAAAGAAAGCAAAGAAGTCATTCAAGTCAAATAAAAAGAAGGCATATATCGCATGGGAGGACAACAACTCAACAACCTCTGAAAGCTCAACAGAAGACAGTGATGAAGAGGAAGAGGCCAACTTGTGTCTAATGGCAAATAGTGAAGATGAAGCTACCTCAAAGGTAAGCTCGACAAACTCTTATGATGAATATGATGAATTACATGCAGAGTATCAAAATCTTTATATAAATTTTAATAACTTGGCTAAAAAGCATTCTTCATTGAAACAAAATTTTCAAGCTTTAGAAAATATACTAAGTCATGTGGAGAAGGAAAATGAAGGTTTGAAAAAGGATTTGGATAAATATAAATCAATTTCTAAAAATAAGGAAGTTATCAAACCTTGTGAAAATTATAATCATCTCGAAACTGAAGTTTTTAAATTAGAAAAAATTTTAAATAAATTTTCAGACTCTACTCAAAATCTTGATAATATGCTTAGTGTACAAAGAGGGAGTTCTAGTAAAGCTGGACTTGGTTACACTCCCAAGAAAAGTCTAGAACCCCACAAAACCATCTTTGTAAAAGAATAAAAAAAAACAAGTTTTCAAGTTAAACAAAATTTTCAAAGAAAATCATTCAAATATCCTTCACATAGATTAAGTTGTTTTTATTGCATGAAAATTGGTCATACATCAAATAAATGTTTTGTAAAACATGTTGACATACCTAGTGGTAGATTTAAATGGGTTCCTAAAGATCACAAGCATAAAAATTGCTTGCATTAAATCAAATTCATTCGCACTTAATTGATTATGAAATAACGTAATAGATTATGGTTTTTAAATTGCTTGCGGACATAATCGATTATGTCAGAACATAATCGATTATGACATAACATAATCGATTATGACAGAACAATGTTTAAAAAAAACAAAAAAAAATTTTGCGCACTGATAATCGATTACGAGATTATATAATCAATTAAGTATCTTTAAATTTCATATTTATTATCCATAAAGTTGAGAAAGCTTATTCCTACTAACAATTAAGGACCTAAAACAATAAAGGGTACCTAAGTTTGCCAAGACTATTCAAAATGAAAAAGATTTTAAAAAAATCTTTATGAAGTGATCATGGTGGGGCATTTCAAAATAATTTGTTTGAAACCTTTTGAAGAACTAGGAATCTCACATAATTTTTTTTTTCAACAACACCCCAAAAAATGGAGTAGAAAGGAAAATTTAGCTAGAACAATGTTAAATGAAAATAATCTTCCAAAATATTTTTGGACTGATGCAGCTTCTATAGCATGTTATGTATTAAATAGAATTTTAATAAGACTGTTAGATGCGGAATTATATCAAGAAAGGGGGGTTGAATTGATATAAAGCTTTATTGAAAACTTTTTCGTATCAGAAAATTTACTGGTGCAGTTTACTGAGAATTAGCCGACTGATTATTGCAAAATAGTAGGTTAGTTCTTAATGCAGAATATAACAGATGATGAAGGAAGAGAAAAGATAACACCAAGGATTATACTGGTTCGTTCTTTGTGCAAGAACTACATCCAGTTGGTGATCTGCAACTCCACAGATCCTAATCACTATCAAAAATGTATTCTTTACAACAAATCTTTCTTGAACACTACAAGAAAATCAAAGAACCTATTCTAAATACTATAGAATAGTTCTAAACCCACTGACTCACACTGAGCCACTGTGATCACCCCGATCACACACAACAGGGTTCTAAAACCCACCTACAAATCTCTAACCCAAGATCAAAGAATACAAGATACAGTGAAAGAAAGAAATTCTTCTTGAACAGTAAGCACAGTAAACGAAATTCTGCAGATTCTTTTGCTTCTGAATGTTTTTCAACTCTTGAGTGTTTTCTCTTTAATTCTTTCGCACTTGCAAATGTCCTTTAGAGTTGTATTTATAGGCAAAAGGAATTGCATTGGGTCAGCCTCTTTTGAGAGTCTTTAATACTGTGTTCCGCACTTTTCTGCATAAGGAGGGTCTGGAACAAAATAGTCGACTGAAGACGCAAACCAGTTAGCTATTTTCATTAAACCTGTATTCCTGGTACATTAATGAAAATAGTCGACTAGAACAACAGGATTAGCAGACTAACTGATGAATACTAAAAACAACAGATTATCATATTTCAATTTGCTAATCATGTACAGATAATCTAACATCTCTAGAAATGTTAAATCAATTAAGAACCATTAATCACAAACCCAGCACATTCTAAAAACAATCATCAAAGCTTGTAAACATCATCAAATCTCAAGTCTTCAACAAAGACCTTTTTTAAAACTAAACCCTTATGAATTTTTTAAAGGTAGAAAACCAAACATTTCTCATTTCAAAGCTTTTGGTTGCAAATGTTTTGTTTTAAATAATGGAAAGGATAACCTTGAGAAATTTGATTCAAAAGTAGATGAAGCAATATTTTTAGGGTACTCTTTAACCAGTAAAGCATATTGAGTATACAATAAGAGAGCATTACATGTAGAAGAATCTGTTCATATAACCTTTGATGAATTTTCGGACCTTGAGGAAAACTCTCTTGAGTCAAGAAAGAAATCTATAGATATAAAAGAAGAACAGGGTGCAATTGAAAAAGATCAACCATAAGAAGGAAGCGTGGAGAAACTTAGAAATAGTCAAGAAGAAGGAATTGACTATGATGAAACCTACGCCCCAGTTGCAAGACTAGCCTATGCAAAAATTATGAAGTTCAAGTTATATCAAATGGATGTAAAAAGTGCTTTCCTAAATGGATATATCAAAAAGGAAGTCTATGTCTGTCAACCTCCTGGTTTTGAAGACTATCAACATCCAAATCATGTTTACAAGCTAAAGTAGACAATTTATGGACTCAAACAAACACCTAGATCTTGGTATGAAAGATTGAGAAACTTCTTGGTAAGCCATACTTATAGAAGAGGTAAAGTAGATCCAACCTTATTTATATGCTTTATACTTTTAATTTCATGCATTTGAATTGTTATGAACTATTTTTTTTAAATTCATGTATATCTTTTTAATGATTATCAATAAAAGGGGGAGTATGATTATGTATGTGTTTTTTTATTATGCATATAATCAAGCAATTGATTAAGGGGGAGAAATTAATTGATTAAGGGGGAGTATGTAATTGACAAAAATCATAAATAGGGGGAGTTCAAGAATATGGATGTACTTAAAGATGAATTTTCTATTGAACTTGTGATATGGCTCATATAATGTTATACACTAACTCATTTGTGTTAATCTTGAGCTGACTACAAAGTCTAGCAATTTCTGTCCTTATATCATAATAGGTGTTTTCTTGATCATCATCAAAAAGGGGGAGAATGTTACCAAAGAGGAGAAAGTCAACACTCTTTGAAGACAAAAGTATAAGTTTTGATGAATTCTCAAGCAAGCCAAATCAAGATCATTGAATGAAGAATTAGAGCTCAAGCTGAAGAATTTAGAGTGTCAAATCATTCTGGAATAAGAGAAATCAAAAGAGAAAAACACAGATCAAGCACTCCTTCACTAGTGAACCATTTAAAATGAATAAAATTGAGTTTTTACACACATAATCTATTATGCTCACTCATAACATAATCTATTATGTTCATGACATAATCAATTATGTCATAACATAATCGATTATGACATTTGTTTTTGAAAAATAGTTCTGTTATAATCGATTATGTCGTGATTTTAAAAAATATTATTTTTGGCACTCACATAATCGATTATGTCATAACGTAAACAATTATGTGCAACGGATTTTCAAAAACAAATATTTTTTAAAATATAAACTGATTTTTAAAAGGGTAAACATTTTCCCGTATTTTCTCATATTTTCCTTCAGTTATTCAGAGGATTAAAACTGATTTTCGAAATTATTAATTTTATTTTTTGAATTATTTTTTAAATTTAATTCAAAATAATTTCTTTATAATTAACCGAATCAAGGAGAAAATACACATTGAATAGAACTGACATTGAGCACGAAAATATTGAGGTTTCCAATTTTTGTTCTACAATTTTGATTAAGTCACTTGTGAAAGGAGCTAACGGTTTGTGCTATCATTTTGGATTCTCTCTTTCTAGGTGATATTGTTCCTGTTATTGTTTGATTATCTGTAAACACCATAGTTGGTGTAGTTTTCATCCCTTGTAATTGTTAAGGGAGGTGTTTCATATCTTGTGTGATCAAGAGAGGTGTGTTTTCATCCTTTGAAGTTTTTCAAGGGAGGTGTTTCATCTCTTGAGGGATTCAAGAGAGGTGTTCAGTCTTTGGGTTTATTCTTTTGTATGTTTCAATTGTAATATTGGTTGTAATTGAATTTTCTAAAGACAGTGATTGGGGAGTCATTCTCAAATTGAGGTGACTGGGAACTAGATGTAGGATTGGCTATACCCGAACCAGTATAAATCTTTGTGTATTTCTCTTTGTTGGCATATTTCAAGTCCAGAGTTTTATGGACACCTACAGTTTTGATGATGAAGTTTTTAGGAAGTTTCAATTAACATTAAAGACTTGTGCCATCTCACAAAGGAAGGTTGCTTGATAAGAAAGGAAAGGCATAAAGAGCATTCAAAGCTTTCAAGAGAGAAGATTGATGAAGATTTTCTCAAGAGCTGAAGGATCAAAGGTAGAAGGTTCTGTTTTGGGTGTTGGATAAAAAGAGTAAGTCATAAATCCCATTCAAGACCTTCCCAAACAAGAGAGCAAGAAAATATTTGTCTTGATTGAAAATCTGTCTAGTTAATATAAGCTTTTAAGAAAATTAATTTCAAGGGAACTTTAGGAAATAATTCAAATAAGTGCCTTATATAGCTTAAACAATTAAGAGCATAGTTTAAGGGGGAGCTTTTAGAAATTATTTCCACTCATTAATTCCTTGAAATCTCCTTTTCAATATTCAAATTAAAACTTAAATGCTATATGACTGCCTATTTTATTTCCTTTGTGGACTAATATTTATGATGGAGATATCCATACATTATTTTCAAGATTTTCAGGATATTATCACAAGTCTCTAGGTTTCTTTTTATCATCATCAAAAAGGGGGAGATTGTTGGCATATTTCAAGTCCAGAGTTTTATGGACACCTACAGTTTTGATGATGAAGTTTTTAGGAAGTTTCAATTAACATTAAAGACTTGTGCCATCTCACAAAGGAAGGTTGCTTGATAAGAAAGGAAAGGCATAAAGAGCATTCAAAGCTTTCAAGAGAGAAGATTGATGAAGATTTTCTCAAGAGCTGAAGGATCAAAGGTAGAAGGTTCTGTTTTGGGTGTTGGATAAAAAGAGTAAGTCATAAATCCCATTCAAGACCTTCCCAAACAAGAGAGCAAGGTGTTTTCTCGCAAAAACGTTTTTCTACGCTTTTAATCGATTACCATACGTAGATAATCGATTATTTAACTTAATATTTGAATCAAAAATGTTTAACGAGCAAAATAATCGATTAAGTGTCTTTGATAATCGATTATATTGATTCTGGGTTAATATAATCGATTATGGCCTTAATCTAATCGATTAAATCAGACGTATTTGTTTTCCAGCTTTTTAAACATGATATAATCGATTAAGCTTTTAATATAATCGATTAAATGAGTCGCTTTTATGAAATCAATTCTAAATCAACCTAAGAATGGAAACTTTGGAGCATTTTCGAATTATAAAATGAAAGAGAATGTCTTAGGTTTAACACATCCGAACAAACACAAAACATTCAAAGTGTTTCGCGCCTTAGCTTTTTCAAAGCCGCTTCCTCGCTCTCTTCGCTTGATCAAGTCTTTGGAAGTGGTGATCATTGTGCTTAAGCTTTCTATCCAGCACATTTCGGTGTATTCTTTTACTGTTTTCTCGTAAAGGGAAAATTCATCCCTTGGATCTGTTCTAAGGGAGGTGTTTCATCTCTTGTGTGTCAAGAGAGGTGGGTTTCATCCTCGGTGTGTCCGAGGAGGTGTTTCATCCTTAGTGTGTCCGAGGAGGTGTTTCCGCTTATCTTTATTTGTTATTGCATGAATTGGTGTTTGTAATTTCATTTAAAGATAGTGGGGAAAATCATCACGGATTTGTGGTGGTTGGGAACCGGATGTAGGATTGGCTTAATCCGAACCAAGATAAATTCTCGTGTTCTTTCTCTTTCTCTTTATCTCTTAATTGTGGATCATTATTACAATTGCTAATCCCAACAGCGTTAATCAAAGGATTGAAAAATTCACATCCAAGTTTTTGAAAGTTTTTCAAAACCTGAAAATTTATTTAAAAGAGAAAATTTCTTTAAAAACCCAATTCACCCCCCCCTCTTGGTTTTTACACTGCCGTCTTTATTTAACACTCTTCCCTTATCACTTTACTTTATTTACTGCTTCTGCTTAAGCACTAAATTAAAATATATTAAGTAAAGATAAACAAGAAAATTTAAAAAGGGTAAATTTATTTGTGACATCTTAAAAAGCATCAATTCACCCCTCTCTTGATGCCATTTTGTCTAACAGTTATTAACATTTCACTCTCTCAATCTAAAAATTCATTCTCAATATAAGAACTAGTACTAAGACATGAAATTGAGACCTTTTGTAATTTCTTACAATGTTCATTTTTCCACAACTTCTTCACAAATTTAGCATTTTTTTATTGTTCTACATATTTGGATTTTATAATAAATTTCATTTATTTTTGTTTTCACTCGAATATAATTTGAATTGATTGTTGATTTTGTTTTTATTTAAATTCATTATCATGTCAAAAGAATTCTATGAAAGATTAATTACAAGTTATTTCTTACTTCTAAATGTCGTATTAAATGTAACTTTGTTATGTCTTAGAGTACTCCATGTCATTACTCCTAAGACATTTATTATGTAAGCCTTTAGTAATCTATATGCTATGTTTTAATCTTTGTAAAATTATTGTCAACCTTTTACATTAGTAATATCTTTATGTAGGATTTTTAAAGATAAATCCTAAATGAATTTTAAATATTCAATTTGTATTCACTTGAATAGATTTTATTAGTATTTATATGTATTTCACTAACTAAATTTGATTTAATGAAATCGTAACACAAGAATTGAATAATATGAAAAATTGTATATAAATAAGAAAATATATTAATTGATTATAATATAAAAATAAAATTGTAGGAAATTATGGCATGAAGGATAAATAGGAGTGCAAGTTGTCATATAGATGATGGGAAAATGAAGATGGTAAGATGTAAAAGATTTCACATTTAAGTGAGTTTTCATTTTCATAAGTTAAAATTGAGAATGACAAAAGATAATTTTAAAGTGTAACTAAATTAATTTCCAAATAAAACACATGAACATATGAAAGTTAGATGAACTTATGAATGACATGGAACTTGAAGCAATTAATCAAACAAAAAGGTTAGATCCAATCATATGTATGCACTAATTCAAGCAATGTCCATTTGCACAAAATTTCAACATAGCACAAATAGGTTTAAGTGGTAAGTAAAGTTGTTGAATGATTTGAGATTTGATGATGTTTGTTGACTAGTTAATTGTGTTTAATTTTGTGTTGGATGCGTGGTTAATACTTGTTTAAATGTTTTAAGTTTGTTCGAGATGATAGATTACTTGTATAGATTAATCATATGAATAATGATAAACTGTTGTTTTTATTATTCATCAGTTAGTCTACTAATTCTTCTTGTCTAGTCGACGTTTTTCATTAAATATACCAGGTATACAGGTTTAATGAAAATAACACACTGGTTTATGTCTTCATTCGACTATTCTGTTCTTCACACCTTCCTTATGCAGTAACACGTGCAGAACGCGTTTCAGCTCTTTCAAAAAGTAAAGACCCATTATGTTTCGTGGAGCCTATAAATATTACGTTCAAGGACGCTCAGAGGAGCGAAAGAATAGAAGAGAAAAACTCCCAAGAAGCTACAACCTTTACGTGCAAGAAGATCTGCATAGAGTTTTTACATTTTCACTGTTTCTGTCAAGAACATTCTACTGTCACTATAATCTTGTATTCTTGATCTCGGGTTAGAGATTGTAAGTGGGTTTTAGAACCCTGCGACTGTGATTGGGGTGATCACAGAGACTCTGGTAGAGTCTGTGGGTGAAAGTCTATTCTATAGTGTTTAGGATAGTTTCTTTTGATTTCTTGTAGAGTTCAAGAAAGGTTTTTGTGTAAAGAATACAATCTTTTATAGTGATTAGGATCTGCAGGTTGCGGATCATAGACTGGACGTAGTTCTTTTACAAAGAACGAACCAGTATAAATTTTGGTGTCTCTTTCTCTCTTCCCTCATCATCTGATATATTGTGCAGTAAGAACTAATCTACTTGATGAGTCATTATTTTCCCTTATTTTCTTACCTTTCTGTACTTGTTTTCATCTCTAATTTGTTCTTAATTGTTTATATTTTGTACAAATTTCTATTAGGGCTATATTTGGACCAGAAATTCATATTTTAATTAATTTGAATTTTCTAAGTTTAATTATTCCAATTTTTATTTTCAGGGCAGTTTAAAATTATTTTGGGCTTGGAATTAATTCATGGACTTCAAGAGGAGCTGCCACATCACAACTTGGACCAGATTTGTTTCTTTGGATTTTGGGCCCATTGGATCTAGGGTTTCGTGCCTATGCTATGCAGCTACAAGTAGGGCAGCTGAGGGAGGGCGGAAGACAGACAGACACAACGCGGAGAAGACGGCAGCAGTAGTAGTAGTAGGAATTAGGGTTTCTTTTACGTTTTTGCTTTTAGCTAGAGATACAAGTTTACGTTTTGGTTTTTACTTCAGAATTCGTCCACTGTTCTTCAATTCCAGTTTTGTTCTTCAATTCATTTGCATTCGTTTTCTGTCAATTTCGTTTTCTGTCAATTTCGTTTTCCGCTTTCAATTTCGTTTTCCATTTTCAATTTCGTTTTTCGCTTTCAATTTCGTTTTCCGTTTTCAATTTCATTTTCCGCTTTCAATTTCATTTTTCGCTTTCAAATTCGTTTTACGTTTTCTATTTTCATTTTCTATTTTCGTTTGCTATTTTCGTCGTTTTCTATTTTCTGAATTAATGGAAGGCTAAAACTCAGGGTGGGACTCTTGGGCATGTTGCACTCACTGATGGAGGTTTTGTGTGTTTTATGGTTTCGTACGTTTGATTCTCCAATGTGAAGTCTCTGTTCTGGAGGATGCTTAATCCCTTGGAAGGAGACCTTACAAGGTTCACGTTTGCTTAATTCGTGTAGGGAAGTCTTGGGTTAACTTTCGCTTAGTTGGTTAATCTAGACCGAACAAGGATTAAACGGACTAATAATCTGTTGTGAGCCAAGGATGTCAGAGATGCATTGTGTTCAAGAGTCTTGCCTATTTTAATTACTGCAATTAATTTGTTGTTTATCTGCTATATTTTAATTAACTGTTATCCGTCCAAAACCCCCCATTGCATGATTCAATCTTTTGACAGTGAACATTGGTCCTTGAGAGACGACCTAGGAGTCACTTATTCTAGTACTACATTTAATTGTTTTTTTATTTGACCGAGTACGACATCGATCACTACTATTTCACATTCATCAGTCGACTAATTTTCTGTGAATTGAACCAGTAGCCTTTCTTTTACGAAAAAGCTTCTATAATAATTGCATATCAATTCAACCCCCCCCTTCTTGATATTAATCCGCTGCTAACAATTGGTATCTAGAGCTGGTTCTTGTAAGGTACTCAAGTAGAAATCAAGATGGGAGACAAGCTTCCTTTTGCCGAAGGTGCCTCTACAAACAGACCCCCTCTTTTCGTAGGTGCAAACTATTCGTTCTGGAAGGCCAGAATGAAGATCTTTTTCGAATCGGTTGACAGAGGCGTGTGGGATGCTGTGGTTAATGGTCCATATATCCCTACCATCAAAGGTGAAGATGGAAAGCTGGTTGAAAAGCCATGGGAGCAGTGGTCTGAAACAGAGAACAAGAAGGCTCAATTCGACAGTAAGGCTAAGAATATATTAACTTCTGCTCTTAAGCTTGATGAATTTTTCAGGGTTTCACAGTGCACCACAGCCAAAGAAATGTGGGAAATCCTTCAAGTAACACACGAAGGCACAACTGAAGTGAAAAGGGCAAGAAAGCATACTCTCATACAAGAGTATGAGATGTTTCGAATGCAGCCTGGTGAAACCATTCAAGATGTGCATAAACGATTCACGCACATAGTGAATCATTTGCTTGGATTAGGGAAGAAGTTCGATGATGAAGAGCTTAATATAAAGGTGCTAAAATGCTTGAGTAGGAATTGGCAGCCAAAGGTTACAGCCATTCTGGAAACTAAAGATTTGACAGTCATGAGCACTCGCAACATTGTTTGGGAAACTCGGAGAACATGAACTCGGAACCGAACGAGCTGGATCAAATCGAAAATACGAAAAACACACAGCAAAAGCTTAGCACTAAAATCCAAGGAATCGATTAAGAGTGATGAAGAGAAAGATGATGACAGTACTGAGTTTGCAATGTTGGTCAAAAGGTTTGGTAAATTCCTTAAAAGGAAAGACAGTTCAAAGGACAGATTTCAGAGGAGGTATACCAGAAAACCAGATTTTAATTCCTCTAACTTTTCATGTTTTAATTGTGGACAGCTAGGACATCTCAAGGCAGATTGTCCTCTGTTAAATCAAAGAAAAGAAAGAAGTCCAGAAAAGAATGAGAGAAAAGACAAACGGAATCAGTACTACAAGAAAGGGAAGAAAGCTTATATGGCCTGGGATGATAGTGATTCCGATAGAATTTTCAAGTTCGGATTCGAATCGCAAATCAAGCCAATCTTTGTCTTGTAGCCAATGAAGATACTCGCTAGTCGAGTAAGTTCATGTGATTCGATATGAGTGAGAATTATGACACTCGTTTAATGCTTTCATTGAATTTCATGATGAAGCAAAGAAGATGGAATATCAGTATAATCGGCTAAAAGGACTAAATAGCTGGTTAGAAAATAAAGTGCAGGAACTGGAAGATCAAAATAGTAGACTAAAGGATGAAATCAGTCAACTAAAAGATAATGTTCTGCAACAAAAAAACCAGAAAGATTCTGAAAGATCCGTAACTAATAAAAATGAATCTGAAAATTGTGAAAACTGTGTTAACCTTCAAAATAAAGTTGGTTATTTGATCAAAACATTGGCAAAGTTTCAAATTGGTCATAATACCTTAAATCAACTTTTACATTCTCAAATTGGTTTTTCAAATGGAAATGGACTTGGCTATGAAAAACGTTATCATGCTGCAAAGAACAAATCTTATCCAAGGAACAGATTTAAAACATGTTCTTATTGTTTGAAACATGGTCATATATCTAAATTTTGCTATGTCAAGAATTTTGGGATTTCAAGAGGTGAATTCTATTGGAAACCCAAAACATATGTTGATCCTAACTTGAAAGGACCCAAATGGTTTTGGGGACCTAAATTTGTCAATTAAACCTTGTTTTGCAGATCTGTCATGGAGCAAAAAGAACCTTATGGTACCTAGACAGTGGATGCTCCAAACACATGACAGGAGATAAATCAAAATTGATGAATTACAAAGAATGTGAAGCTGGAACTGTGACTTTTGGTGATAACAGCAAAGGAAAAATTAAGGGATCTGGAGATATTGGCAACTGTACTTCCTCACAGATTAAAAATGTACTTTATGTTGAAGGACTAAAACACAATCTCCTAAGCATAAGTCAGCTGTGTGACAAAGGTATGAAAGTCACCTTTGATGCAAAATTCTGTGTCATTTTCAATTGTTTAACTGCAGATATAATGCATATTGGGAGAAGAGAAAACAATGTCTACATGCTGAACATCAACTCTTCAAATCACAAAGATATTTGTTTGCTAACAAAAGAAGATGATAGCTGGCTATGGCATAGAAGGTGTGGTCATGTCAACATGCAGTTGTTGAATAAAATCAGTTGCAAGAGTCTTGTTAGAGGACTTCCGAATGTGAAGTTTGTGAAGGACAAAGTCTGTGAATATTGCCAAAAAGGAAAGCAGTCCAAAAGCTCATTTGAATCAAAGAATTTCATATCAACAAGGAGACCTCTTGAACTGCTACATCTTGATCTGTTCGGCCCTTCAAGAACAGTAAGTTTAGGTAACAATTCTTATGTACTTGTGATAGTTGATGATTTCTCCAGGTATACATGGACACTTTTCCTTTCCTCAAAAGATGAAACTTTTCATGCTTTCAAAAGATTTGCTAAGATCACTTCAAATGAAAAAGATTTGAAAATTGTTTCCTTAAGAAGTGATCATGGGACTGAGTTTCAAAATTTACATTTTGAAAAGTTTTGTTCTAAATATGGCATTTCTCACAATTTCTCGCACCTAGAACTCCACAGACAAAATGGAGTTGTTGAAAGGAAAAACAGGACTCTACGAGGAATGTGCAAGGACAATGTTGAGTGAGTCAAAGCTACCAAAGTATTTACGGGCAGATCTTTGTATCAACTGCTTGTTATGTACTCAATAGAGTGTTACTTAGACCTATACTAGATAAAACACCATATGAGCTTTTGAATGATAAAATACCTAGTATTGCATATTTTAAAGTCTTTGGATGCAGGTGCTTTATACTCAACAATGGAAAAGCATCATTAGGTAAATTTGATGAGAAAGGCGATGATGGCATTTTTCTTGGTTATTCATTGACTAGCAAAGCATACCGTGTCTTCAACAAGAAGAATTTAACTGTAGAAGAGTCTATCCATGTTGTGTTTGATGAGATTTTATGCCAAAAGAGAGAAAAGGTAACTCTCTTGCAGGTTCTGATGATGAGACGCCTGAGGAATCCAAGAAGAATGAAGATGCTGCAGAAAAAGCTGCTGAAACTGTCAGACAGGATGAACAAGTCGACTATAATCCTGATTCGGTCGACTACCTACGGCGAGATAATACATTACCTAAATCCTGGAGAACACAAAAGGGCTATCTCTGGACAACATTATTGGGAATGTTGAGAAGGGAGTGACTACTCGTAACTCTTTAAATGAATTCTGCAATCATATGGCCTTTGTTTCTCAAATAGAACCAAAGAATATTAATGATGCATTGCTTGACCATAAGCTGGATAAGCTGCTATGAATGAAGAACTGAATCGGTTTGTTAGGAATGATGTTTGGAAACTAGTTCCTAGGAATAATACAATGAATGTGATAGGAACTAAATGGGTTTTTAAAAATAAGCTAGATGAAAATGGTATTATTACTAGAAACAAAGCTAGACTTGTAGCAAAGGGTATAATCAGGAAGAGGGCATTGACTATGATGAGACTTATGCACCTGTTGCTAGATTAGAAGCTATTAGGCTATTGCTTGCTTTTGCATGTCTTAATTGCTTTAAACTCTATCAAATGGATGTCAAAAGTGCCTTTCTTAATGGTTTTATAAATGAGGATGTATATGTTGAACAACCACCTGGTTTTATTGACTCTAAGCTTCCTAACCATGTCTACAAACTCAAAAAGGCTTTGTATGGTCTTAAGCAGGCACCAAGACAGTGGTATGAAAGACTTACAACCTTTCTCATATCACAAGGCTTTAAAAGAGGAGCTGTGGATAAAACTCTCTTTACCAAGAAAGTTGTTAATGATCTTATGATTGTACAAATTTATGTTGATGACATAATTTTTGGTTCATCTAATCCCTCTTTGTGCCAAGAGTTTGCAGAATCCATGCAAGGAGAATTTGAAATGTCCATGATGGGAGAATTGAATTTCTTCCTAGGATTGCAGGTGAAACAAATGGAAAATGGAACCTTCATTAGTCAAGCCAAGTACTGCAATGAGTTGCTGAAAAAGTTCAATATGGAAAGCTGTAAAGAATCAAATACACCAATGTCATCAAATTGTTATCTTGATGTTGATGAATCTGGGAAGGCTGTTGATGCAACTATGTACAGAGGGCTGATTGGATCCTTGCTATATATCACAGCTAGCAGACCTGATATCATGTTTGTTGTTTGTCTTTGTGCAAGATTCCAAGCTAATCCCAAGGAATCACATTTCACAGCAGCTAAACGTATCTCAAAATACCTCAAAGGAACTGTGAATGTGGGACTATGGTACTCTACTGGTAATGAACTAAATCTTGTTGGATATACTGATTTTGATTTTGCAGGTTGCAAATTAGATAGAAAAAGCACCAGTGGAACATGTCATTTGTTTGGAAATTGTTTAATTTCGTGGACAAGCAAGAAACAGGCATGTGTTGCACTCTCAACAGCTGAAGCTGAGTACATTGCAGCTGGTAGTTGTACAACACAGATTCTATGGTTGAAACAACAACTAAGTGATTTCAATCTACATCTTTCTGATATACCAATCTTGTGTGATAATACCAGTGCAATCAATTTAACTAAAAATCCTATACAGCATTCAAGAACGAAGCACATTGAAATAAGACATCATTTTATAAGAGATCATATTGAAAAGAAGGATTGTAGGATTGAATTCATCTCTACAAATGATTAGCTAGCTGATATATTCACTAAGCCACTTAGTCGTGAAAGATTTTTCAAACTTAGAAATGAATTGGGTATCCTGAATATCAATCATATCTCTTAAAATTTCTTCTGCTGAGATGATTAGTTTGTTAATTGTATGAAATAGTGTGCTTATTTCATTAAACTGACAATGTTATCTTACTGTTGCAGATTTCAGTGTGTTAATTTCATGAAACAGTCGATTTATTTCATTAAACTGACAGCAAGGCATTACTGTTATGAAAATAATCTGCTTATTTTCTGGAAATAACAGGTGTATTTCATTAAATGCTTGAGCAGATGTTGTTTGAATATGAACAAACCTATTAATTACATTGACTAGCTGATTAATTTCTGTAACCACAACTTAAATTCAAATTGCAGTTCCAAGAAATCAGTGTTTAATCAAATCAATTCAGTCATTTCTGTAAAATGAATGGTTCAATGCATTTTTCATAGCATGAACAGTTATAGCTACATGTGCACTCGCTTTATTGGGTTTCAAATGTGGTTTTCCATTTTTCTATGTATTCTCTGCATTTCTCTGAAGTCTGAGCACCTGTGGTTGAGTCCAAATCTGCTCAAAATATTTTGACCATTAAATCACGGATTGAACATGCATACGTATCTCATACTTGGTCTATATAATATTTTTAACAGACTAAACTTGCATTCTCTATACCCTGTTTTTCTGCATAATCTCTATCTGTTCGTTCTTCTTTCTCTCCAAATTGAACATGGCACACAGTGATGACTCCGACGCACCTATTGGAAACTTATTCCAACGATTAAGGAGGTCAATGAGGAACAAAAAATCCTCACGCACAACAACTGCTTCATCAGGTAGAAGAACCAGAGGATCTACATCCGGGACACAAATAGATCCTATTGAGATTCCTGAACAAGTTGTTGATCCTTCAGAAAGGAGATTTTCCAAACGGTATAAAGTGAGAGTGAGACTCCTTCAAAGGATGAACCCTTCACCACCTCCTTCACCTCCTACAGAGGAAGAAAATGAGGAGACCGAATCAGATGATGCTGATGAAGAAGAAAACACTGAAGTTGCTGTTTCAGTAGAGCAAAGGATGATGACGAAGCAAATTTTAACTCCAAAGATATTGAAGTTTAGCTGGTTGGAGATGGAAAATCTGAACTTTGTGCGAAACTCACTACAAGCACAGAATCTTCAACAATTCGTAAAACTTGAAGGTAACTTTTATGTTGACCTGGTTAAGGTTTTCTATGCTAACTTGAAAGTAGAGAATGGTGTTCTTTTGTCCAATGTGAAAGGCAAGGAAATTCGCATTGATAATGCCTTATGGAGTGGTATTGCTGGATTAAGAAATCATGGTTTAAAGATCAGTAAAGGCAACACAAGTTCATTGCCAAATTTCAACAAAGAAACTGTTTTCAAAGATTGCCTACGACATTGTGATGAGGCCATGATTATCAAGTACAATGTTGGTCGTATGAAGAGGGATGAAAGATTGTTGGCCTTCTTTCTTGCATGGCAGCTCATTCCCAGGGGGAGCAATCATGCACAGCTTATGGAGGAGGACTTGGCCCTGCTGCACTGCTTAAAGAATAGGATCATTGTGAACTGGGTCTATGTGATAAAAGGCCACATGTTTAAAGCAAAAAGGTTAAATGATCACAAACTTCCCTATGCCATATTGATATCCAGATTTCTTGATTACTTTGATGTTCCAACTGTTGGTGAAACTACAACCATTGTCAACCACAAGCACATGTTTGACAATTATTATCTGCGGAAGATGGGATTGTCCAAAATCAATGGAGATTGGACTCACGAAGCTGGAACTTCGTCTGGACATGGAGGGGCTTCTAATGCAAGAACCTCATCAGCACCCGAGACTGATTACACTGCATACCAGATGGTTCCCTATTGTGCACCACCTTCATATCAGGGAGTCCCTATGTCTGAATTTGAAAGAATGCTAATATCTCGTCTTAATGATCTAACCTCTATGCAGCATAATACACACGAAACCATGGTGGCCTGGTTCACCAATATAGATGAAGAAATCGAATTAATCCAACTCCAACTTGCTGAGTTGCAAGTTACTGCTGAAAACTTTGCTGGTACAAATGCGCCAACCACTACTGAAGCTATGGAAGTGGATGGCGATAATGCTGAAGAAGAGGATGAAGAAGAGGATGAAGAAGAGGTTGAGGACGAGGATGATGAATGATTCTATTTGCTGAAGTTTATGATTTTATGCATTATTTTTCCGCTTTAAGAACAATTTTATGGGTCTGTAATAACTGTTACAACTATTTTCTGCTTAATCTGCACTGCTTTGAACCTTATTCCTAGTTAAACTGCTATTTGCTAATGTCAAAGGGGGAGATAATCTACCATCTCTTCTCTTTGTGTTTGTTTTGTTTTGCAGGTTGACATCATCAAATAGGGGGAGTTTGTTGAATGATTTGAGATTTGATGATGTTTGTTGACTTGTTAATTGTGTTTAATTTTGTGTTGGATGCGTGGTTAATACTTGTTTAAATGTTTTAAGTTTGTTCGAGATGATAGATTACTTGTATAGATTAATCATATGAATAATGATAAACTGTTGTTTTTATTATTCATCAGTTAGTCTACTAATTCTTCTTGTCTAGTCGACGTTTTTCATTAAATATACCAGGTATACAGGTTTAATGAAAATAACACACTGGTCTATGTCTTCATTCGACTATTCTGTTCTTCACACCTTCCTTATGCAGTAACACGTGCAGAACACGTTTCGGCTCTTTCAAAAAGTAAAGACCCATTATGTTTCGTGGAGCCTATAAATATTACGTTCAAGGACGCTCAAAGGAACGAAAGAATAGAAGAGAAAAACTCCCAAGAAGCTACAACCTTTACGTGCAAGAAGATCTGCATAGAGTTTTTACATTTTCACTGTTTCTGTCAAGAACATTCTACTGTCACTATAATCTTGTATTCTTGATCTCGGGTTAGAGATTGTAAGTGGGTTTTAGAACCCTGCGACTGTGATTGGGGTGATCACAGAGACTCTGGTAGAGTCTGTGGGTGAAAGTCTATTCTATAGTGTTTACGATAGTTTCTTTTGATTTCTTGTAGAGTTCAAGAAAGGTTTGTCTGTAAAGAATACAATCTTTTATAGTGATTAGGATCTGCAGGTTGCGGATCATAGACTGGACGTAGTTCTTTTACAAAGAACGAACCAGTATAAATTTTGGTGTCTCTTTCTCTCTTCCCTCATCATCTGATATATTGTGCAGTAAGAACTAATCTACTATTTCACGTTCATCAGTCGACTAATTTTCTGTGAATTGAACCAGTAGCCTTTCTTTTACGAAAAAGCTTCTATAATAACTGCATATCAATTCAACCCCCCCCTCTTGATATTAATCCGCTGCTAACAAAAGTTCATATAACTTAAGTGTAGCTCACAAAGTGAAGATGAAATAGGAGTGAATAACTCTTTAACAATGACTTTAGAATCTCTTGACTTCAATACACAATATCAAGGAAAAATATGAGAAAAAGCTTGAAAAAAGGATTAATGCTTAAGATGAGTGAGAGACTAGTTACTCAACTTGGGTGACAAATAACCTTTGTGAGCTACCCAAAGTGTAACGACCCCAGAAATCATTACTATTATCATATTCCATGTGCAAATGTAACTTGCATTAACCGATGATAAAAATATATTATATATATGATTTGTGTTCAATACAAAAGAACATCTCTACTAGGACCAAAATTCTATTATAAGATATAAAAACATATATAAATATATGCATATAACTGCTACTTCATCTTCCAATCTAGTCCTGGGACACAGAAGCATCCCTCTCACCTATTAAAATATCTGCTCCCGTGTAGTGAAACACGGTGATCGCAGGCCAAACAATCGGCAATTGTAGGGTAAGCTAATAATTTAAAAATATAACAACACAAAATAATAGTATTCATGTAATATCCATCATCACATCATTCTCATGCACATTTATCATAAAACATACTTAAATGCCCTTAAATCTAATACATCTTCAATAATTGAAAAGTAACAACACAAATAATATTATCATGTAATACACATAGCCACAACATTCTCATGCACATTCAAAATGTCCTAAAAAGAAAACATCTTCTGGAAGACACGGCTACTATGCCCGAACTCAGAGACTAACACATGTGGGTCACATTGTGGTCGGCTACTGTACTGGCACAATAACACTCTGACCACCCTACCCACAGGGTAGGACTACTATCAACCCTACTCTGGCCCTGGCCTACCTCAATGTAGCTGATGTATGTCATTTTACTCTATATTTTTTTATCTAAGAACACTTTCTAAGCCATTTGTTATATTCTTAAACCATGCATTTTGTACGTTTTTATAAAAACAATGACATAATTTAAGTTTAGTAAATTTATTGCATTTTACATATTTTTAACATCAAAACATACATTCATACATTCATATTGCATATTTTTTATCTGGTTGAGACTTTTCTTGTAGGAGAAAAAGAACTTGAAGTTATTTTGAGATGAGCCCAAGGTGTTTCGGTGGGGAAAACTTTTTCAATCTTCCAAATTAAATTCCTCGTGGCCCATTTATCATGAAACCAACAGGAGGTGCAACTTAGGTGCATTCAATGTGGCCTAATTCAATGTGTGGGCCAGCTTCATTTGAAAATTTGAAATTCGTGTATAATCAACTTCCCATTTTCAGAATTCCCTTCCTGCAAATCCAAATTCGTAATCAAATCGAAGCATTAAATTTATTCTAAAGGAGCAATTATTTCTATTCTTGGCAGAAGATCTCCTAATCAGCAAAACCAAATCCGGGGAAGAAATATTTACTCTGAAGGAGCAATTATTTCTATTCTTGGCAGAGGATCTCCTAATCAGCAAAATCAAATCTGGAGAAAAAAATATTTGACTTGAATTGTAATTAATTTTCACATTTTTCTTTGTAATAAGACCTTGGCTAATCTCCTGCAAATAGGAGATTTAGATGCAAGGCAAAACACACTTCACCAAAGCAATAGTCTCTCTTTTTCCTCTCTCTCTTTTTCTCATGATAGTTTTGTTAGTTTGAGGGTGAAGTTGCAGAAAGTCTTAGGAGCTCCTGCTACAATTTCCTGGTTTTGTTTTCTTTCATGTTAATTTATTTAATTTCATTATTTCGTATTTTAGCCTTCATTTTATTTAATTCTGGCCAATAATTTAAATTTTGTACGTTCTACTTTCTCACATTCATATTCAAACCCTCACACATATCCATTTATTCTTCACACTCCAGTAATTTTATTAGCATTTTACTTTTAATTTAAATTCAGTATTTTATAATTCCAACCTTCATTTTAAATTCAGTATTTTACTTATTCATTTTAAATTTTATTAGTTAATTGAATACATTTTTCATTTAATTGTTAATTATTTATTTATTTTTATTATAATTTCAATTAGCATTAATATTTCATTCTAACTATTGCTCTGCCTTAAAATCTATGATTTAACTTTTATTTGTTTATTTATTTAAATTTGAATTAGCATAATAATTTCATTCCAATTATTGTTTTGCCTTTTAATTTGTTTTTTAATTTATTTATTTTAATCGTAGAAGCATTTATAAACGTTCTCATTATTAAATTCTTAGCATCACAATTTCATTCTGCGTGCATTAGTTTTTTGTATTTAAATAATTTAATTTCCATATTTGTTTTTAATTTTAGTTTCTCTTAATTATTTTATTTATAATTTTCTTTACTATGTGTTTTTAATTTTAGTTTTCATTAATTATTTATTGACAATTACAATTCTGCATTGTTAATTTTATCAATTCGACAAAACCCCCTTTATTATTATTATTATTATTATTATTATTGTTTATTTTAACTTTTCTTTGGAGAACGATGTTTAACAATGGTTACACTCCTACAATTGTGTCCTTGTGAGATTCGACACGGGTTAGCTATATTGCATTAGTTAACTTGTTTTCTTTGATCAGAATTTTGTACGACCAAAAATCTATTTATTAAAACGCACCGTTACCGGGGACAAGTTGTGTTGTGTCCCTTTGCTAGATATTATTCTTCCTAGAAAAAAAATTTAAAACAAAATTAAAAATTAAAAAAAACAAAAACATTTATTAAAGAACAAAGTTGAAAAAAATAAAAATTAAAAAAAAAACATTTATTATTATTCTATTTAGGTTTTGTCCCTAACCATTCTTGCAGAAACTTCTTGAGGGAGTTGGTAGTGTGACAGTTGTTAAATAAAGACGGCAGTGTAAAAACCAAGAGGGGGGGTGAATTGGATTTTTAATAAACTTTTTCCCTTTAAAACAAATTTCCATATTTTTGACTTACTTTCAAAAACTAGGATGCAGATTTTCCTTAACCTTTGATTAGTGCAGTTTGAGTTGCAATCGTTAATATGATCCACAATAAAAAGAGATAGGGAAAGAGAAAGAACATAGAGATTTATACTAGTTCGGATTAAGCCAATCCTACGTTCAGTTCCCAATCACCACAAATGCATGATGATCACCCCATTATCTTTAATTGAAATTACAAACACCAATTCATGCAATAACAAATAAAGATAAAGGTAAACACCTCCTTAAACACACTAAGGATGAAACACCACCCCAGACACACTGAAGATGAAACTCACCTCTCTTGACACACAAGAGATGAACACACCTCCCTTAGAACAGATCCAAGGGATGAATTTTCCCGTTTAGAAAAACAGTAAAAAGAATACACCTGATAATAGTGCTAGATAGAAAGCTTAAGCACAACGATCACCACTTCCAAAGACTTGATCATCCTTGAGAGAGCAAGAAGCGGTTTTCAAAAGCTAAGGCGCAAGAACACTTTGAATATTTGTGTTTAATCAGATGTGTTGAACCTAAGACATTCTCTTTCATTTTATAACTCGAAAATGCTCCAAAGTTTCAATTCTTAGGTTGATTTAGAATTGAATTCGCAAAAACGACTCATTTAATCGATTATCTAAAAAGCTTAATCGATTATATCATATTTAAAAACTGGAAAACTTATTTCGCCTGATATAATCGATTAGATTAAGGCCATAATCGATTATATTAACCCAGAATCAATATAATTGATTATGAAAAACACTTAATCGATTATTTAGTTCGTTAAACAACTTTGATTCAAATTTTAAGTGAAATAATCGATTAGACTACATATCATAATCGATTAAAAACGTAAAAAAAAGGTTTTTGTGAGAAAAAAACTTGCTCTCTTGTTTAGGAAGGTCTTGAATGGGATTTATGACTTACTCTTTCCATCCATCACCCAAAATAGAACCTACTAAACTTGAAACTTCAGCTCTTGAGAAAATCTTCATCAATCTTCTCTCTTGAAAGCTTTAAACACTCTTTATGCCTTTCCTTTTCCATCTAGCAATCTTCCTTTGTGAGATGACACAAGTCTTTAATGTTGATTGGATCACTTTAAATCTTCATCATCAAAACTTTAAGACTTTATAAAAACTCTGGAAGACTTCATTAACACTTGGTCCTGAAATATGCTAACAACAGTGCATGTCTAGAAAGGTTCTGGCTAGAGAAAGACTCGGTACTTAAGCAGTTTCATTTGTGACCTACCTCACTTTCCTGGGAACCCGCCTGGTTCACTTGTTCACGGTCTACCATTATTGGATGGTGCATGACCAGATCTCGGAGGGGTGAACTACAGCTGTACGATCCCGAAATCAAGAACACCTTCAGGAGACTAAGAAGATTGTGAGAAAGAGGGAGACCAACAACTGAAGAACCCATCTTAATCTCGAGTTCTATACCAAGTCCCTTTTCTACTACACAAGTATCTTAGATGGCTGTCAATCGAGAAAGAACGTTGAAGGAACTTGTCGCACAAGAGGTAACTCAACAACCAATTTGTATACAGCTTCCTCAACCAGAGGAAGGAGCTACTGGATTTGAACTGAAGTCAGGATTAATTCACCTCCTACCCAAATTCCATGGATTGTCAGGTGAAGATCCCAAAAAACATTTGAGGGAGTTTCATGTAGTATGCTCCACGATGAAGCCAATTGGTGTTACAGAAGACTATGCCAAACTGAAGGCCTTCCCATTTTCATTATGTGACACAGAAAAGGATTGGTTAGACCTTCAGCTGACACCAATCACTACCTGGACCGACTTGAAGAGAAGATTCTTGAAGAAAAGATTCTTGAAGAAATTTTTTCCAGCCTCAAGAACAACTACAATCAGAAAGGAAATTAGTGGAATTCAACAACTGCAAGATGAGTCTTTGTATGAATACTGGGAGAGGTTTACCAGACTATGTGCCACATGCCCCAATCATCAGAACAATGAACAATTATTGATACAATACTTCTATGAAGAATTGATGCCTATGGAAAGAAATATGATTGATGCAGCAAGTGGAGGTGCGTTAATGGATAAAACACCTGTAGTTGCTCGGGTACTAATTTCAAATATGGCAGAAAATTCTCAATAATTCAACAGTGCTCGAATGTTTGTCAGACAAGTCCATACAATAAAACCAAGCACGACAACAGAGGTCAACAATTAAAGGCTGGAGAACAAATTGTCTGAGCTAACATCTTTGGTACGACAGTTGGCTATGAACCAACACACATCTCAACTGCAACATCATTTATGCGGGATATGCACTTCTGTAGATCATCCAACTGATGCTTGTCCTCAACTTCAAGAGACGCCAAACTCTTCAATAGAGACAGTGGCTGGCATGTATCCCGAACAACAACAGTTCGGGTCATCGAATTCATTCAAGCCACATCAACAGTATGATCCATACTCGGCTACATATAACCCTGGTTGGCGAGAACATCCAAATCTGAGATATGGTCCATCACAAAATCCACCACAAAGACCTTCATATCAACAGAATAACCATGCCTTTCAAGAATAGTACTAGCAACCACAACAACAGTACCAGCAGCCACCACAAAAATATCATCCCCCTCCAATGGGACAACAGGCAAGTTCGAATCATGCACCTATACAGCCCAATCATCAACTGACACATGGAAATAATGAAACAGCCTTGGCAGATTTGATGAAGCAATTAACGCAACAAATGGCAGCACAGAATACGATTATCCATAACTTGCAAACCCAGATTGGACAGTTGTCTACCGAGATGAATACCATACGACAACAAGGGTCCAACACACTTCCTTCACAACTAGTGATCAATCCAAAAGGGAATGTGAGTGCCATTACTTTAAGAAGTGGCAAAGAAGTACAAGCCAAACAGAAGACCCCAGAAGCCACTAGTACTCCTTCACCAGTAGATCAACCAAGCTCACCGACTTCACAACAATTGGAGGATGATCCACCAACAACTCGACAAACTCCACCTCCATTTCCTTCTAAAGCTTCATCTTCAAAGAAACAAGAAGTAGATCAGGAGTTGCTCAACACATTCAAGAAGGTGGAAATCAATATGCCATTATTGGACGCCATCAAACAAATACCCAAGTATGCCAAGTTTTTGAAGGAGTTGTGCACTTACAAGAGAGGTCTGAGGAGAAAGCAAACACAGGTCGTATCCTCTCTTTCTCAAGGAAGCCTTCCCCAGAAGTGTGATGATCCAGACACTTTCACTATCCCATGCACTATTGGTAAACTCACAATTGCAAATGCCCTACTAGACTTAGGAGCATCCATCAATGTTATCTCGTCAACCCTCTACAAGACCTTGCACTTAGGGGAGTTGAAGCCAACTAATGTGATCATCCAATTGGCAAATAGGAGTACAGCTTGACCATTGGAAATATTGGAGGATGTACTTGTTAAGGTAAACCAACTGATTTTTCCAGCTGACTTCTACATTATGGACATGTAGGATGAAGGATCCTCGCACAAGTCAACATTGATACTTGGAAGACCATTCTTGATGACGGCAAAGACCAAAATTGATGTGCACACAGGCACTTTGACCATGGAATTTGGGGAGGAGACTATGATGTTTAATATCTTTAAGGCCATGAAGTATCCTACTGAGACTCACTCACTACTCGGTGATGAAGAAATATTCTCAATAGAGGTGCGCAATTGTGACCAAGCAAATGAGGAAACTGATCTTGAATTTGATTAGTTTCTAACTTATTGAACCTTGACCAAGAAGAAGTGACGAAGTATGATTGCACAAATGAAGAGCTTAATGATTATCTGGGAATAGATTCTTCTTTTGCAGAGGAAGCTCGTCCAAACACAAGACCAGCTGGTCCAAGCTTGGAAATTGTTTCACCACAACAGCCTGATGAATTAGATCTTAAGCCATTACCAGCCCACTTGAAGTATGCTTACATGGATAAGGACAGCAGTCTCCTGTGACAATTTCTAGTGATCTTTTACAAAATCAAGAAGAAATGTTATTGAAGGTATTGAAAGAGTGTAAAAAGGCACTCGGTTGGTCTTTGGAAGACATCACTAGGATCAGCTCAACAGTTTGCATGCATCGGATCTTGTTGGAGGATAATTGCAGACCTATTAGGCAACCTCAAAGAAGGATGAATCCGACTATCCTTGATGTGGTGAAGAAAGAGGTGACCAAGTTACTGAAGGTTGGCATTATATATCCCATCTCAGAAAGCACTTGTGTATCTCCTGTCCAAGTTGTTCCAAAGAAGAGTGGGATGACAGTTATGCGGTATGAAGATAAAGAGATAAGGTTGCAATCATATGAGAACTTCAGGATCTACAAAGAGAAGGTCAAGAAATTTCATGACAGTAGAATTCTAAAGAAGGAGTTTGAGATTGGCCAGAAGCTGCTGCTGTTTAACTCTCGATTGAAGTTGATATCGGGAAACCTGAAGTCTAAGTGGGTGACAAACAGATTTTTTGTCGCACAAAATTCTGATCAAAGAAAACAAGTTAACTAATGTAATATAGCTAACCCGTGTCGAATCTCACAAGGACACAATTGTAGGAGTGTAACCATTGTTAAACATCGTTCTCTAAAGAAAAGTTAAAATAAACAATAATAATAATAATAATAAAGGGGGTTTTGTCGAATTGATAAAATTAACAATGCAGAGTAATAATTGTAAATAAATAATTAATGAAAACTAAAATTAAAAACACATAGTAAAGAAAATTATAAATAAAATAATTAAGGGAAACTAAAATTAAAAACAAAGATGGAAATTAAATTATTTAAATACGAAAAACTAGTGCATGCAGAATTAAATTACGATGCTAAGAATTTAATAATGAGAACGTTTATAAATGCTTATATGATTAAAAGAAATAAATTAAAAGACAAATTTAAAGGCAAAGCAATAATTGGAATGAAATTATTATGCTAATTCAAATAAAAATAAATAAACAATTAACAGTTAAATCATAGATTTTAAGGCAGATCAATAGTTAGAATGATATATTGATGCTAATTCAAATTATAATAAAAATAAATAAGTAATTAACAATTAAATGAAAAAATATATTCATTTAACTATTAAAATTTAAAATGAATAAGTAAAATACTGAATTTAAAATGTAGGTTGGAATTATAAAATACTGAATTTAAATTAAAAGTAAAATGCTAATAAAATTACTCGATATGTGTGAGGGTGTGAATGTGAATGTGAGAAAGTAGAGCGTACAAAATTTAAATTATTGACCAAAATTAAATAAAATGAAGACTAAAATACGAAATAATGAAATTAAACAAATTAACAATGAAAGAAAACAAAACCAGGAAATTGTAGCAAGAGCTCCTAAAACTTTCTGCAACTTCACGCCCAAACTAACAACAAAACTATAATGAGAAAAAGAAAGAGGAAGAAGAGAGACCATTGCTCTGGTGAAGTGTCTTGCCTTGCATCTAAATCTCTTATTTATAGGAGATTAGCCAAGGTCTTATTACAAATAAAAATCTAAAAATTAATTACAATTCAAGTCAAATATTTTTTTCCCCGGATTTGATTTTGCTGATTAGGAGATCCTCTGCCAAGAACATAAATAATTGCTCCTTCAGAATAAATATTTCGTCCTAGGATTTGGTTTTGCTGATTTGGAGATCCTCTACCAAGAATAGAAATAATTGCTCCTTCAGAATAAATTTAATGTTTCGATTTGATTGCGGATTTGAATTTTCGGGAAGGGAATTCTGAAAATGGGGAGTTGATTATGCACAAATTTCAAATTTTCAAATGAAGCTGGCCCACGCATTGAATTAGACCACATTGAATGCACCTAAGTTGCATCTCCTGTTGGTTTCATGATAAATGGGCCGCGAGGAATTTAATTTGGAAGATTGAAAAAGTTTTCCTACCAAAGCACCTTGGGCTCATCTCAAATAACTTCAAGTTCTTTTTCTCCTACAAGAAAAGTCTCAACCAGAATATATATATATATATATGCAATATGAATGTATGCATGTATGTTTTTTATGTTAAAAATATGTAAAATGCAATAAATTTACTAAACTTAAATTATGTCATTGTTTTTATAAAAACATGCAAAATGCATGGTTTAAGAATAGAACAAATGGCTTAGAAAGTGTTCTTAGATAAAAAAATTAAGAGTAAAATGACATACATCAGTGGGATGGACCGTTCATCGTCACTAATGTCTTCCCTCATGGAGTTGTAAAAGTTCAAGACATGATGGATGGTAGGACATTCAAGGGGAACGATCATCAATTGAAGATTTTCCATGAGAATCAAATCCTCCCACCAGTTGAGTCGAGTTGTTATTTGACGACCTCGACACGTGTATAATTTGAGGAGATAGACCCAGGATCCAAGCTACTTTAGCTCGCTGAAGATTTGCATTTGCATTTGCATAACATAAATTCTCCACATTGAGGACAATGTTGACTTCAAAGTGGGGAGTATTTACATTTCATACATAATGTTTCATTTCATATTTTGTTTTAACTGCTGCTTGATGTTTTAGATTGACTAAAATATGTTCTGGAAAAAGGAAAGCCAACTTGATCAGGGGGAAGAATTCAAAGTTTGAAAGGTTTAGCTCACTTAGGAAGTCATGGTCGAGTTACAGTAACATTGGTTTGTGGTCAATTTCAGGTGGAACAAAGCACCCCAAGTGAGTTTTGAGCCTTATTTATTCTTGTGTGAAGCACTCATGACATTGGAACTTTCCAGAATTTGATTGATTTCTCTTTGACACTAATGGAGCATATACAACTATAGAAATGATTTAGGCCTTCTTGTTCTTAGCCACTTAGCCAAATAGCTTACCCTTAACTAAATATATCCTTTGAACCCACCTTTGAGCCTTAGCCTTTTGTTCGATTTATACCCGAGAATTATAGCCTCCTAACTTAGACACCATCCACACCTAGACCTAAAGGGAAGTATGGACCTTGGAATCATTGAAGAAAATCATTAAAAATCCAGTTCTACAAGAAATCAAGAAGGTTAGAAAAGTGAAGTGAAAAAAAAATGAAAAAGAAGTCGAGCATTACAAAGCAATACATGAATAAGCTCTGAAGGCACTCCAATGCAAAAGTAAGAGAAGTAGTGGCAAAACATGGAACTGGAACAGAGTTTCAAGGTACATTGATCCACATTCTTTATTCTACCTAAGGTCTTAGCCTATTTTCCTAACTTACCCATAACCCTAAGCCCCATTACAAGCCGAATAAAAGTCCTATCGATCTGTTGGGGTATGTGTTCTAATGGTGGGAAATTAGAAGTTCTTTCAAGCCTATGGTAAAGGATAATGTCATGACGTGATTATGAGTGGAATTTCTAGCCTAAACACTTGAGAGATTAGATTAAACACTTGACCATGTGAGGATGTCCTCTTGAGTTGATTCATTGAACCATTAAAGAGTACTTGGCCATGGAAATACTTTGTGAGTTATGATCTTGATCATTTTTTATTCTTTTACTTCTCATTAATGAAGTTTTTCTTGAACACAATTTTTAGGATTCACTAACATTTGCAGTAGTATTCATCTTTGCATTATATATTTTTCATGCATGCACTTTTATTTTATTTTCTTTTATCTTTTGCTTGGAAGTGCAAAAGAGCAAAAGTGGGGAGTATTTGATGTATATCATTTTACTCTTTATTTTTTTTATCTAAGAACACTTTCTAAGCCATTTGTTCTATTCTTAAACCATGCATTTTGTACGTTTTTATAAAAAAATGACATAATTTAAGTTTAGTAAATTTATTGCATTTTACATATTTTTAACATCAAAACATACATTCATACATTCATATTGCATTTTTTTTTGGTTGAGACTTTTCTTGTAGGAGAAAAAGAACTTGAAGTTATTTTGAGATGAGCCCAAGGTGTTTCGGTGGGGAAAACTTTTTCAATCTTCCAAATTAAATTACTCGTGGCCCATTTATCATGAAACCAACAGGAGGTGCAACTTAGGTGCATTCAATGTGGCCTAATTCAATGCATGGGCCAGCTTCATTTGAAAATTTGAAATTCGTACATAATCAACTTCCCATTTTTAAAATTCCCTTCCTACAAATCCAAATCCACAATCAAATCGAAGCATTAAATTTATTCTGAAGGAGCAATTATTTTTATTCTTGGCAGAGGATCTCCTAATCAGCAAAACCAAATCCGGGGAAGAAATATTTATTCTGAAGGAGCAATTATTTATATTCTTGGCAGAGGATCTCCTAATCAACAAAATCAAATCTGGGGAAAAAAATATTTGACTTGAATTGTAATTAATTTTCACATTTTTATTTGTAATAAGACATTGGCTAATCTCCTACAAATAGGAGATTTATATGCAAGGCAAAACACACTTCACCATAGCAATAGTCTCTCTTCTTCCTCTCTCTCTTTTGCTCATGATAGTTTTGTTAGTTTGAGGGTGAAGTTGCAGAAAGTTTTAGGAGCTCCTGCTACAATTTCCTGGTTTTGTTTTCTTTCATGTTAATTTATTTAATTTCCTTATTTCGTATTTTAGCCTTCATTTTATTTAATTCTGGTCGATAATTTAAATTTTGTACGCTCTACTTTCTCATATTTATATTCACACCCTCACACATATCCATTTATTCTTCATACTCCAGTAATTTTATTAGCATTTTACTTTTAATTTAAATTCAGTATTTTATAATTCCAACCTACATTTTAAATTCAGTATTTTACTTATTCATTTTAAATTTTAATAGTTAATTGAATACATTTTTCATTTAATTTTTAATTATTTATTTATTTTTATTATAATTTGAATTAGCATCAATATTTCATTCTAATTATTACTCTGCCTTAAAATCTATGATTTAACTGTTAATTGTTTATTTATTTAAATTTAAATTTGAATTAGCATAATAATTTTATTCCAATTATTGTTTTGCCTTTAAATTTGTCTTTTAATTTATTTATTTTAATCATATAAGCATTTATAAACATTCTCATTATTAAATTCTTAGCATCACAATTTAATTCTGCATGCATTAGTTTTTCGTATTTAAATAATTTAATTTCCATATTTGTTTTTAATTTTAGTTTCTCTTAATTATTTTATTTATAATTTTTTTTACTATGTGTTTTTAATTTTAGTTTTCATTAATTATTTATTTACAATTATTACTCTGTATTGTTAATTTTATCAATTCGACAAAACCCCCTTTATTATTATTATTATTATTATTATTATTATTGTTTATTTTAACTTTTCTTTGGAGAACGATGTTTAACAATGGTTACACTCCTACAATTGTGTCCTTGTGAGATTCGACACGGGTTAGCTATATTACATTAGTTAACTTGTTTTCTTTGATCAGAATTTTGTTCGACCAAAAATGTGTTTATGAATAACCTCAGAGCAGGTCTCCAGCATCCCCCCATCGGCTCCTCACCACCTGACATCTTAGTCTACGTGACTGGGAATACTAGTGGAACCTGGGATCTCATTGAATTCACTCTAGCATAGGTCACCACCTAAAATGCAAGTTGTACCTCCACGGGTACCAAACATCTCATCAACACACATCAATAGATTATGGGCACCAACCCCAGACTCTACTCGGCCTCACATAAAGTTGTACCTCCCTTGGTACCAAACATCTCATCAACACATATCAGTAGATTATGGGACTCGACCTCACACAAAAATATCATAGGTCATACATAACCAATCAATTTTTCTCAATTTTATTTAAAGATAATAATCTAAATTTATAAGCAAGAATAGGATCGAGACCAAAACCCTCTAGGGAAAGAAACTTTCGTTTCTACCCCTCAAACAAATTTTCCACTCCACATATTTTCAACAAACATCCAAATATCAAATTAAACATCATAAACAAAACAAAAACAAGGTTTTTCACACATTACACTCAATACAACAATAATATACAAAACATACTAATTATATATATATATAACATTAATTTTCTTAATATCAATTTATATATTTTTGAACATTAACTTCCCTAACCTGGATTTTTGTTTGTTTCTTGCTCAGATGGAAAAATTGCAATCCTAATCCTTAGCTCATCTTTTATCTCAAAATCCTGGATAACATCTCCCCATAAAGAGAATTGATTGAGAAAAAATCTTCAAAAACCATAAACTTTTCAAAAGAAAAATCTCAAGAATAAACGGACTTAGACTTACCCATTCACAAAACTAATCGGATAGAACTCCTCCTTACACTGTTAGCCTCCTATTGCTTCTTCTGGATCTAGAAACCATTAGGGTTTCAATATCTAAACCTTAGGGAGAGTGTAGAGAGAGAATAGAGAGAATAGAAAGAATAGAGGTAGAGAGAATAGAGGTATGTGAAAACAAACTACCCAACTAACCCCTTTTTATTTTATATTGTATTATCTTTATAATTTGATATCTTTATAATATAATATATAATATCTTTATAATCTCATATTTGTATAATCAAATATCTCTATAGTCCGATATCTTTATAATCTAATATCTTTATAACTGAATATTTGTTGGAATAAATGGCTGAGTTTAAGAGGGGGGTTGAATTAAACTTTCAAAGATTTTCAAAAACCAATGCCCAAATATGAAAAACCAGATTCGGATTGAAGATTAAAACCAGTTTTAATAGGTTCTTGAAATGCTTTTAATCAATTGATCATATATCCAATTCAATTACAAT
The DNA here is from genome assembly GCA_030347555.1 of Lablab purpureus. Lineage (NCBI taxonomy): Eukaryota > Viridiplantae > Streptophyta > Magnoliopsida > Fabales > Fabaceae > Lablab > Lablab purpureus. Next base: position 24,588,647 of record CM059263.1, read on the forward strand.
TTAGAATTCAATTGCCGAATGTAAAAGATCAAGGGAAGAAGAACAACACAACAGATTTATACTGGTTCACCTTTCAACAAAGGCTACATCCAGTTTCCTAACCACACAAATTCAATCAATTCACTAAAAACCAGTTTTTACATGAACACTACATGCAAAACGAAAAACAGAAAGCTGCACCTAGTCTTGAACCCTACAAGACTTCTAAACACCTATAAAACCCTATTACAAGAACTCTTAATCACCCTGATTAAGAGACAAACACGCAGCTAACTCACACACAAAGAATTGGATTGAATTCACCTGGAAAACTCAAAGCAGAAACGAAAACAGAGCAAGCAACAGAACGCAAAAATAGAGCATGCAAATCTTGATTCAATTCGCAATCAATTGGATCTTGGACTTCTTGGAGTGATTCGCAAATTGATTTAGAGTGTAAGAGAAACGTTCTTGCTCGGTGGGTTCTTCTAAAAATGATTCGTCACTTAGTTCTTTGAATTTCAAGTTATATATAGAAAGCTGTTAAAACCGATTCGACGAGAATAGTCGGTTGAAATCGCATTTTAACCGGTTGTTTTCATTAAAACCAATTTTCCAGTGAGCACCCTTTTCCGAAACTTGAAATCGATCGATTGAAAACCCATTTTAACTAGCTATTCCGAAAATTGGAATTCTCGAACAAAGCTACCAGGATTTTAACTGGTTTAAATTTTGAAAACAGTCAACTAAAATTTCCCAAATACAAAGCTTTGAAAAACGAAGAACAATTTAACTAGTTGAAATCAGATTTTTAACCAGTTTAAAAATTAGTTAAACCTTTGAAATCATTTTAAACCTTTTTAAAACATTTCAAAACATTTTAAACCCCAAGATTAAGTCCAAGATTAATTGAAATGCATTTTACCACACAACCTAAGACTCTCTAATCCTAAGACACAATCTCCATTCTTCAAGCACCATCATCTTCATCATCAAAGGTGGTTGGAGACATCAAATCCACTTGAAACCAAGTCTTCAAGTCCAACAAACTCCCCCTATTTGATGATGACAACCACTTGATGCATTCATTGTCTTTGAAGAATGTAGAAGTCTACAAAAAACAAAAATTCGAAAAATACAGCAAATACAAGCAGCGAAATATAGCATACAGCAGTGAGAAATACATATACGATAGAATACAGCAGCAATATACAGCGAGCAGACAACGATGACAGTGAGAAAATAGCGAGCAAGTATTCTCTTTTTCTCCCTTTCACAGATTCAGATTCTCCCCTTTCACCTGCACTTTATGATGTATGTGCCTCAATGCATTCAATTCTTTCTCCCCCTTTGGAATCATCAAATAGCACAAGAGAAATAACATAGCATATGCAGCGAATTGAAAACTATTCAAGATACATGGGAATTTGACCCAATTAAAAACAGCAGCAACAATTAACTAACAGCACATTAACCAAACAGAAATAAACAGCAAACAACAGCAGCTTGTGAATGGAGCTTTGACAGCAGCAGCAGGCGAGGCAACACGCAGTACAGTACCATATGACCAACAGCAGCGAGACATCAATAACATCATAGCAGATACAACAGCAGTAAATCAATTATTATCTTCTCCACCATCATCACCGGGAGCGATGATAATATCCCATATTTATTTGTGCAAGTTGGGCATGTAAATCTTCAATGATTTGATCAATGCGCCCAAACCTATTCATGCAGTAGTTGTGATGATATTGTTGATGAGATTGGATGGAATCAAATCTTTGTAACACTGTTTGTTCAAACAATGAAAGTGGAGGTCCACGGTCAACTGGAGGAACATAAGGTACAATATCTCCCATCATGGAGTAGCCTTCTGCACCAGGTTCAGAATCTCCAGCTTCATCAGTTGCAGCTCCAGCACCAGCAGAAGTTCCAGCAGTGTTTGTCCCTGCATTGACAACTTCCTGTCCAGCAGTCCATGCTCCATTGCTTTTGGTGAAGCCAAACTTAAAGAGAAAGCCATTGTCCGGTGATGGGTTCGCCCTATGCTTGATTTTACATTCACCTCTAATGTCCACACCAAAATACTCAAGGAATTTGGAAATTATCACAGACATATGGAAGACGATAATCGAGCGACCTTTTGGACTTCATCATGTGATCTTTGATGATATGAATCCAGTTAATTCTCACAGATTTCATCAAACAAAAAATTAGAAGAAGATCACCTTCATTCAATGTAGCATGATTGCTTCCCCTTGGAGTGATCATCCATGTGATGATAAATGTGAGCACCCTTGCTCGTCAAAGTCAGTCCACCCACCGAAATCCACGAGCAGATCCTTGAGGGTTCCTCAAACACTCTCGTATGTTTGCACCTTGTTAAAGTCTTCCAAGGAACCACACAAACCCTCGCTAACCACAATGCCATCGGTTTTGAAGCCCCTACTTTTCTCCAAACAGAGTTGTTTATGATCATTTCCTTTCCTTTCACTTTTGAAGTTAAAACAGACCCATCATGTTTGAGATTTGTGTAAAATACTTTCACCAAGTCTGGGTATATGAACCCATTTAATTCCAGAAATTTTTGCAGATCCTGATATTGAATCATGGCTATAATGTCGACCAAACCTTCATCTTCCAACCACCGAAGCCGAGCACTTTCGGTGAGTTTACGACCTTTCTATCGATATGGGATTGAAACTTTTCAATCCTCTCTTCATCACCTTCGAACCAAGCTTCTATAGACCCATGTCTATAAGAATGAGTTCGTTGGAATTTCGGGTTCCTTATTTTTGGATGACCCGACATTTTTTTATCTCTTCCTTGGGTTGCTTGAAGATGCCATTTCGGAAAGGATAAAGTGTAGAGAAACAGAGTATAGAGAATGGATTATGCAAAAATTTTACGCGGGCAGGGTGAATAACAGTGAAACAATGCACAGCACATGTATTTAACATTTGATTTTCGGGTTTTATCAAATCAATGCTTTATTCGGTCAAAGAAGGAATCAAATGCATTCGATTGGAATATATTGGACGAGAGATATGTAGCGAGCACTGATTTGACCAAAGAATTCGATTGGTTGAATGCAACACGTATTTGGAGAGAAACCGGCTAAAAAGTAAAGCAAAGCCACTACAAGACAAAATAGGAGTCAAGATTCTTTTAACCGACTTTATCTATCATGTTTAAATGCACAATTCTCAATTAATCAACTTAAATGCACCAATTAAATGTTACTCAATGCAGTTTAACAGTAAATTCGTTCAAATTTTAAACTTTGCATGGTGACAGGCAATTTCAGTCAGTTGATTTGTGAGAAACAGCTGATTAAAACAGAAATCCTGATACTCGATTTAATGCAGATAAATGATTTTAACTGACTAAATCGACAGATTAACTGGCTAAAACAGAGACAGATATTACTGCACATCCACTGCAGCCCCAAATTATGCAAAACAACTGATTAAAAGCCCGAAACAACTAACTAAAATCCTGAATAACATTGCAGATTTCACTTATAACATACAATATGCAAATCTAACTGTAATTAATCAAGAATTATGCAGATTTAAGCATTCAAACACACAAACACAGCATGATTAACAGCAGAAATGAATCACATACACGAATTACATCACATTTGAAACATCAAGAACACCCAACTCATTTCTTAATTGGAAAAACCTATCTTTTGGGAGTGGTTTGGTAAATATATCAGCAAGTTGGTTATTAGAGTCAACAAATTCAATTATGCAATCACCTTTTTGAACATGATCCCTAATGAAATGGTGCCTTATTTCTATATGTTTCGTTCTAGAGTGCAAAATAGGATTTTTTGTTAAGTTGATAGCACTTGTATTGTCACACCTAATAGGAATGTGATCTAGTTTCAAACCATAATCAAAAAGCTGTTGTTTTAACCAAAGAGTTTGAGCACAACGGCTCCCAGCTGCAACATACTCGGCTTCAGCGATAGACAAAGCCACACTAGCTTGCTTTTTGCTATGCCATGATACTAGACTACTTCCTAGTAGATGACAAGTTCCACTAGTGCTTTTTCTATCAAGTTTACATCCAGCAAAGTCTGCATCCGAATAGCCCACTAGATTAAAAGAAGCACCTTTAGGATACCACAAACCAACATTAATAGTTCCTTTTAGATATTTCAAGATTCTTTTGGCAATTGCAAAATGTGATTCTTTGGGATTAGATTGAAACCTAGCACACATGCATACACTAAACATTATATCCGGCCTACTAGCGGTTAGATATAATAGTGAACCTATCAAACCTCTATACTTAGTGGAATCAAAGGTTTACCACTTTCATCCGCATCAAGATAGCTGCTGGTAGCCATGGGTGTGCTTGATTCTTTGCATTTGTCCATCTCATATTTCTTTAACTGACTCTTTGCAATATTTTGGCTGATTGAGGAATGTTCCATGATCTAATTGCTTGACTTGTAAGCCTAAGAAGAAGTTTAGATCACCCATCATTGACATCTCAAACTCCCCCTGCATAGCTGCAACAAATTCTTCACAAAGCTTCTCATTAGTGGATCCAAAGATTATATCATCCACATAAACCTGCACCAGTATAATGTTGTCCAAAGACTTTCTAATGAACAAAGTTTTATCAACTTGGCCCCTTTCAAAGTTTTGAGAGATAAGAAAGTTACTTAACCTTTCATACCATTGTCTTGGAGCTTGCTTGAGTCCATAAAGAGCCTTTTTGAGCTTATATACATGGTTAGGCAATTTGTGATCAACAAATCTAGATGGTTGTGAAACATAAATTTCTTCATTTATATATCCATTCAAAAATGCACTTTTCACATCCATTTGATGCAGTTTGAATCCAATCATGCATGAGAAAGCAAGTAATAACCTAACTGACTTCTAACCTAGCAACGAGAGCATATGTTTCCTCATAATCTATTCCTTCCTCTTGGTTATACCCTTTAGCTACAAGCCTAGCCTTGTTTCTAGTTATTACTCCTTGATCATTCATTTTATTTTTAAACACCCACTTTGTGCCAATTATATTCATGTTAGGTGTGCAAGGGACTAGTTCCCAAACCTCATTCCTTTTAAATTGGTTCGAGTTCATCTTGCATTGCCAAAATCCAGTTTTCATCCAATAAAGCATCATCAACACATTTAGGCTCAACTTGGGAAACAAATGCAGCGATTAAACATGTATCATGCATAGACCTTCTTGTAGAAACACCTCTTTGAACATCTCCTATCACATTTCCAATGGACAGATTGCGAGGCACCCTCCATTCTTTAGGTAGATCATTTTCTGCGAGAATTTAATTACGGTGCCGGGATTTCGATCGGTTCTTTCGATTTTCACCGGCTGAAATTCCACTGCGGCGACTTTTTCGGTTTCTACATGTCCAGTTGATACACCTTCAATTAAGTTCTCTTCACCTGCACCTGCACCACTCACTTTGCACCTTCATTTTGCACATTAGTCTCATAAAAAACAACATGTATTGATTCCTCAATGATAGCTAATCTCTTGTTGAAGATCCTATATGCTTTGCTATGTAAAGAATAGCCTAAAAACAATGCATCATCAGCTTTAGCATCAAATTTGCCAAGTTTTTCTTTGCCATTATTTAAAACAAAACACTTGCAGCCAAACACTCTAAGATGTGCTATGTTGGGTTTTCTCCCTTTGTACAATTCATAAGGGGTTTTCTTCAAAATAGGTCTTATCAAAACCCTATTTATTATGTAACATGCAGTATTTACTGCATCCGCCCAAAAATATTTAGGGATGTTTGATTCATTAAGCATTGTCCTAGCTAGTTCCTCAAGTGATCTATTTTTCCTCTCAACAACACCATTTTGTTGAGGAGTCCTAGGTGCTTGAAAAGTTATGCTTAATCCCATATTTTTCACAAAAATGATTGAACTTTTCATTTTCAAATTCCCCTCCATGATCACTTCTAAGAGCACTTATCTTTGCAGCTGTTTTCATTTTGTAAAACCTTGGCAAGTTTCTTAAAAGCATGAAATGCATCACTTTTATTTTTCGAAACAAAGTCCAAGTAAACCTAGAATAGTCATCAACAATAACCAAAGCATAATAGTTTCCACCAATACTCATTGTTCTAGATGGACCAAACAAATCCAAATGCAGCAATTCCAAAGGTTTTGTTGTAGACACATAATTTTTCAGATTAAAAGAAACTTTGGTTTGTTTACCCTTTTGGCATGCATGACAGATTTTATCTTTCTCAAATTTCAGTTTAGGTAACCCTAAAACAAGTTCTTTTGAAACCAGTTTTTCCAAATGGTTCATGTTAATATGTGCAGCTCTCCTATGCCAAAGCCATGAACTATCTTCCTTAGACATGAGACATGTAAAATTAGTTGCACACATATGATCAAGATCAAGCATATAAATGTTCTCAATTCTCTTGCCTAACATGCAGATTTTATCAGAATTTTTCTCAATGATCTTGCAATGATTTGATTCAAAAGTGATTCTAAAACCTTTATCACATAGCTGGCTAATACTAAGAAGATTATGCTTCAAACCTTCAACATATAACACGTTTTCAATGAGGATTGAAGAAATGTTACCAACATCACCACTTCCAAGGATTTTCCCTTTATTATTATCTCCATATGTGACAAAACCTCCATTTTTCAAGGTGAGTTTGACAAACTTCCTTTTGTCACCACACATGTGCCTTGAACAGCCACTGTCTAGATACCACAATGATTCCTTGGCCTTCAAGAACACCTGCAAAACACAATCAATGGAGAGAATTTGATACCCACATCAATTTGGGTCCAACAAAGTTAATAACCTTTCTACCACATTTTGGCCTCCAAATATATTGACCACTAGGAACACCAAATTTTATGATTTTGCATGATTTTGAAGTATGTCCCTTGTTCATACAATAAAAGCATGTAATAGATGAAGTGCTGGACGGTTTTCTATGTGAAAAGAAATTTCTATAAGGCTTTTGTTTCTTTTGAAAACCATTTTTAAATCCAAGTCCAACTCTATTCGTTACACAATTTTTAAAATCTAAAAGTGTATCAAAGTTGGCTCTTCCCATGGTGAATTTAGCTAGAGATTTGTTCAAATACTCAATTTGATTTTCTAAAATTCTGCAGTTTGTGCAGATTTTTTCAACATGTTCATCATTGCAACTTGAAGCCTTGTAAATCATTTCCAGATTTTCAAAATCAGTTTTTGAATTTTCCAGCTCTTTCTCTAGCTCTTTCACCTTGTTCTCTAGCCAATTGTTCATACCTTTAAGTCTATTGTTTGAACAAGCAACCTTATTAGCCTCTTCATGCAATTCCAGAAAATTTTGCAGCAGCTGATCATAAGGAAGACCATTTTGAGTAGTTGAGGAACTTACACTACTTGCTTGTATCACAATCAGCCATAAGGCAAAGATTGGCCCTTTCATCATCACTTGAAGAATCACTAGAGGAGATATCATTCTCATCCCATGCTATGTAAGCCTTCTTGGTTTTGAATGATTTTTCATGCTTCTTTTCTCCATTCCTCTCTTTGTTTTGTGAGTATGGACATTCAGCCTTAATATGTCCCTGTTTTCCACAACCAAAACAAGTAAAGTTAGAAGAAGCTAAATCAGATTTTTTATTATACCTCTTGTTCTTGTAATCTTTGTTCTTGTATTTCAAGAACTTGTTGATCTTTCTAACTAAGAGGTTCAGATTTTCTGCATCACTTCCTCCATGTCCTTCATCCTCACTATTCTCCTCTTTGTGAACCAAAGTCTTCAAGGCCGACCCTTTCTTTTTCTTGTCATTGTCTTCTTGTTCAGCAAGTCTATTCAACTCAAGCTCATGTTCCCTTAGCTTTCCAAAAAGTGCAGCAACACTCATTGTTGACAAGTCCTTGGATTCAGAAATTGCTTGTTACTTTGGGTTGCCAACTTCTATCCAAACATTTCAGCACTTTGATGTTCAGCTCCTCTTTCTCAAACACTTTTCCAAGGCCTATCAGATGGTTTATAATGTGTGTAAACCTCTTTTGCACATCTGAAACAGTTTCTCCTGGAAGCAGTCTAAACATCTCATACTCTTGGATTAAAGTATGCTTTCTAGCTCTTTTAACATCAGTTGTTCCTTCATGAGTAACCTCCAACACTTCCCACATTTCTTTAGCATTGGAACACTGTGAAACACGAAAGAATTCATCAAGATTAAGTGCATATGTAATGATGTTCTTTGCTTTACAATCATATTGCACTTTCTTTTGTTCATCAGCATTTAAACTTTCCCATGGTTTCTCTTCTTTAGGGATATACGGTCCATTGACTATAGCATTCCAAATCCCTATATCAATTGATTCAATGAAAATCTTCATTCTCACTTTCCAAAATGGATAGTTTACCCCAGAAAACATAGGTGGCCTGTTTATAGAAGCACCCTCTGCAAAAGGCAATTTTCCTTCAGCCATGTTTGAAATTTTTCAGAAAACTTGAATATTTTTCAAGAACCAGCTCTTGATACCAATTGTTGGAATAAATGGCTGAGTTTAAGAGGGGGGTTGAATCAAACTTTCAAAGATTTTCAAAAACCAATGCCCAAATATGAAAAACCATATTCGGATTGAAGATTAAAACCAGTTTTAATAGGTTCTTGAAATGCTTTTAATCAATTGATCATATATCCAATTCAATTACAATTTAGAATTCAATTGCCGAATGTAAAAGATCAAGGGAAGAAGAACAACACAGCAGATTTATACTGGTTCACCTTTCAACAAAGGCTACATCCAGTTTCCTAACCACACAAATTCAATCAATTCACTAAAAACCAGTTTTTACATGAACACTACATGCAAAACGAAAAACAGAAAGCTGCACCTAGTCTTGAACCCTACAAGACTTCTAAACACCTATAAAACCCTATTACAAGAACTCTTAATCACCCTGATTAAGAGACAAACATGCAGCTAACTCACACACAAAGAATTGGATTGAATTCACCTGGAAAACTCAAAGCAGAAACGAAAACAGAGCAAGCAACAGAACGCAAAAACAGAGCATGCAAATCTTGATTCAATTCGCAATCAATTGGATCTTGGACTTCTTGGAGTGATTCGCAAATTGATTTAGAGTGTAAGAGAAACATTCTTGCTCAGTGGGTTCTTCTAAAAATGATTCGTCACTTAGTTCTTTGAATTTCAAGTTATATATAGAAAACTGTTAAAACTGATTCTGACGAGAATAGTCGGTTGAAATCGCATTTTAACCGGTTGTTTTCATTAAAACCAATTTTCCAGTGAGCACCCTTTTTCTGAAACTTGAAATCAGTCAGTTGAAAACCCGTTTTAACTAGCTATTCCAGAAAACTGGAATTCCTGAACAAAGCTACCAGGATTTTAACTGGTTTAAATTTCGAAAACAGTCAGCTAAAATTTCCCAAATACAAAGCTTTGAAAAATGAAGAACAGTTTAACTAGTTGAAATCAGATTTTTAACCAGTTAAAAAATTAGTTAAACCTTTGAAATCATTTTAAATCTTTTTAAAACATTTCAAAACATTTTAAACCCCAAGATTAAGTCCAAGATTAATTGAAATGCATCTTACCACACAACCTAAGACTCTCTAATCCTAAGACACAATCTTCATTCTTCAAGCACCATCATCTTCATCATCAAAGGTGGTTGGAGACATCAAATCCACTTTAAACCAAGTCTTCAAGTCCAACAATATTTTTATAACACAATATTTTTATGATCTAATATCTTTATAACTAAATATCTTTATAATCTAATATTTTTATAACTGAATATCTTTATAATATAATATCTTTATGTTCTAATATTTTTATAACTGAATATTTTTATAACATAATATCTTTATGATCTAATATCTTTATAACTAAAATATTGGATTGTTACACAAAGCACTCTCCCTTTTAGTGAAGAATGATCAAACTTTCCCTTCTTCTCTCGCTCTAACTCGTGGCCAATATGATGGGGAGAAATTTGTTGCAAGAGACATCAATTGTTCCATGGTGGAGATTAGGTGGGTCAAGTCACAATCAAATCGTGACGTTTAGCCTATTATGTTCAAGTAGAAAGAGTTGCATTATGACTATAAGTTATAGTTTTTAGCGTATTGTTAAAAGCTCAATTCAATAATTGATATCAAAGTTAATGTCACAAGTTTGATTCCTAGTAGGATCATTGCTAACGAGGAGATTGTTATAAGTTTCATCAATTGTCTTGTGGTATATGTTAGAAATAAACGACAGTGTAAAAATCAAGAGGGGGGTGAATTGGATTTTTAAGCAACTTTTTCCCTTTAAAATAATTTTCCAGATAATAAATAAATGTTCTAAAATCAGGATGCGAATTTTTCTTAACCTTTGATGAGCACAGTTTAAATTGCAATTGTTAATATGATCCACAATAAAATAAAGAGATAGGGAAAGAGAAAGAACACAGAGATTTATACTGGTTCGGATTTAGCCAATCCTACGTCCAGTTCCCAATCACCACAAAACGTGATGAACACCCCACTATCTTTAATTGAAATTACAAACACCAATTCATGCAATAACAAATAAAGATAAAGGAACACCTCCTTAGACACACTAAGGATGAAACACCTCCTTAGACACACTGAGGATGATTCCCACCTCTCTTGACACACAAAAGATGAACACACCTCCCATAGAACAGATCCAAGGGATGAATTTTACCCGTTCAGAGAAACAGTAAAAGAAAACACCTGATTGAGTGCTGAATGAAAGCTTAAGCACAAAGATCACCACTTCCAAAGACTTTGATCAACCTTGAGAGAGCAAGAAAGTGGTTTTGAAAAACTATAGCGCAAGAACACTTTGAATATTGTGTTTTAATCAGATGTTTTGAACCTAAGACATTGCCTTTCATTTTATAATTCGAAAATACTCCAAAGTTTCCTTTCTTAGGTTGATTCAGCATTGAATTCGCAGAAAGGACGTATTTAATCGATTATCTAAAAGGTTTAATCGATTATATCAGTGTTAAAAACTGGAAAACTCATTTTGCTTGATATAATCGATTAGATTAAGGCCATAATCGATTATATTAACCCAGAATCAATATAATCGATTATCAAAAACACTTAATCGATTATTTAGTTCGTTAGACTATTTTGATTCAAATTTTAATTGAAATAATCGATTAGACTTCGTATCTTAATCGATTAAAAGCGTGGAAAAACGTTTTTGCGAGAAAACGACTTGCTCTCAAGTTTGAAATGGTCTTGAATGGGATTTATGACTTACTCTTTTCATCATTCACTCAAACAGAAACTTCTAAACTTGAAACTCCAGCACTTGAGAAAATCTTCATCAATCTTCTCTCTTGAAAGCTTTAAACATCCTTTATGTCTTGCCTTTTTCATCAAGCACTTTTCCTTTGTGAGAGGACGCAAGTCTTTAATGTTGTTTAGAGAACTTTAAATCTTCATCATCAAAACTTTTAATCTTCATGATATATTGAGAGAACTTCATCAACACTTGGACTTGAAATATGCCAATAGTATACGTAAGGTTGGTCAAGTCATAATCAAATATTTTGTTTCCTAGCAAGACAATTATTGAGGAGAAAATTGTTGTAAATAACATCCTTTGTCTTCTGGTAAGAGTCTGGTAAGTTTAATTACAATTAAATTTGACACTTAGTTTGATATGTTTTTAAGTCGAAAAAGTTGTAATCTTTCATTTTTTTCCAATTTCATAGAGCCAAGACACATCATAATTGGGATTTCTTTTCCTTAATAATACTATTTTCAAAAATATTTACGCATATATATCATTTGAAAAATTATTTACAGGGGTATTACTATTTACTGTTCAAGTCAAAATTCGATTCTTGTACGAAGTGTCCATGTTGGCCCATTTTGCCACTCAGAATTCGGTTCCCCGGGGACCGAATTCTGATAAGGCTATTTTAATTTTTTTTCCTTTTGGTACTCGAAATTCGGTTCTCGGAGAACCAAATTTTGAACAGGTTTTTTATTTTCTTTTTCGAACGGCCGTCGTTCCACCTCTGAGAACGAACATTCTGCGTTTCAAACAAGGCTACAAAGACAACTTCTGGAACGACCATTGTCATTTGGGAATGGCCGTTCTCATGTTTTGTTTTGTACAAATTAACAAACATGGAAGAAAAAGAATAAAATAAAATAAACCTACTCAGAATTCAGTTTCTAGGGAACCGAATTCCAAGTGGTGTAAAGCAAAAAAAGAAAATAAAAAGGCCTCTCAGAATTCGGTTCCTGGAGTATTGAATTTCGAGTGGCCCAATAAAAAAATTAATATTTGTTGCTCAGAATTCGATTTTCCGATGATAGAATTCTGAGTGTCAAATTGAGTCCACGTGGGCACCTCGTAAGTCAGAATTCAGTTTCCCGAGAACCGAATTCTAACTTGAACAATAAACAGTATTACTGTGTAAATAATTTTTCAAATGATATATATGCGTAAATATTTTTGAAAATAGTATTATGTAGGAAAAAAAAATCCATAATTGGTCAAAGGATTTTAAATTTCTATGTAAAAAGAAGCATGGTAAAACCGAATAAGAAATTTTATTTTTTCTTTTATATAACTTGTTCTAGGAATTAGTGAGTCTCAATGTGTTCTGGATGTGGTTATTCTATCATAAATACACACCATTATTTACAGAGGCGGCTCAACACTTTAGGAGGCCTAAATCAAACTTAAAATATGAGGTCTTTTTATTTACTAAAAAAAATTATGCTAAAATGTACTGTAATTTTATTTAAAATTTATTTTTTGAACATTTTGCGATATAAAATTATTTATTAAATTATCGTAATTAATTTCATTTAATATTTTTTTTTCCAATAGATAACAAGACCAATTCGTTTAATCTTTGTTGAGACATTGTTGATCTTAAATAAGTTTTTATTATCTTTAGTTTTGAAAAACTTCTTTGAGCTGAGGCAACTGATACTAGAATTGTTAACCTTATTCTATAAGCTATATATGCATTCGAAAAAGAATATTTTCTTTTTATATAATTAAGAATGTGTTTATCATTTTCTAATCCTATAATTTCCTTTAAAATATTTAATTCTGAAAATAAATCCAATCCATCAAGATCCAACAAATTATCATGTTTTAAAGATTTTTCAAGGTTTAAGCATTTTTCTTTCAAAAATATAGAGTCTAATTACTTAAATTTTTTAACACTAAATAAAAAACCAAAAATATCTTCATATATTTTAAATTGTTCAATCTACTTTGAAGTATGATAATTGCTTTATCTACAATGTACAAAAAGTAACCAATTCTAAATTATTCTTGAAGAGATTTTACAAATTCATTCTCAACATTTTTATCAAATTGTTTCTTTCTATGACTAATACGTTTTTCACGAAACTTAGGTTCTATATCCATTTCGATAGCAATTTCTTTAACAAAAATTAATACATTTTTAAATTCATTTTCTTTGTACTTCTCAAAAAATGAAAGAAGACCTATTAATTTAATAAAGGTATATTTATTACTAAAAAAAATTAGAACCTTTTTTTTTAGGAGTCTAAAGCAAATGCTTTACTTGTTTAGCCCCGACCCTGATAGTACACAAAATCTAATTTCTTACAATGAACTTCTAATTCCACTAACTTCTACCTTTTTACTAAATTTTGTGTAGACTTAACACAAACTAAAATAACATATCACAATTTTTTTAATAAGATTATCAATGTCATTAAATTCCTTAAGTAAACTAATATTAGTTAAAATACATTTTATTCTAATTATTGTTCAACATTAACTGCATCGAAAAAAAATATAAAGAAATTCCATTGTTCTAAGTTGTAGTTTTCTTTTTAGTGTTCCAATTACCCTGTGATTATGTTAGTTTTGACGCCTTTACATTCAAAGAAATTGCTTTTTGTACTTTTATATTTTCTTCGCACACCTCCCATTGTATTATTGTATTTACAGAAATGACCTTTTAAATTTTTTTCCTTTTGAAAAATATTATTCGTAATATTTGGAAAAGCTGCTAGATTATACATTATAGAAAAACATATTTTTAATAAAAATCTTTAGAATGTATGATTTATAATTAATTTTTTTAATAATTTCAAAATAATTAATAATAAAGTTTTATAGAGGTGCAAAAAAAAAACCTAACTTGCAATAATTAATTTGTTTCAAAAGAATACAAATTAAAAAACACAGTTTACAAATAATTTTAGATTAAATATATTTTTTTATTATTGCGATAATTTTTTAATTTCTTTTCATTATTTTAAATAATTTCATTTAGCCGATGAAAAAAATTAATCCATAATTTTAAAAAACAAGTTAATATAAATATTCGAGACACGTGTCCAATGGAGATTCGGTTAAATGTTTGCAGTGCTTCTTTGAGGAAGAGACTCTGTTCTCTTCTTTCTTTCTTCATCCTCTCTGCAAAATGCTACTCTCTCTTCTTACAATGGCGTCTCCATCAACACTTTCGCGTATAAACCTCTTCCCAAAGCCACCTTCGCTTTTCTCCGCACTCACCACTCTCCGTCGAAACCAACTTCCACTCAATTCCTCGTTTACTGCATCTTCCCGCGCAACCCCCTCCGCTTCAAAACGCCATGCCGATGTCGTCGTTTTGGGCATCGAAACTAGCTGCGACGACACCGCCGCGGCTGTCGTATGTAATCTGCCGTTGCCTTTTGTTAATTATTTTCTTTGTGATGGTTTGGTTTGTCGTTTAATGGTTTCTATGTGTGGGATAGGTGAGAAGCGACGGTGAGATTCTGAGCCAAGTGGTGTCATCTCAGGTACGGTGTCGTATAATTGTATTATATTTGCTGAATTCCCTTGTCTGCTGTGTTAGTCCAGTGTATGATTATGTAAATGTTGCTGAAATTGATGCTGGATTTTATTCTACGTACTCTTTTTGTTCCAGTGGGGATTGTTGATGGAGGATTAGTGTGAGTTTGGATTGACTTATTTAAAAGAAAAATAAATTAGTAATTCTCTTTAGCTAATTCTTGAATAAAGTTTTTGAAATGATATAAACAATTATTGTATGGAAAATAAATTGAAAAGAACATGCAAAAGTTGTAATTGGTACCATATATATTTTAGTGTCTTCTTGTTTCTTCTTCAAGAACAATTTGTGTGTGTGGGTGCACCTTTGTGCTTTTGTCTCTTTTCAAAAGTTAGTTCAAATATCTTAAATTTTTATGTATTATTTTAAAAAAATTCCCCTAAAGAAATTGCAAACAAACTTGGACTTGGTTAGTGATTGATAGAATTTTTTTGGTGTGTTGAGATTGCAGCTAACATTTTGATGATGCTTACTGCTTGTATTGAAAATTGTGCTCTAATGCATTTTCAATGCTGCTTCAGCGCAAATATCTGATAGGTGGGTGGGAGTGTTATTTGAATGTGCTAATGTTATGCCTAACCCAGGCCAGAAGAAAAATTTAAAAGCATACTATGATATGATAATGACCTAGTGAAAAGAAACCAGGCAAGAATATTGCTGAGGTCATTTTCATTGTTGTCTAAACTAGAATTAAGAACTAAGTTTGGTTAAATTGATTTTGCTACTTGTCGAAAGCTTATTGATCTTTATAAGATGCATGCAACGAGGGTGTTGATGTGCTGTGTTTGCTCGCTCTGCCTAATGATTTAACGCCAACTGTCCAAGTATCATGTTTTTGATGAAGCACTTAGTTTCATCGAACAGGAAAATACTTTTGTACTGGATGCTTTTAGAAATGTTGTTAGCATGTGGTTTTCACTTGTTTCTTCATGAACTCAATAATGCCAAATGTTTTATCACTTTTGAATTTGAATCGAAAACTATAGAATTTAATCTTGTAAAATCTTTACAATGGGTGTATATGTAAAACTAGTCTTTCAAACATCTGATGTAATCTTTTACCTTTCTACTATATGTGCTCATTAGGAAAGAATATAACCTTAGAAATGAAAAGTTTAAATAAAGAAAATAAGTAGATTTCTTTAGAGTGAATTTATCCATACATCCAAGATTAGGCGGTGGTAATGACTCTTGCTAGCAAAAGGTGTCTCTTTCCCTTCGTCCTAAAAGGTTTATTCCTATCAGTGACTTGATTTCTACTTATTCTTTTTTTCTTTCTAACTATGTAACTTCTCCAAATTAAGGCAGATCTGCTTGCAAAATATGGAGGTGTTGCTCCTAAAATGGCAGAAGAAGCTCACTCACAAGCTATAGACCAGGTACAGCATTCCTGCCCTGTTCGTAATATACCCCAGCAGCTAGAACACATAGAGCACACTATTTATATCCTGAGTATTTTCACACACTAATTTTTGGAACCTTTCAATAAAGTGACTGCAAACACACACCCCTTGTAGTCCGGTTGTGTAAGTTTTACTTATTTATGCACATTTATAAATATTGCACTGCGTATGAGGCTTCGATGCTATACATCTTCCTAGTGATTGTCTAGGTTGCTGGTGGCATTCCTTCAAATATAACCCTGGTGTAATGTAAGTAACTTCTGACTTACTTTGGGTGCTCTAGAATGATGTTTAGAGAGTGCCACCAAGTTTTCAAATAGATTTCTAATATGGCTTCTTATACTTTCTTCATTGCCTCCCTTTCTCTCTCTCTTTCCCTTTCTATATGATTATTGACGTGGGCATAACATCTTGATAGGTTGTGCAAGAAGCCCTTGATAAAGCTTATATGACTGAGAAAGATCTCACTGCTGTTGCTGTTACTATTGGTCCTGGCTTGAGTCTCTGCCTTCGTGGTAATGCATGATCTTAAGAAACTTTAAGAATAGAATTGCAAAAATTAGACTGAAGTTCAGCGAGTGAATTTGAGTGAGAACATTCATCATCTAGATCTTACTAGTTATATTTAGAAGAATAAATCCATTTTACACAGCAAGATGATCCCTGTTAAAAAGCATGGAAATTAATTGTGAAGACATATTAATGTATATGTAGCCCGGTGATCTTATTTAACTAAAGTTATCTGGTTGAAAATTAAAATATCAATTCAAGTTGTATCTTTCTGATTCTCCAACTTAGCATCTTATGCTATAAACCCACTATTTAGTAAGCACCATAAAGAGTATTTGCATGAAAATTGACAGTAAGTTTGTCTCCCTCTCCCCCAATTTTCTTGTAGACAGTGCGGAACTATTGGCAGTCTCATTTTTGTGAATTGGGCAACTGTATCTCAAAATACAACGAAATCATTAAGCTCAGTCTGAGATATTAAAAATTGATTGTTCGAACTGTAGGCGTGATATGAATGTCTGTTTCCGACTTCAAGTAATCATTGGAAGGCATATCTCGGTCATAATTATCCATGACTTCATTTTATTTTCTTATCATTCACATGCTTTAGAAGAATTCTTACTATTCATTATATATCCCTCGTATTTGTCTTGTACAATGCAGTGGGCGTTCAGAAAGCCCGAAGAATTGCTGGTGGATTTAATTTACCAATTATTGGCATACATCACATGGAGGCTCATGCTCTGGTGGCCAGGTAAAGCTACAGTTCTCTATTGAATATGTAATATTTTGCCTAACCTAATAGATGGATGCTGGGGCAAATATTTGAAATGGCTATTTAGGGTCTTTTGTTTCCTGCTTTTAAAAGAAGAGAAACAAGAAAAACTTGTTTGATAATATTTGATATAGAAAAAAAATTCAAAAATAATATCTTTATTTTTGTTTGAAACCAGAAAATCAAAATATCTCTTTAAGTTGTTTTTGTTTTCTACCGCACATGTCTTTTCTTATACTTTCGTATCTCCTTCCCTCTCGTCTATTTTCTGCAAATCAGTTTTTTTATATTATAAATTAGATTTTAAAACAAAAGAACCAAAACACAATCAAACGCACCATTAATTTCTGTATGTTTTTATGCTTCTACGATTTTTTTGCACTCTTTAGTGTTCCATAGGAAAATACACTTTTTGTGAGTCATACATATCTTTTTGGTTTAGGTTAATTGAGAAAGATTTGCAGTTTCCTTTCATTGCCCTACTTATTTCAGGTAATATTCCTGATTTTGGGTTTTAATATTCTAGATTTTTTTCTTGCAAACACCAGTACTGGTTATTGTTCATGTTTCAAGGAATTTGGAATCTATGACATGGCAGCATGGGTAATAAGGTCCATGTGGTGTAAATAAATTAGGCTGCGGACATTTTCAATGGTTTTGAGACTTGAACACGAGTAGTTTGCAGGTTGATACTTCAAATTTTTTTGGTTATGATGATGAATACCTTAAGTCAAGCCTTACCAGGGAAGTTGATGTGCAGAAGAAATGTACATAAGATGTGACCAACATATCTGACAAGGAAATGCTATTGATATACATGTGCTTTAGACATTCCTTGAGCACGGACATTTTTTATGTATGTTAGATATTTGTGGTAGCATATCATGCACCTGTGTTGTGTGTATATATGATAGAATAAATTAGGAATATCGTAGGAATTAAGTAAGGATTATGTATCTTATAATTAGGATTGAACCATTCCAATTCATACCAGAATCAATATATAGAGATATTGTGTGGATTGTGCCGACTCACAATTTACCCCTAATTATATTGTTCTCAGAATTCCAATTATTCTAGAATCTCCTTGTCCTTAACTTTTCATACTGAGAAACGTGTTTTCCTCCTGTATTCTTCATTCTTGTCAATTATTTTATTTAACTCTGTTAGATATACTTGTTAGTAAATAACTACAGTTAGATAATTTTGTTATTTTCTGCTCTCATTCTATAGAGCTTTTAACCATAATAGATCCTGTTACTGAGTCAGTTGCTGTGATAGAGTCTAACAGCTGTACCACCGCAATTTTGATATCTATACACCATTGTTTATAAATGTTAGTGTATGACTCCCTCTATAATATAGTTAATCAGTTACGTTGGAGATCTTATATCGACTAGAGATATAGTTAAATTATAATATATAAATAGGTACAAACTTCACCTCACAAGTCAGTTTTGTAAGATTGAAAAAACTGAGAAATCCACTTTTTAAGATGGTATCAAAGTCTATCCTAATGAGGTTTATTGAGTCTATTGTGTCACTTACTATCAGACCACCCACAAATATCTAGTCCCATGTTCAAGATATCTGTGTTGGAGATTCCATATCAATTTATGACCAAATTATAGTATATTAATGAATGCAACCCACCTTATCAAGTTGGTTTTGTGAAGTTGTATTAGGCTTAAAGTTCATTTTTTGAGATAGTATAAAAAACTATCTTGAACACATAAATTCTCACCACTTGTGCTTTTCATCTCTCTATTTTTCTCTGCTCATTTCAACTGTCTCTCTTTCCCATACTTTCTAACATTTTCATATATGCTTTGTTCTTACACTCCCATTTCACCCTCCCAATTTCATATATGCTTTGTTTCTTACACTCACATTGTGATAAATGTCATTTATGTGGGTGATTCTTGTAGTTTAGTTTCTGAATAGTCCAGTTTCAAAACTGTGATTTTATACGGCCACTGCTGACTATGTATTCTTTAGGTATAATTACAGTAGGCTAACTTGTATTAGCTGTATTTATAGGGGGGCACAATTTACTGATTCTTGCACGTGATCTTGGACAATACATACAACTTGGAACTACAATAGATGACGCTATCGGTGAGGCATATGACAAGACAGCAAAATGGCTGGGACTAGATTTGAGGAGAAGTGGTGGTCCTGCTATTGAGAAGCTTGCTATGGAGGGAAATGCCGAATCAGTCAAGTTTTCTGTAAGTTACTGGCTTGTGATTGTTGCCTTATCTATCTTCTGACATTGCCTTGGCAGATGTCCTGCTTCTAGTGGAGATTTAAGTTTATTACTTTGTCATTCTAGATTCCAATGAAGCAGCACAAAGATTGCAACTTCTCCTATGCTGGTCTTAAAACCCAAGTACGGCTCGCAATTGAGTCCAAAAAGATGTAAGTAAATATTTTAAGTTGTTTGTTAATAGATTTGTTGTTTTTTAAATAAATACATGGAACAACGCTGTAACTTGATGGACTGTTTATCCCATATCTTATCAACTTTGTCTAATGTGGTTAACAGCACAAATTTAATTTAACATAAAAATTTATGTATTGAAGAAATTTCTGATTACCACATTCTGTTTAGTGTTGTCTTTTTATTTTTGTACATCACAAATTTAATTTAATAAATGAAACATTCTGCATTGAAAAAATGTCTGATTACCACAATCTGTTTAGTATTTTTCTCTTTGTCATTGCTAATATTTTATTATTGTAGATGTAGCATTCACCTACAGGATAAGTAAATGATTCATCTTCCATATTGCAAGAAATATTTTTTTGATGCAGTAGTAAAATTAAATTATGCAGACATCCTTTTATTTTTATTTTTGCCTACTTACGAGTATATGAATATGGGCAATTGTTAGTGATGCTAAAATTCCAATCTCTTCGGCTAGTGAGGAAGATAGATTGTCACGGGCTGATATTGCTGCTTCTTTTCAGGTTTGTTATACTTTAGTACAGTTTGTAGATTGCGAGTGTATCCTTTCAAGTCTAGTTAATGTACTCTTGATTAAAATTTCGTCGTCTTCTTTTTCATTCACCTTTAACCCATTTTTTTAACATGTGTCGTATAACTATTATCTATTTCATTGTCTATATGTTAAGCAGCGAACTGCTGTGTTACATCTTGAAGAAAGGTGTGAACGAGCAATACAGTGGGCATTGAAGATGGAGCCTTCTATAAGACACTTGGTAGTTTGGAATCTAAATGTTGCCGGTTCCAATAACATCAATGCTCCTTTCTATTAAAAATTCTAAATGCCATTCTGTCTTTTTTGTTGTAGGTTGTCTCTGGTGGTGTTGCATCAAATCAATATGTCCGGGGCCGGCTTGATATGGTTGTGAAAAAGAATGGCCTGCAACTTTTATGCCCTCCTCCTCGGCTCTGTACTGATAATGGTAATAATTTATTCTTAATTTTGCTTTTATTTGTGAGTGCTAACTCTATCAACACTGTGGTTCATTGCAAATTTAACTGTCGATAATTGTATTAGACAACTGAATAAAAAATTGGCCATATTAGAATAGTATAGAGAGTAACTGAGAAAACAAAATTACTGTGTTATCATGCA
This sequence comes from Lablab purpureus, assembly GCA_030347555.1. Classification (NCBI taxonomy): domain Eukaryota; kingdom Viridiplantae; phylum Streptophyta; class Magnoliopsida; order Fabales; family Fabaceae; genus Lablab; species Lablab purpureus. The sequence goes on from CM059263.1 coordinate 24,609,806, forward strand.
AAGAAAACAGAGGATTCCTAACAGACAAGTAACTAAATTACTAACAGAATACAGTTGACTGACTAACAGAATGACAGATGGATTCCTGAACAGTAGCAGCTGTCAAGACTATACTCTAACATTTCCTATCATTCTGTCTCCTTGATGCGCTTCATGAAGATATAGAAAAAACACTCCATTTCTCATTTATAATATTTCAATTCTCTCTTTTGTAGTTTCTTTGGCAATCCAAAATTAGTTGTTGTGTGAATTTTCATTTTGTTTATCTATCTCTTTTTATCCAATGTTTAAAAAAACAGATGAGAATGGTACTGATTCTAATTCAATGTGGCCAAGTTTGTTTATGGTTCATGAAAGCTATTAGCTTGGTTTTTGAACTGAATAGGTGTAATGATTGCTTGGACTGGTATTGAGCATTTCCGCATGGGAAGATATGACCCTCCTCCGCCTGCTGAAGAACCTGAAGACTTTGTGGTGTGTTTTCCTGAACATTGACATATATATGGATTAAAATACTTTTATATCAGCTGAATTTGCTTTCCTATTATGATTCTCCGTGGATTTGGATAATAATTTATTAGCTTAAATATGTTTCTAGTTCTCGTAAAATGAGTAAGTTTTTTATTTTGGTTCCTATACATTTTTTTTTTCTGTTTTTCATCCCTGAAAAATTCAAAATAATTGTTTAGTCCTTATAAAATTTATGAATTTTGGTTTTAATCCTTATAAAATTGTTTAGTCCCTAAACCCTAAAATTCAAAAATTATTTTTCTTTGTTTTTTCATCCCTCCAAAAAATTGAAATCACTAATTTTGGTCGCAGAAATAAATATTAGGATAGGTAAATCACGTCTTAGACATCGTAAAAGTTTTTGTAAAGGTGTTATTTGCTGACATTCTATAACATTAGTAGACACTGCTTGGAATGATTACTTGACTCAAGCACATAAGCAGTTAACCAGTTTGATAAAAAACAATGATTTTTAATTTTAAAGAGACTAAAAACAAAAAAGAAATTTTACAGGGACCAAAATCAAAGTAGACTCATCTTACAAGGTCTAAACATATTTAAGTCTAATTTATTTAATTAAAAAACTTAAATAAGCGTGTTGTGATTTGGTCCATGTAATTTTTTATTTGTTTTTAATCTCTCTAAAATTGAAAACCATTTTTTACATGTAGTTATGGTGTCGTTAATGGCTTATGTGTTAAACGAATAGTTAAGTGATCATTCCAGGCTGTGATTACTAATGTTGTGATTTAATGAGAAAATAACACCTTTAAAAAAACTTTTGAGATAGGTAAAATATATGTTATTCATCTATTCTAAAATGGATGTTAGGAACCAAAATTAGTCATTTCAAATTTTAAAAAGATAAAAAGTAAGAAAAATATTTTTCTGGGAATTAAGCCAAAATTCATACATTTTATAAAGAATAAATATGATGTAGGATCCAAAACAAAAAATTGTTATAGGACTCAACATTTAAACCTTGGAAAAAAAAAGTATGGATGACACTTTTATGCCATCAAGATCAGTTATAATTTAAATCCTAGTCTAAAAAAATATTATATCCATTTGTGGGTGAATCTTGCTATCGACTCATTTGGGAAAATACTGTTTAGATGGTTTTAAACTCTTATAATTATTTTCTATATATCTCGAGTATTATGCAATTTTAATTATGCGATCCATTCATCACAACTGTACGAGTTTAGTCCTTTTCCCAATTGGAATCTGCTTACATGGCATTAATTTATGACATGTATGGTGGATTAAAATTTCATAATTAGGATATAGGGAATCCAATTGGAGCCTGAGGGGCTCAAATAGCAAGTTTACATTACCTAAAGTGCAGTTAAGCCTTTCATTTTTAACTAATTAGGCAAATGTACCAGGGCAGAGGAGTAATTGATGCTGTTGTTGATGTTACATGTTAGTAATGTAAAATTCACACGAATTTAGTGCAACACTGGACCATTTCTTCTTTCAATTTGAGTTAACCTGTGTTACATTCTATGCTTGTGCTTCACTAGTCTCTAAATTTGTTAAACTATGATTTATTTCAGTATGATGTACGCCCAAGGTGGCCGCTGGGAGAAGAATATGCTGAAGGAAAAAGTGAAGCACGTTCCTTAAGAACAGCCCGTATTCATCCATCTCTTACATCTATAATTCAAGCATCATTGCAACAGTGACACTGCTTGAACATTATGAAGAAGCTCTGCAGGACAAGCCTCGTTTTGGACTTATCTATGATTGCCCAAATGACATCCGTGGATTTTCAATATTACGTAAAAAAAAAAGTGTCCACTTTGTTGCTTTTGCTGTGGAAACTGGTCATTGGCATCGAGCAGTATCTTGAGAAATTCCAGCAAAGCAATGTCACTGCGATGAGAAACCTTTATAATGATGGTGTAAGAACTGAAAATAGGAGTGGAGTGGGCACAGATAAAAGTTGATTATGCTATAAACAAAATTTTACCACTTAGAGTAAAAAAAAAGGCAAGGAAATTTTGCATTTAAGTCTTGTGCTTTAGGCAATCTGTAAATCTAATAGCACAAATGTATTATTTATTTCATCGATCAAGTGGTGGTGCTAGCCTACTTCTGCATAGTCTCTAGATATATGTTTAGGTTTCCATCTTTCACACCCACGTTTCCCATTATTTAATCTCTTACCATGCATGCCAAAAGTGTTGCTTATAACTTCTGTGTAATTCTTGACATGCTTCTTTTCCACATTTGTATACTATGATTTTGGAAGCTTGGCTTGATTGCATGCTTTGACTTTATTACTCTGCATTAGAATAAAATACTGTTCACTTGGATAAAATTGTTTACATCAATGAAAAATTGATACCACTTTTGGGGTAACCAAAATTTTATAATCATATTTTAAGATTCATTTTCTCTTGCCAAAGATTTTGAGGGATGCATGTGGGTTGATTCAATATTCATTTGATTTATGAACTACAAGGAAAACTATAATAACTTTTAACTTTAAAGAACTAAGAGATGGAGGCACATGAGAGGTTAGCGAGGTCTTGGCCTCCTGTTATCGAAGTTTTTTTTCTTTTCAATATATATGATATTATTTTAAAGTTTAGATAAATATTTTTGTTTTTGAAAGTTTATTATTTTGTTGAAAAGATAATTATATAATATTTAATTTAGATAAATGATTTATTTATATAGTTTTTGTGATGAAGGTATTTTTTAAAACAAAGTATTTTCATATTTTTTATATTATATTGATGCAATTAATAATAATATACTTATAAATTATTGTAATGAAATTATTAAAAATTTATATTAATTTTGCTATAGGTTTATTAACTTTTTTCAGTGCACAAATTTACGAATATTATACACGATATTGACAAAAGCTAATAAATATTTTTTTATCACTATTTATATATACATGTTATATATATATATACATACATACAAAAGTGTGTGTGCGTTGCGCTTGTTAATTTTTCTTAGCTTTGTATACTTTATATTATTGTTTGTGAGACTCTGTCCTTTTAATTTTGATGTCGCAATCTAAATATTGTCACTGTAAACTGAGTATAATAAAACATAAAATCAAATTTGTAATCGATTATTATTATCTTTTTATCAAACTTTTTTTATTTATTTTAGTTCAAAATAATAAATATTATGAATTATCTCTTTCACATATTGGAGAATTAAAGAATTTAATTTAGTTTTGTCACAACTGTCACTATCCAGGAAAAAAATTCATTTTAGAAATAAATGAGTTGTAAACATAGTTTATTAAGAAAAATTAAAAAAAATATTTAAAAAAATTATTAGATCCGTTCTAAAACGATCATCTTTAATTGTACAAAATTAATATAAATATTAAGTAAAAAATTATTTGTTAGTTATATATTTTTCAAAAGTAAGAAAATATTTGAGAAAGTATTTATTTGGATCCGACAATGGATGAATCTTACTCCTACATATTTCCATTCATAATGGAAAATTAGTATAACGTAGTTTTTTATAAAAAGATTTTTGTATGTGTTGGATGTTTTTTAGTTTTAAAATTTTAATAATTTTTTGGTATTTTGATTAAATTTATATTTTAATTCACGAGATTTAGAATGTAAGATAGAGTGACAAATTATGAGTGAAGATAGAATAAATTATATATCCACATTTTAGATTGTATGAATTTTATTTAGAAAAAAGATTTAACTTTTGTCAGACTTATTATATTTAAAAAAAAATGAAATATTAGATATATGATTATAAACACAATTATACATATATTTTAAAATATTTATTATTTTTAATTTATTTATTAAAATAATTTTTTAAATAATACAATATAAGATGATGCAGACGATTATATATATATAAGATTTATTTAAATATATATTTTTAAAATAACATTAAATATTACAAATAAGAAAACGTATATAATCATATACACAAATAATTTTTAACTTTTAAAACAATTATTTTTAATATTTATTTAAATAATTTTTAATAATAAAATTTAAGAGGACATAGTCATAGTATAAATAATTTTTAACTTTTAAAACAATTACTTTTAACATTTAATTAAAATATAAAATGACACATGTAGTCATATGTATTTTAAATAATTTCTAATTTTTAAACAAATATATTTAACATTTACTTAAACAAATTTTAAAAAAATATAAAATAACACTTATGGTTATTCATATATCCCAAAATTTGAATAAATATATATAAATGAGAGATAAAAATTAATAAAATAAAAATTTTAATCTTATAATATTAAATATATATACAAATTTTGGTAAATAAAAACTAGATATAAAATAATCCTTAAATATAAAAAAATAATATAAACTAGACTACTATTAAAAAAAATCAATGGAAAACAAAATTATAAAAACATTATTTTAAAAAATATACATATAAACATACTTATATTTTAGCTAGCCAATTAAAATATTATAAACACAACCTGCGAAAGAACACAGCACAATGTCACCCTAACCTCAATCCATTCATGCCTTTACGCGAAAGCTCCAAACCTTCTCAAACTAAAACAACACTTCATCTTCTTCACTAACGGTAACTGTAAGCCCCTTCTTCTTCTTCTTCTTCTTCTCCTCTTTCTTTATCAACCCTAACTCATTTCAATCCTTCAATATCTACACTTGTTATATCTATATCTACATATAGAACTTAATTATTGCCTTTCAATTACTCCAGATAAGAAAAAAAAAAAGAGATTAAAAGCCTTCAATTGTTGATTCCTTATGTTACTATTGAATAATGTGTGGTACCATGCTCGTGTCAGTGACAAGCACTGGAACTTACTTTCATAGATTATTGTGAAGCCATGTTTATTCTGTCTGTCAACTAATCCAGATTCTGATACCCCTTAACAACAACCCCACTTTTAGGCCTCCTCAAAATGTGTGGTACCTTGTTCCTGTAAGAGAACAAGCACCGGAACTTACTTTCATACATCATTGTCAAACCATGTTTATCCTGTTTGTCAACAAACTCAGATTCAGATACCCTTTAAAAATCCCACTTTTAGGTCTCCTGTGTTGTTTGCACACTCGTTCCTTGTCTCCTTATGTGAAACCCATCAATTGGAACACCTCCCACAGCTTCGTTGGAAACAACCCTCTCCTTTGTATCTTGGAAAGGTGCCAGTCCTTGCTCCAGTTGAAGCAAATCCAGGCCCAGATGATTCTGACTGGCTTGATTGACGACAGCTTTGCTGCAAGTCGCCTTGTTACCTTCTGTGCTTTGTCTGAATCGCAGGCCCTTGAGTATTGTACCAAGATCTTGTATTGGATCCGAGAACCAAATGTATTTTCTTGGAATGTGACAATTAGGGGTTTTGTGGAAAGTGGGGACTTAGAAGGAGCTGTTTTGTTGTACAAGAGAATGTTGGAATGTGATGTTGTAAAACCAGATAATCATACTTATCCTTTCTTGCTCAAGGCTTGTTCTTTCCCATCTATGAATTGTGTTGGCTATACTGTACTTGGGCATGTGTTGAAGTTTGGTTTTCAATGCGATATATTTGTGCACAATGCATCAATAACTATGCTACTCTCATATGGAGAGTTGAAGGTAGCGTATGATGTGTTCAATAATGGTTGTGTGAGAGACTTGGTAACATGGAATGCCATGATTACGGGATGTGTTAGAAGAGGACTAGCTAATGAGGCTAAAAAACTCTATTGGGAAATGGTGGCAGAGAAAGTGAAACCAGATGAGATTACAATGATTGGGATCATTTCTTCTTGCTCTCAACTGCAGGATTTGAATCTGGGAAGAAAATTGCATCTTTATGTCAAAGAACATGGCCTTGAATTGACAACCCCACTCAGTAATGCACTTATTGATATGTATGTGAAGTGTGGAGACCTGTTGGCTGCACGAATTCTATTTGATAGCATGGCACATAAGACCCTTGCCTCATGGACTACTATGGTTTT